>OZ010670.1:5943522-6543522 GCA_963932185.1 Troglohyphantes excavatus | reverse complement strand
CAAAGCATTTTCCCGAAAGTCGGATCTCATGAAGCATCTGTTGACTCACACTGGAGAAAAGCCCCACGCGTGTGATGCGTGCAGCAAAGCATTTTCCCGAAAGACAGACCTTAAGAGACATCTCTTGACACACAGTATGCCACATACCTGTGATGTATGCCAAAAAACTTTTTCTCAAAAGTTACATCTCAGAATTCATCTCTTTACACACACCGGAGAAAAAATAGAAAACTGTGATGTGTGCCACAAAGCATTTTTCCAAAAGTCAGACCTCACAAAACATCTCCTGACTCACATTGAAAACAAACACCACACCTGTGACGTGTGTCGTAAAACATTTTCCCGAAAGCCTGACCTCATGAAGCATCTCTTGACTCACACTGGAGAAAAACCCCACACTTGTAATATATGCCACAAAGCATTTTCTCGAAAGTCGGATCTTACGAATCATCTCTTGACGCACAGCGGCGAAAAGCCCCACACTTGTGATATATGTCACAAAACATTTTCCCGAAAGTCAGACGTCTCGAAACATTTATTGACTCACACAGCAATTAAGCCCCACACCTGTGACGTATGCCACAAAGCATTTTCCCGAAAGCCAGACCTCACGCAACATCTCTTGACACACACTGGAGAAAAGCCCCACACGTGTGATGTGTGCCTCAAAGCATTTTCCCGAAAGTCGCATCTCACGAAACATTTCTTGACACACACTGGAGAAAAGCCCCACACCTGTGACGTGTGTTACAAAGCATTTTCCCGAATGTCGGACCTCACAAAACATCTTTTGACTCACACTGGAGAAAAGCCCCACACCTGTGACGTGTGCCACAAAGCCTTTTCTCGAAAACCAGACCTCACGCAACATCTCTTGACGCACTCTGGAGAAAAGCCCCACACCTGTGATGTGTGCCTCAAAGCATTTTCCCGAAAGTCAGACCACAAGAAACATCTTTTGACTCACTTGAATACAGTTCCACAACTGTTATGTGGCCCACAAAGCATTTTCCCGAAAGTCAGACTTTAAAATTAATCTTTTAACGTACACTAGATAACCGTTTTGTTTGCTTTCATATCATGCTCACTTGTTTTGTAAATATATATATTTTTTAAATTATCGAAATTATGTTCAGACGAAAAATTATAAATAGCAGATGCAAGTGTAAATTGTAATTATATATATTCTCAGTATCTCATATTGTAATTAGAAAAATACTGTTCGTTTTACATTTTATTTGTAAAATAGACGTAAGTGGCCTCCTTGCTAAATTTCAATTCTAACCATAATTTAAAAAGTTACAAAAATTTGAGATTATTACAAAAATATTAAAAAGTATTTTCGAACAAATTTACTAACTTTTTTATTAATGGCCCGATTTTCTACTAAAATGTGGTTTGAATAATGCTTGAAATAGTAGAATGATATAGTTCAAAAGAAAACCCAAATTATTATATATTTTTTTATCAATTTTTACTAGGGGTACTGGAAAAACGAGTGAAAGGAGTCGAAACGATTCAATGTGTGATCTTAAACATAGTTTTATTGCTGTAACTAAACGCATGTGCTGCCCATTATATGTTCATTCACTGATTTACAGGATATGTCCTATATCTGCCGAAAGTAACAAACAGCTTATAATGCATTCAATCATGAAAAAAAATATGTACACATTTATTTAAAACGACTTGTGAAGAGTTATACTCAATGCAGGACCATGTCAATATATGCAGCCTTCGAAGAATTTCGAATGGAATTAATGTTATAAAAATGGAAATGAAATTATACATTTTTACAGTCAGCTGGTGTTTATGTTACTATGATTTGGGAATAGTGATGTTTAATGCATAATCTATTCATTATTTAACCAATAGGTATTAAACTCTCTGAAATTTAGTGAAGAAAAAGACTTGTGACTGATGTAATCTAATCTCTGATTATAAATTTTTGCCTGGTCAAAGTAATAATTGCACTGCAATTTTTAATCATCTAAGTAACTAAAAAATCACTCAGCAACTGTCCGACGATTATTTTAACTGCATTCAACTCTGGGCTGCCATGTTTAAAATTTTGATATCGCCAAAATCAAAAATCGTATGTAGGGTTTGTTGATTATTTCACAAAGTTGTTAGCGCAGTATGGAGCGAAAGGATATTTTGTCCAATAGTTACATGCAACTAAATAGTTCAGTTGGATGTCCGATAGTTGCCAGTACGCGGCTAGCTTGTATTGTTAGATAGAAAATCTAACTTTTTTTTTAATTTATAACTCTATTGCGTTTTTCCTATAATTTTGTCACTTTCGCATTGATGACTTAAAATTTAATGAGGATTTAAATTTGTGTCCCTTTTTTTAAGATGTTTGCCCACTTTTTCCCTAGGAACATATGTCAAAAGTATTGCGAGCTCTGTGAATGCAAAATCTTTAATATATTATGTACGTAATATATATATATATGTAGTTCACTTTTGTAGTACAAGATCTTGCATACAATACATGAGATTCATGTCAAATTTAGGAGAATACAAAAATTTTATAATGAAAAATACAAAATTTTAACGCATTTACAAATGCCTATATTTTAACATAATACAATTGAAAATATATCTTAAATTTTATTTATATGATATATACAAAATCTCAAGTTAAAAATCCATCAGAAAGTTTTTGTTGTTTTAGCCCAGGTGTGCTTAATGTATATAGTTCATCACTTCGACCCATAGGCAGTAGATCGTATATTTCGTCTTCTTCCGTGTTCAATTCAACCTTTGGTGCATTACCGCAGGACTCAAATCCACAATGAAGACATACTACGGAACATCAAAGTCCTGCTATTTTGCACCTACATTTGTTACCACAAGCAAATCATGTTCAGCAATGCCTGTATTTCCGCCTGTATATTCACGTCATTGTATGAAGCAGATATTTATATGCTTTGGCGATTTTTAATGGCAAAAAATCAAAACTTAAAAATTATAACACAAATGCTGAAGTTCCATGCGAATTCTACGGAAGTTTTTCATATCTCGGAATGTTTTCAAAAACAGTTCTTAACAGCAATCTTCTTCTTCTCGGCGTGAGATTCCTCATTGAAGACACTGTTTGAATGCTGACAGGTGGCGTCCCCTAGCGTTTCTTTTCCGTCACGTGCTTCATGTGGAGGACGTCGCCGGAAAGCGTCTTGGGGCGCCTCCTCCCTCCGATCACTATAGAGGTAGCGGTGGTGGCGACGACGCAGACGAAAACAGCGACGGTGCCCACACAGATCACGAGGAGCTTGCAGTCAACTTTGGAGCCCAATAGAACTTCGATGTCAGGCGACAAAAGAGGGGCTGCAAAAATGACCGTTAGAATTAGGCTCAAATGTCGTGAAATGTCTCATCGAGTGGTGGCCAAACCAGTGTCTAAGCGCTCGGTCATCGAGAGGTTCGGCGATGACCGTGTATAAATTATTGAAACATTTTATTACAACAACAACAAAAATTTGAAACAAATCTTGTAATTTTTTTATATTTAAACTATTTTCAGAAGCATTTTTTAAAAATATTTATTTAATTTCTTCTCACATTATAACATTTACAACAAGCCAAAAATTAGAATTTTAATTATTAAAAAAACAGCCAAGTATCTGGCTGAAAAAAAATCGAGTATTTCATCTGGTCCTCCCCTATGACAAACGAATCTTATTTTTGTGTGCGTGTGCAACTCTCAAATACCGTCCGTATCCGCTCAAGTCAGACCTGAACACAAAACAAGTGATTTCGAATGCGGACACGTATGAGACAGTGTTAGATTTAATAAATCTCCCCCCCGCCACCATAGTTTGATATTCGTTTCGTGCACTGCTAATTTGACACATTGGCGTGCTGTCACGCTCGTCGCATAGTAATGGCGACATCTCAACTTAAGTACTGACTCTAATTTAGTGTAAAATTATTATTTATCAGAAGAGATTGATGAGTAGGAGTTTAGGAACAAATATTATATTTAATGGACTAACTAAACATTACAATTATGACATATTTAAGGGGTTACATTTGACACTGGGGCATGTGATAGAAAAGCGTACATCTCTCGTTAGAGTCGGTCCAAGCAATATCCTTTCTTGGAGGGCTGTTGTTTGCGGCTAGGAAGTTACTTCTGAAGGCTCCTGTATGGCGGATTTTCATTGGTTCCCGAGTCTAAACAGTGAATTCGTAGAACTTCAACTTGAAGTTCGAAGAGGTTGAAATAAAGGAAGTTGAGAGAACTCAGGGCCCCTGCAGTAGTCCCGCACTAGTTGCATCTGGTTATCCACCTAATATTCCGGCCAGTGGACACGTCGTCCGGATCTGGCTGTGGTGATTGGAGTTGCTGGTAACTGTTGAAGAGGTTGTTATAGTTTAAAAGATTTTGAAGGTTGGGGGCTTGAATCCTTCAGCATAAAAGCAGGTTTTAAACGGTTGATAAATACCGTAATGGATTAGACTTTGTACAAAATTGTGAAAACTATTCTTCCGTGTTGGATAACTTTGTACGGTCCATCATAAGGTTGTTGCAATGGTTTGCGTACACCATCGTGACGTAGAAAAACATGTGTAGTTGTTTGCAATTGTAGGTGTACGAATGTTGGTCGTGAACCGTGTTCGGATGTCGCGTTTGGTTGCAGTTGCGTCTGCAAATATTGCTGGATCCACTTCAGCTCTTGATGAGTCGAAGAAGTCGCAGTGTGGAAACATGCACTAATTCGTCTGACGAACAGGACAAGTCTTCTTTTATGACAGTGCACAAACCGAGGAGAATCATTGGTAGGGATTGTGTTTACTTCGAAGTAGTTTAGCGATGTTTTAGAGGGCTGTGAAATTCCTCCAGTATGCCGTTGCTATCCTGGGGATGGAATGCATCGGTCTTGATGCGTTCTATAGCAAGAAGATTAGTCAAACCTTTGAATAGTGATGCTTCAATTTGGCGTTCTCTGTCAGTTGATATTGATGATGGTACACCAAATCGTGACGCCCATCAGGGCAACAAATAACATACATTGAGCTACGGTATCGGCACAAATGTCGGATATTGGCAGAGCTTCTGGCCATCGTGCATAAAAGTCCGTACAGTGAAGCAATAGGAGTGTTCATTTGTTGATGGTAAAGGACCAACTAAATCCAAATACATGTCATCGAATATTTTAGATGACACTGAAAAAGTTAGTGGTGCTGATGTATGTTGTTGGCCTTTGATTCGCTGACACTGTATACACTGTTTTGCCCACAGTCTCTATTTATAGAGGACCAAATAAAGTGTTTGCGAATTTGTTTTGCTGTTCGTCCAATACTAGGGTGTGCTGAGCCATGAATATTTGAAAATATACTTTGCATAAACGGCTTAGGTATGTATGGACGAGCAATACCTGTGGACACATCACAAATTCATTCGACATTGAATTCAGGAAGAATAAATTTTTTTAATTGTAGTGACAATGAAAGGTTTTGCATAAATTCGTTTAATTCAGCATCATTCGTTTGAGCTGGGGTCGGCATGTACATTGCGTCGGCTGCAACATTAACATATTTGATGTCGACAGTGAACTGGGAAATTAAATCGAATGGACGGTTTCTGCGTGGAGAACATGAAACCGATTTTTGTTTAAATGAATTTTAAGAGTTTATGAGCAAACAGTTCTAAAAACCCTGAATTTGAATGAGATGAATTTTGAGGGGGCGGGAGGCAAGAAATTGTACTCCCACTATCAATAAGAAAGTTTTTATTTGAAAGGCGATCAAAAACAAATAGACGAGTGTTTTAGGGGTGAACTGGCACCCCCGCCAGTAGCAGCCATTGAAGGTTTCCTGGCTGCTGTTAGCTGCAAGGTTTGTCGCATTTACGTGCCCTATCTCTAAAATATGCATGATACTTACCATTGGTATCGTTTGCGGGACGAGACGGGGAACCAGTGCGATTTCTATTATAAATCCCGCGATTTCTAGAATTAGCTCGGGACCTGTTACTTATGCTCTCAACTTTAGCACTGTTGTCTAACTGTGATTGTTTTTAATCGTCAATATATTTAAGCTGTTAAAAAAGAGTTTGTTTTTGTGTAATTTGGAAATGTGAACACGTTGTTGATAATGAGCTCTTTGCCTAACCAAAATTGTCATGAATTAAAATATTCAAACCAAAAACTATTATACAAAGTAGTAAAAAAAGTCTTTCTAATGTCAGTGGAAAGGTGGCTTTTTTTTTAAAATTATGTGAACCAAAAAATATAACATTAAAAGAAACTTTTTTAATATTGCATTTTTGTTGTTATATTTTTAGTTTTTTTTTTAATGTTTAATTTTACGTAATTAGCAAATGTAACGTTTACAGAAAAATACAAAAAGAGACGTGTTGAAATTTAATAACATTCCGATACACCCTATAAGTCGTGACATCACTGCTTACAGCTCAGACCTGTACACAAAACTGGACTTCGCACATTTCTCTGGCTGTTAAACAATTTGAACAGAGTCATTAGTGATCCAAAGAGCTCTTTTAAGACCATTCAAATATTTATTGGTTGGTTCTTCTAACCTTTTAAAAGAATATCAGATTGAATAATTCGTAAAACAAAATCATACTTGCATGCATATACATATAACTATTATTTATAATATTTTCAAAAAATTGCATTTTAAAATTTATGACGCCAAAATGGCAACACATCATAGCCTTAAAAGTCCATATAGCGGAATTAAATTTGCGCAGTTGACGATTATTCGAAAGCCGGTCATGCGCGATCCAGTTTGTGTATAGGTTAGTGGCATACAGAGGAATGAGTTGAATAGATTTTTCTTTCCCAGCAATGTTCTCTTCCGAGTTTCAAACAACTGGTTTATATACCCAGCCTCGTAGTACTTAGCATGTGATTCGTAGCGTAGAACTGGTTTTGGTAGAGATTTAACTCTGATTCGCTGAAAACGGTTCGTCTATTTTTTTACTAATTTTTCATCCAAAATTTATTGGTTTCCATGTCTGATAAAGACTTTCCGTAACAAAGGTTATCCTTAAAATCCTATACCAATGCGCAGGAGTTAAGTCGCAGCAACAGTTTGTTTAGAACACGTTGCTAAGCTGGGAGGTTCCCTTGGAACTGTATAGATGGCAGCACGGGAACATTAGCTTCTACTCTAAGAATGGTGACGTCAGACTTACATGGGTATACAGGAATTATAGAAAAAGACTTCGTTTCGGGTTGTGCGGAAGTCAAACTCACTTGTGGCGAATCCTCCGAGAGCGACGACCAGTTCGAAGTCGTCCGAGAAATTGGCCACTTGGTGTCGCTGCTGCTGCTCGGCCCCGCGTCTCCGCCTCTTTTTACCCACTCCCCTGGGAACGTCGCACAAGGACTGCAAACGAAAATTATTTGGTTGGTTAATTAAGATCCTACTAGAGTTGCATGTTGGGCTATTGTCTACGGTTCGGAATCTAACCCGGTTGAAAGACTCGGGAAAACCGACTCGTCATTTTGGACAATAGTTAGGTAACGAGTGCAACACCTGAACTGTCACCCTGATCCGCAAACTTCCTCACCATAAACTATATGAAGATATTTGGGGACGACGTGGAACCTCGGATTACGTTCTCGATGCTCTTTTCAGACGAGGATCGAACGCACAAACCTCCTATTACGAACTCGGTATCTTCCGAGTAGTATAACCAGTGGTATATAAGTGTCTAATTATTTATTTAATTTATTAAAATAATTTTTTTCAATGAAAGACAAAACTATACAAGCCCATAAAATACATTTGCTATGAAAATCTGTGTGGGAGGACATAGTAACTCCAGAGCCAATTCCACCTACCGCCAATCTGTGAAGTTTTTATAGTTACGGAAAGTCACACAAGAGTAGGATAAGCACGCAGGCTCAGAACTCCGTCATAATGACAATTTTTTTACAGTTGAACTAAATTTATATTTTTATCCTTTACTACGTTTTTTTTTTTTTTTTTGAGACCTCCGTGGCTGAGTGGATTGGGGCGTCAGCTGGGAATCCAAGGGGTACCCGGTTCGAGCCTTTGCGCGGACTAGACTAAAGAATAGTAAAAAGTAGTGATATTGCGATCGGAGGATTGCCAACTTCGCTACCAAAATACTAGAATGTCGTCCAGAACATCCACAAAAAAATAACGGCGTGTATACGGGACTGGTGCACGATAAATCAGATCGGGGTCCAAAGTCCCGACATCTATTGAAGGCGTTGGGTGTCAGCTCAGGTGTTGTCCTCGTCATCTGACCATGGTTCAAAAATACGAGGCATCGTTCCCGGGTCTTTCCTTCAACATATTCCCCGAACCGTCGCCAATAGCCCACTGTGCAGCTCTAGTGCAACGTCAATAAACCAAACCTCAATAAATCATTTTTCTAAAAATATGTTTTGCTTGGGTCCAATCAATAGTTCAATATCATATGGTATAATCTCTTGGGATGGTGACTACTTAAATAACATTCGATTATTAACAAATACTCAAATTATATTGCTTCGAATGTTAAAGTGTGAATCAGAAAATTTAATTAACTCTATTTTAACTATAAGAAAACCATACATGTATAACGCACTTCTTTATTTATATAACAACAGAACAGTTTGCATTCATAGATATCCGGTTACTTACAGTTTTAGAAATGTACCTACTTATAACATACCCAATAAAGAAGTGTTTCGCAAAAGTTTTGTATATATAGCACCTAAAATGTTTAATTAATTACCTGAACAAATAGTATCTATAGAAAATAAATATAAATTTAAAAGAGAGATCTAGAAATATATTTTAAATATTGATGAAGAAGCACTATTAAAATCTGCAATATAATTTTATACTGCGCAAACAATTTCGAAATAATATATTTGTTGAATTTTGAAAGAACTTTCTGTTCAACTTCCTTGTCATCTTGTCTTTAATTTTATTTTGTGTATATCTGTTTTTATGATATTTTATTGTATATGTATTTTATTGCGTTGTCTGGACAGGCCTGGGCTCCTTGATAACATTATGTCTAATTAATAATAATATAAACATTTTTTAAAAAAAAATTTATTTCAGATGTGTCTAAATCCAAGATTCTTGTGGTTTTGCTAAGATTAATTTGATATTCGCAGCGTAAATTTGGAATATCGTTTCTCTTTCTAAAACACATAAAGTTCTTACTTAAAGTATTAGAGGTGGTGTTAATCACGTGGTTATGTTTGGACCAATGATGGAACCATCCTGACATGCTGCGTGCACCAGATTTTAAACCCAGTATGGAGTGTTTACTGCACGATATTTACGCCAACTCAACTGTACTCTTTACAATGTGGAATACGGCTTAGAAGTACTGCAGCTAATTAACAATTCGCAAGTTTCTAATCGCAAGTTGATAAGAGCTAATTTCCAAAACATTCTGCCCATTGTTTGAAATTTAAATACCCTACGCATATTTTCAAACAATATTAACATATCAGTATAATCCTGTAACGTAAAAACTATCAAATATAAAATTTTGACCCACTCACAAACATTTTCACAGCCATATTAAAATGGCCTGAAATAAGGTCAGATTGGAAATTGGAACCAGGTCAGTTTTAACGCCTAATGTTGGAGAACGTTAGAGGATTACGTGTTCACCACTATAGACTTTATATAAGAACTCCATGGTTCAAAACCGTTCGATTGCATTGCTTGTTCCTTTTGTGTGTTAGATAGAAAAGCGACGAGTGTTTTGCATTTTTTTTTTACCGAAAACTAATTAAAAAAAATTAAGTATTTTTCCACTTTGTATAATTTAATATCATGTTAAAATATGAATTTAAATTTATAATTCAATAACAGCTTCATTACTGCAACAGTTTCAACTAACGACCCGTCACTGACTATAGAAACATACTGTTAATTGACGGTAGAAGCGCACTGCATGCTCATTTTTAACCCACTGAAAATAGCGCCAACCAAAACTTTAAAATAAAACCGCCAAAGCTGGCCAAAAGGAGTCAATGAAATCAATTCGACAAATATATATTTGTTTATGTATTTTCGCGGAAAATTTCTGTTCTAATTGAGATATTTGGAAAATTCTTTTTTTGTTGGATAGCGGATGTCTCACTTGGAGACCTTTTGAAAAAAAATATCCGGTTATCCGGCATTTAACTATCCGGAATTCTCAACTAACCGGACCATGTGAAAAAAAATATTGTCCGATTTCGTAAATTCTTTTTTTGTTAAATAGACAAAATTCCACTTTGGCAAAAACTGAAAACAATAATCAGTTATTCGGCTGTTATGTATCCGCAAATATCGATTAATCCGACTTTTTTTTTCAAACAATTTATCCGATTTGAAAATATTTTCGTTGTTCAATAAAGATTGTACAACAATGACATTTCATTTACCCGTCATTTATTAGCATGGATATGAATTGCCTTTACAATAGATATTGTTGAGACAATATTTTTTGTTTACCCGGCATTTATTAAACCAGATCCGAGACGCGGAAAAATGTGAGCAACAACTCGAATTTCTTGCTTTATTAGGGAATTTCGCCCTCCTACTAAATTAAAAACTAAAAAAAAAAAAAAATTTAAAAAACGACTTTAAGAAAAAAAATCCGCTAAAAAGTTAATTTTTTTTTTTAATTTTACGAAAGAGTTTAAAAAAAACATTATTTAATAACAATTTTATACTTATTACAACTTTTTGAAGTTGGTGCCAATTTGCAAAAATCATACATAAATTTTGGTGCCTATTTCAAAAAGCTTTAAAAAGTGTAAAGTTGATATTAAATAAATATTTTTTTTCAACTTTTTTTAAAAATTAAAAATTATTTTTTATTTTTTAGTTTATTTTTCCTAAAGATGGTTTTCCTTTTTTAAATGATTATTTTATTTAAGAAACTGTCGTCATTTTTTTAAAAAAAAGACGCATTCTAAATGTTTCTATTAACATTTCATTAAACAAAGAATATTTATTTCTTCGGGGTTTTTTTTTTACGAAATTTTTTTCGTCAAACATGTGGACAATTTCAAATAAAAATCGATAGCTCAACTCGAACCAGGTATGTTTTGATCCGAAATCATGCACACTATCGACCTAGTCAGGAACGCTCTTATGAATTGTGGCAATATACATCAAAGCCAAAATTGGAACCTAAATCGAAATTTAAAGTTTATTTGTTCATCAAAAGTCAGGGGATTCAATGAGGAAACGATTTTCAAAATTGACGATCACAGAATACTTAAACGTGAGAGTGTTATTTCCCCACCTGCTCGCAGTCCGCCTGTTCGGCGCATGCCAACACCTGCGCGGACAGACGCAAGGACTCCCCGTCCGCCATGTCCTGGAACATGAAGGCGCGGAACGTGAAGCTCACCGATAGGGGGCGCTGAGGGTCGCGCTGCGGGTGGAAGAGCGCCACGGGCCTGTACACGGGATTACGACACCTAGGGGAGGAAAAAAGAGAGAAAAGTTGCAAATCATGAGCTGATTCTATTGAACTAGGAGTTTATGGAAGCAAGATGAAAATCAGAACGCAGAATTCATAATAAAATACAGAGTGTACGAATGAGTAACATAAAATAGCTAAGTTATGTTGCTTGCATAACGTAACAACAACAATGAAATTTTATTTGTACGCAGTTTCTTTTTATTATTTATTTCAACTACGTTACAAGAGGCACAGACAACATTTGTGGTTCTGATTGTAGGAAAAGGCTGTGAAAGTTTTCCTGTATACGGGGAGATGGCCGCGCATTCGATAATAACGAGAGACTCGCCATGAATCCTCAGGTACAGGGCTAGTTCGCTAATGGTTTTGGGGAAAACTTGATAGAGATGAAACTTTATGTGTTGCTTTTACATGTACTGTGCAAGCAACATAACTTGGCTCTCTTTTTTTCTTTTAGGTTTTATTGCGTGTCAAAGTTGTAAAGATAACTCGTAAACCCTGTAGGTTAATATTTTCTTTAAAATACTGAATTACTTTGAGTTCGACTTTATTCAGAGGGACAGCTTATGGGCATCGGTGGATTCGCCGGTGGCCACAGGAAGTACGATGGTTACATAAATAAAAAGCATAATTCAAACCTTTGTGATAACCCTACTAACCTTAAGGGTATCAGTTAATTAAAAATGAATACATCAATTAATAGCCCAGTAGAGATAGCTCAAAAAAAGGGGTTGGGTTGCAAAAAACGGAGTAATTTTGATTTTCGGGTATGTTATATGTATCGACCCCCTCGTCAAAAATCCAAGTTTTCGACCTCCCACCCCTTGTGCGTTTTCCGCCATCTTGAAAAAACCGCTAAAAAAATGCACTTTTTTATGTTTTTCCTCAATAACTCGCTTCCAGTGCATTTTAGGCTAAAAGTTACTATTACAATTTTAAAGAGCATTAAATTTCCTACAAATTCTAAACATGTACTGAGATATAAAGCCGTGAAAATCTATAAAAATTTCAAAAAAATGCAAAATGTCAGATATGTTGTTAGTTTTACTTGAATAACTTTTTTATGTGCAGTTTAGCATAAAATGCATAGTAACGAATCTTGTAGAGGATTAAATGTCCTACAAGATCCATACAAAATATGTTTAATTACTACCAATAAATGACGAGAAATATTGAAATAACAATAACAATGTCGCAAGTACTTTCCTCCCTCTCTCCTTTCCATCTCTTGCATATTTCCACTTGTAGGAGTTTATAGGCTCTCGTTCTGTTTTTAAGATGTGTTGCGTAATGCGTGCTCTTTTGTTCAAAATGTAGGGTTTACATGGAACTGTGTGCTTTATCTGTGCTGAAAGCTTGAGTGAAGATGAAACGTTTGTAGTGAAAAAGCGAGGTGTAAATAGATTACGTGAGTCCAGTGTAAAGCGTAAACTTTCAACTCATTCTGCTTTTCTGAATAATGTGAACGAAGTCAGGGTTCATACTTCATGCCAAAAGAACTATAATAATGACAAGTTGATTGCAGGTATAACGGACGTGGACGAGGTATAACGGGCAGCGTTCTCACTCGCTGGACTCTGAGGTTAGTTGCATTACAGAATGTATGTGATGAAAATGAGAACTACTGCAGCTGTGAATCGGCTACTACAGAACAACATGTTGACATGAGACGTTCCCGCATCGGCAGGGATGATAATGATGTTAATAAACTAACTGAGAGGTTTTCCAGTCATAATCCTTTTCCAACTGTTAAATACTTAATGTCAATAAGTAATGGGGTGATTGGAGGGGAAGACGTCAATTGCCACCTGTCCTGGGAGATTGGTTCTAAAGGAATGAGGGGAATTGTGAACAGCAATTTTGGAAACGTACATTTCAGACGTAAAGATGTAGTGGTTTCTCTTGCAACAGTACCTAATTACATCAATTTAAAAAAAAGGTAAAATAGCTATAGATCCTTTCATGATTTTCCACAGGATGCTAATCTCAAAGCAATATGACGATGACCTTAAAAAATACTTCGAGTATGAACTTGCTTCCTTTCCATTGTCACATTTCTCAGAGGAAAGTATACGTAAAGGGACAAAATCCTCATTTTACTTTGCTTTCACGACTTTGCCAAATGACACAGACATGGGAAAAAGCAAGGTTGATGTAGTAGATGGGGGCTACCTCCTACACAAAGTTCACTGAAATTGTAACGAATGTTTTTCTGCTATTTTTAAAAAATATGTGACCGGCGTACAGCGACATCATGGTCAAAATACTGTGGTAGTCTTCGATGTTTACCCCACTGAAGAAAATAAAAGGAGAACACAAAACACTGAAAGAGCACGTCGTTCCAGGCTATAATCTTTTGCAGACGTTATATTTGATGGAACAATGTTTCCGCAGATGCTAAAGGATAAGTTGTTATCGAATGAGAAAATCTCAATGCTTCAGACTGCATTTCAGCAAGCACAAATGGTCACCAAGCAGGCTACAGAAGACGCAGATGTGTTAATTGTGAAAACTGCCGTTTCGTAGTCTTCTGTATAAGATTCTGTTGCAGTTATTGGGGAAGACATCTTTTAGTATTGGTCACGGCTTTAGCACCAGGCAAGGTAATCTTTTGCAAATCTGGTAGGAGCAACATGGCAGATATTTTGTACTCCAAAAAATCTTTCAAATATAAAAATATTGTGGAAAACATTCTTTTTCGACATTTGATAAGTGGCTGCGTATTCCTCCTCCGCTCTATTTGGGCAGGGGAAAATGAAGATTTGTACCACATTAGAAATTAATGTATTCCACAATGAAAGTGTTACCATTTTCAACGATCCAGTTGCAAAAAAAGAAAAGATAACGGACGCCTCTTAAATTTTCTTTGTGGTCCTGGCGGTGACCTAAACACTTCTATAGATGCTAAAGCTGCTACGAACACAAAATTCAATTTTGCCCGACTCCCTCCAACTAGGGATTCAGTTTAATATCATGCACTTCAACTTATCTGCAAGTTCAAACCTGGATGGGGTATGAAAAAGACGCTCTCAAATGGGGCTGGAAGAAAAATATTGGTGGCCTAACTCCAGTCCCAATGAATAAAGAATCAGCTTCACAGGCATTGCTTAAACATGATTTCGTGCCAATGCAAAAAGTCTTGTGGTAACAAATGCAGCTTCAAAAAAAGCAGGGCTTTGATGCTCCGTAGTATGTCTTCATTGTGGATTCGAGTCATGCAGTAATGCACCAGAGGTCGAATTGAACATGGAAGAAGACGAGTTAGACGATCTACTGCCTATTGGTCGAAGTAATAAATTATATACATCAAGCACACCTGAGCTAAAACAACAAAGTTCTATAATGAATTTGTAACTTGAGATTTTGTATATATCCTTAAAATAAAAGCTAAGATGCATTTTCAAATTGTATTATGTTTAAATATAGGTCTTTGTGAATGCTTTAAAAATTTGGGTTTTTCATTATAAAGTTTTTGTATTCTCCTAAATTTGACATAAATCTCATGTATGTTCATGTACTACATACGGGAAGTACATGTATATATTACCGTGAAAGACCGAAATTGGAGAATGTCGACATTCACCGGTGAATGTCGACATATACCAAATACGTCGGTGAAAGATCGAATATTTCATTACATTCTTGTACATTCGGACCCTCACCGGTGTATGTCGACAATCACAGATATGCGCTGGTGGGGGTCGAAAAGAGAGGAGAAAAGTACTCTAAAATACTTTCTGAAGTGGTTTCTGCTAAAACTAAGTGCAACACACCTTAGGATTACAGACGATTAAGACGTTTTAAAAATTAATGATGAAGTGAAGTTAATTGTACCATTAAAACCAGGAGAAACGAATATACAATATTATGTTACCAATGAGGAATTGTTCAGTATACTATATGAAACTCACACCAGAATAGGCCACGGATAGGCAAATAAAAATGGTACCCTCAAGCAGCTTTACACACGTAATCAGTTCGTAATTTATGAAGAAAAGTTACTTTCCATAGATGAGATTTCTTTTCAAGAAATGTCGCTGAGAGAAGCAGCTGCAGCTAATTCGAGAAGCGGGGGGAGGGGGGGGGGCAAGGCTATACACGCTGTCATTGCAAAAGAAGTGTTCCACAAATAAATGCCGTTGTAAAAGCAAGGGACTCTTGTGCAATTCAAAGTGTCATAATAGTTTAAATTGTTGCAATAAATAAGTTTTGAATCACACAATTAAGTAAGTTTTTTATTACTATTATTTTCTTTTCTCATTTAGTTTGTTTTAAGTTCTTGGTCACTCCTCTCAGAAAGAGAGGCGAAAAAGTTACGTCACCCTTGTGACGTTTTATCGCGACTGAAATACGGAGAAGAAAATATAAATCTAACACATGTTCAACATTCACCATTAGTGCATGGTGAATGTCGACATTCGCCGGTGTAAGTCAGAAATAAGGGTATTTAGCAAATATTTCGGACATACACCAAGCCACTATGTGAATGTCGACATTCACCGGTGAAAGTCGACATTCTCCAGATTTCGGTCTTTCACTGTAACATATATATTATATACATAATATATTAAAGATATTACATTCAGGAATACTAATTTCAACAAAGGGTGATAATTGCAGTTTACAACCAACTTTCACCAAAATTGTTATTTCAACATTTCTCGGCATCTATTCGTAGTAATTACAAATATTTTGTATGGATGTTGTAGTAAATGTAATCCTCTACAAGATTGGTAAATATGCATTTTACGCTAAACTGCACAGAAAAAAGTTATTCAAGTAAAACTAACAACATATCTGACTTTTTTCATTTTTTAAAAAATTTTATAGATTTTTACGGTCCTATATCTCAGTATATGTTCAAAATTTTCCAATATGTTATACATGAAACTTGTAGGAAATTTAATGCTCTTTAAAATTGTAGTAGTAACTTTTCCCCTAAAACGCACTGGAAGCGAGTTATCGGGGAAAAACTTAAAAAAGTGCCTTTTTTTTTGCGGTTTTTTCAAGATGGCGGAAAACACACAAGGGGTGGGAGGTCGAAAACTTAGATTTTTCCCGAGGGGGTAGATACATACACATACCTGAAAATCAAAAATACTCCATTTTTTGCAATCCAAAATCCTATCTCTGCTAGACTGTAAAGCAATGAATGCATCGATGAATAAGGTTTTTAATCAATGCAATCCATAAACGCGTTCCTCCTAGTGATTGGGAGATGAGCAGATCCGAAACATCAAGGCTCTTCGAGCGGGTCGTTCGTCCACTGGAGAATGGTAAAGATCTGAACAGAAAAGATCTTGTGAAGGTTGAAACGGCCAACCAACACTCCAGGTGTACGTCGGTAGCCCACCTTTTCGTGGTGTACTCCAAAAACTGTGTGCTATATCTTGGATAACGGCTGAGGGACTATTAAGTAAATTGCTTGTCCTTTTTTTTAAAATTAAATTCCTGCATTCAAGGTAATAAATAAAGTGCAAGAATATTCGACAAAGTGTGGCCTGAGTGTATAGAAAAGTGACATTACGCTGTACGACGAAACCGCTTATAGCGCCCAATAGTGGAAATTGACGGTGTTAGCGTGTTTATCTCTAAAGTTGTAATACATACATGTAAATAGTCAATTTCAAAATTACAGGAAAGAATCAACTTAGTGCGAAAAGTGACTTTGTGTACACGAAGGCTATGAGTAGAAAGCGTACAACACTTGCTTGATTATTGGACTTGTACCGCGAGAACTCTCGAAATATAGCTCCCGGTAGGTATATGAGAGTGTTTTAGTGGTGTAAGTTAAACAAACAAGCGAGCATTGTTCGCGTTGTGTTAAGAGCATTCATTTACACTAGGTGTCTCCTATACAACTTTGTAATTGAGAAGTGGTCGGCAAACCGCGGCTCGCGAGCCACATGCGGCTCTTTGGCCTCTTGAGTGTGGCTCTTCCACACATGGCAATTGTTCACATTAGTGTTTGTCAGTTATTATTATGATTCAGAAAGATATGTTGAGATAGTTTGGACATACAGAGAGGATGAATGAAAGGAGATAGACGAAATACAACACGAATGTGGATGGAAGACTTGGACGGGGTTGATCTCAGCGAACGCACCTCCATCAGATTGAGGACGATTTTAGCAAAGCCCAGCTTTTAAGTATCCTAATTAAGTTAATAACAATGTATCGTTTAAGTATATAGTTTAAATTTAAAAAATGTGGCTCTCAAAAGAAGTTTCAATCGTTGTTCTGTTGATATTTGGCTCTGTTGACTAATGAGTTTGCCGACCACTGTAATTGAGTATTTTCATGTATGTCCTATAATTCTAGAGATAGACACGCTAACTCCGTAAATGTCTGCTAGTGGACGCTGCCAGCTGTCTCATGTGTATAGCGCATAGCCACTTACCTCTACACCAGTTTCATGACTCTAGCTGTCGGCCGTTCAAATTAAAAGGGGGCAAGAAACTTCAGTGGACGCCCTGTTATAGTTGTACAGGAGCATCTGAAGGCGGCGGTGAACGCACAACGAACGCCCTTCTCACCCGTCGCCGAGCACCAAGTGCGCGATGTTGTCGTGGGCGGGCGAGTCTTCCTCTCTGTAGACGGCGGCGCTCTCGCCGATGTCGATGCTGCTCGGGTGGCGGAGGGGGGTGCGGGAGGGATGGCTGTCCGGGACTCGGGACACGGTGACGTCTTTCAGCATCGCGTAGTTCCAACCTATCGGAAGACGATTTCGGTCATTTTATCGTGGGATTTTAAAGAATGGGAACCTTTTCTTTTTTTTTAATTAAAAAAATAATAATTGATTTTTTAGTTAAAGAGGACCTTTGGTGGCCGCATGGTGAAGGCATCGGACTAGCATCCCACGGGTTCGATGCTCGTAGAAATATAGCATCATGGGGGAGGGGTTGTCAAAATCGTTCCTGTCGCGCACCAAAAAACATCCACCGCGTGTAAAGGACCAAAGTACGTTAAATCCGTCTTAGTCCAACGTTCTCATACTTATTTAAAACTGCCATTAGTAACATCTTCCCGCCGCTAATGATATGCCGATGTAGGTTTGGTTTGGTTTGGTTAATTAACGTCGCACTAGAGCTGAACAGTGGGCTAGTGGCGACGGTCCGGGGCCTATCTCGAAGGAAAGGCCCGGGAACGATGCCTCGTATTTTTGAACCATGGTCAGATGACGAGGACAACATTTGAGCTGGCACCCAACGCCTTCAATAGACGTCGGGACTTTGGACCCCGATCAGATGTATCGTGCACCAGTCCCGTATACACGCCGTTAATTTTTTTGTGGATGTTCTGGACCACATTCTAGTATTTTGGTAGCGAAGTTGGCAATCCTCCGATCGCAATATCTCTACTTTTTACTATTCTTTAGTCTAGTCCCTCGCAAGGCTTTGAACCGGGGACCCTTGGATTCCCAGCTGACGCCTTAATCCACTTGGCCACAGCTCGGGTCAAATCGAGCATTTTTGAACCATCTGAACATGGTTGCAAATGACGAGACTCGAAGGAATCTCCGGGTCTTTCCTTCGAGATAGACCCCGAACCGTCGTCGCTGTGCAGCTCTAGTCTAATGTTAATCCCACCAACCACAGAAGGTTCAGCGCAGGACTATTGAAATGGTTCAAGCCATTTTAAACATGAATTATTCTGACATATTAAGAAATTTAAGATTAAGATCCATTCTATACGAACGAGGTAATCGCGTGCAACCTTTTGAAGATGGCTCTGTGCTTAGAACATGCAAGCCACATGGTTTGCATTCACCAATCGCCGAGCCACATGCAAAATCTCGCGCGCGTTTATCACGTCCGTGTAGACTGGGCCTAAGAGGAGAGTTGTACCAAATGTTCGGATTTTTGAACAAGAAGATGTTGAGGGTGTGGATTTCAATGCTGATGACACAATGAGAAGTGAGAGGCTCAAATTGCACAGATCACACTCGAATCAGAAAGGGAGAAAGCCCTATTTTCATAACAGGGCGTAACTGAGGCGTGCAGTGCTAAACCCCTTTTAACCGTAGAATGCTAAACAGGCGTAAGTTTTACGTATTTTCTCATGGACTTTACATTGGTAAAATGTAAAATCAAATGGAATGGTTGTCCAAGTGGAACAACTTGCTCATCAACATCAAAATAAACAATGAAAAAGTTCCTAAAAGAACATGAAAAGTATTTATTCTGATTGGATTAGGGCCTCCGTGGCCGAGCGGTTAAAAGCGTCAGCTGGGAATCCGAGGATTCGTGGTTCGATCCTAGGCGATGGACTTGACACAGAAAAGTAAAAAAAAGTAGTGATATTGGGATCGGAGGGTTGCAGCTTCGCTACAAAATACTAGAAAAGTCGTCCAGAACATCCGCAAAAATGAACGGCGTGTATACGGGACTGGTGCACGATACATCTGATCGGGGTCCAAAGTCCCGACGTCTATTGAAGGCGTTGGGTGCCAGTTCAGGTGTTTCCTGAAAGGCACGAATCGGACAACCTCCTGATTACCAAATCGGTACACAGATGCTAGGGATCTAATCCACGCCCATCGGATGCTTGTCCGGAATCCCTCTTCAACGCCGCCCCAAAGAAGCAGAAGAAAGGATGTGGTCATCTTACCGTCCCCTTCCCTGACCGCCGCCCTGATCTGCAGCTCCTGCCCTACGATGACGGCCGCCCCGGACTTCATCTCGCGGCTGAACACGCCGCCCCTCGAGTCGCCACCCCGCGCCATGAGGGAGACGCGGCAGGACACCTCCCGGAACTCGCTGCGGAACACCTTCTTCGGCTGCACAGACCGACCCTCCAACCTGCTCCCACGCACACACAGAGATAGAAAAAGAATCGTTTACATTCGGTGGAGGAGAAGTGAAAGACTAATCCCAAGTTTTTTCGCCTCTCATGTTACCTTTATATATACTTTTATTTTGTTTGTAATGACTTCAACGTTTAATGTTGTGGCTTGTGCCCATCCCAATAAGTCAGCATAAAAATGTCCTCAAAGTTTTTAAATAGAATGTTTTATTCAAGTCTCATAAAGGTTTTGTTTGGTTTTGTTAATTAACGTCGCACTAGAGCTGGTCTTATAAAGGAATTTGGAACAAAAGCCATCATAAACTGCAAGTTTTTTTTCTAATAGAAAGTGTCTAATAGAAAGTTTTAATTGAATAAAAAACTAAAGTTTTCCTACATAAAACCTTCATTTTTACAACTTTGCTGTAACTTTTATGCTGACATTTTTGCTGGTTGGGTTTTGTAGACTGAAGCATAAGAGATTCTCTGAAATTGTAGAGTGATGACTTTTTTATTTGTTTCTCATGTTTTGTGCGAGCATTTTAAAATAAGTTAAGTTTAAACATTCTACCCTCTTTTTTAATGATTACAAAACACGTGCCCTGTTTTGCAAAGGGACTTTTGAAGAAAAGTTACCACTCTACTCTCTACGCCTCTTTGAAGAAAAGTTATCACTCTACAGTTTTAAAGATTTGTTATAAGAGTTTTTTTTTTAAATAAATTTTTTGAAAATATTAAAATTAATGTCAGAAGAATAAAATATATATAGACAAGTTAGTAGAGGCAAAATAAATGTCCCCATGGAGATAACGTAGAAAGCGAAAATCTGAGGTTAGTCTTTCACTTTGTCTTAAAAAGGGAATGGGTATTTCCACATAGGAAGAAAGAGAGAAAGGTAGAGGGGAATCGAAAGAGTGCGAGAAATGGAAAGGGTGCGAATGAAAAAAAGTATTGAAAAGTAAAGAGAGAGAGAGAGAGAGAGAGTGAACAAATTAGAAAGCAGAAGGGGGGAGGAGGAAGGATGGAAAGTGGCAGATAATAATGGCAAAGAGAGAGAGAAAATGGCAATGAACGAAAGAGAGGAGTGAGGAGGACTCACGCCGCCGTGCCCCTCATGTCGACCGAGTGGTGGGTGGCCGCCGTCCTCTCCTGGGGCTTGCACATCACCACCACGTACTCGTCTCCGGCACTCCGCAGGCCCTCCACCACAGGGAAACGCAGCGTCACGGAGATCCACTCCTGCAACACGCAAAAATATCTCGCATTTCCTTCTCGCCCATTGCTCCGTCCGTCCGTCTATCTACAATAGAAGCTACTATGGAAAGAATTCCAGATATTTCATGAGGGGCGTTCTGATTTCAGACTCACTGTATGATTTAACTGCACAACCATTGCATTAACCGTTGGAGTGAGTCCCAGGGGTATTGAAAAACACTGTCGAAGACTCCCAAACAGCGCAACCGCGCTTTCTCTAAATGAGTACGAAAAGACCCAAGCAGCGCGATAGCGCTTTGTTTATTTTACATCAATGAATCCCAATCGGAGCCGGGTCTTTCCTTCGAGATAGGCCCCGAAACGTCGCCAATAGCCCACTGTGAAGCTCTAGTGCGACGTTAATTAATCAAATTAAAGTCCTTTAATTCAGGTTGATTGGGCAGTACTGGCACCCGACGCAAAGGAGCTGTGTGGTGTACTTGCTTCAGTAAATCTGAGCGCGCGACTTCAACCATCGGTAACGCACCGTCAGTTGTCCCCAATGTTCGAAATGTACTGAGTTTTCTCGACATAAAATCTCAACAGCGCGATCGCGCTGCTTGGGACTCAAACGGTTAAGGACAGAACGTACAAAGTCCTGGCAGCGTACTGCCAGTAGGATTCCACTTCGCAATCGTGCAGAGGTTTTTCCTTCCTTCTGGCAGAACGACCGGGTCGGTACTACCACCAGAAAATTCTGAGTGGGCGCAATTAAAAAACGGTTTAAAGATTCCAACTGTGAAATTTTTAACGAGAATTTGAAAATTCGCCTACCGAACAAAAGTAAACTGAGCTTGTAGAACTCACTTTGGTGTTTCATCATTGGTGTTTTCGTCATCATTGGTGTTTTCGCCAAGTTCGCTTTTTAATTACCGATTATAAGTTCCAAATGAATACAAAGCCCTGCCGGCAGGTCGTGGTGATGGGTGGGCGGTACCAAGGTGCCAAGTACAAAAACGCTTTCGGATGGATCTGCTTGTAGGACTACCTTTTATCCTTAAAACCTGTCTTTGCAAAAATTCTTACAACATTATTTCAAAAAATTTGCGAACCCGTATAATAATTTATTTTTAAAAGTTTTTTGTTTAAATGTGTAGTTATCTTAATTTGCAAACTTTTTCAGTCTTCAAGAGAGTAAAAAAAAAAAAAAAAACTGGGCGATGTTGCGGCTGTAGTGCTAATTCTACTAAAAGCACTTTAGTGAAGTAAAAAACGCTAAGTAAACGCTTCGGTAAGCTCTGCACACAATATACTCTGCAAAAATATCGTTCTTTACTAACTGTTCGGAATTTCTGCCGTTCGGAATGCAACTCGTTTTTCTCTCCGTGTCGCCAGGGGTTGTTCTCACTGATCTCTAACTGTAATTTCTGGATTGGGTAAGGCAGTTTGTTGACTTGAAGCCAATTGAAGGTTGAAAAAGTGTACCCCATTTCCATTTCTACCTCTATATATATTTCGTATATTTGTCATGCCGAAGTGTAAGGCTTTTGGCTATTTTTTTTTAAAAAATCCATTAAAACCTATTACATTTTTTTTTAAATATTTTATACTTTAAAATCCACTGTAACCAATAATACGTAGATAAGCAGCAAAGAGAAAAACTATCTTTTTGGCGATATACAATTTGATTCCATATGTAGAGAATAAAATATCTACATATATTTAACATTTCTATAACGGTTTGAGAAGAAAAAATCCCAAAATTACTTTGAAAAATTTGTTGGGGTATAGTATGGCTTCAACCACACCCATATAAGGAACTGGTTATGAGCGTTCCAGAATTTACAATTAGAGTTCAGTGGTTGTTCTGCGACAGTTCAATCCGTGTTCTGGAGGATGAGTGTTGCGAGGCCAGACAAAACCTCTGCAGTTTCTGTATTAGGTCATATAGGGTACAATAAAACCACGATGGTCCTCCCGAAATTTACTACTATATGTCTCAAAAACAATGTTAACAAGATATTGTAAAAGGGTTTGAATATATATTCGAAATAATTTCAATAATACTAAACGTGTTTTTTTTTTTATCTTAGACACTAATTTTTTAGCATTATGCGATCGTCAAGGCTACTTTTGTCCATTTTGACAATAGTTTCGTCATTAAATCACAAGAATCTTCAATTTTTTCAACGAGAGTATTGGTGAAATCAGCTCATTCAATTCTAATTTTGATTCTGCCACAATTCTAAGAGCTTTTTTGGCACAGTTGATAGCGTGCATGACTTCGATATTTATTTGTCACAAAGGGACCCTTTGGTCAAAAACCGCGAGATTCCCTGGTTCGATCCAAGCCTTCGAATTTTATTTGAGATCGTTCTCATTTTTGACAAAATAAATGGGAGAAAACCCGGCAAAGTTAATTTCTTCAGTTCTACGAAATCGGAGCATATAGCAGGCGTCTGTTTTATTAGAAATAATGAAAGTTTCTTTTAAAAGTGCAAAGATGGGTCACATTTATCAAGTGATGCACAGTTAACAATATGTTTGATATCTCAAAATAAAGGGCATGAGGTCCGAGCCCCATCTGCCCTCATAAGAAAGAACCATCTCTAAATAAAAAAAATTACAGAAAAGAAGAAAACCCAAATTTATCGTCTGTATCAAAGTTTTGATTCTTTAAAAGGCTTTTATTATCTAAAAATATATGTTTGCATGCACAAAATTTTATTTTGGGGATAGTTACATTTTCTTTTACTCAGTACTGTTTGCCACGTTTTCTTTGTGCAACTCAACAAGAGTTTAAGGCATTTTTAGTATTTATTTGTCACAAAGGGCCGCCTTTGTTCAAAACCCGCTTCGAACTAGAATGAGAATCCATATAAATAACTCGTCATTATATTTCAATTAGGGATTTTTAATGTTATAAAAACGTGTATTATTTAAGGTCAATTCCGAGGAGCTAAAACAATTATTTAAAAAAAAATTGTAGTTAGGACCTTTGAACTTGCGGGGGCAGCAGTAAGCCTCACGGTGAGGCCTTATGTTATATAAGTGGCGAGTCTCTCACCTTCCCGTCGGAGGCGTGTTGCACCCGCACTCCGCACCTGCTGAAGTGCTGCACGTGCATCTGGAACGTCCTCCGCAGCTCGTCTCCATGAGGCCGCATGAGGCAGTCGGCGGAGGTGGCGGAGGCGTCCTCGAAGACGGGCCTCGAGGATGAGAAATCCGGAGGCGGCACCACCACCGCCGAGAGGAGGGTCACGCCTCCCGATTTCATGCATCGGATGTCTGCGGAAAAGGAGGAGGGGGAAGGGTGTTGAGTTTGATTTGGATTAGTCCTAGACTGCTATTTCTATTCGCACGATTGTTCGGTCGCAAAAATAAAACTCATTGTTTCAAATACAGAGAGCCCCAGTTGCTCAGTTGGTAAGGCGTTCAGCTACTAATCAGATGATTGGTGGTTCGAATCCGTGAAATGGACTTGACATAAAAAAGTAGGGATCTTGCGATCGGAGGGTTGCCAGCTTCGCTACAAAAATACTAGAAAGTCGTCCAGAATATCCAACAAATTATACTGGCGTGTATACGGGATTGGTGCACGATAAATCTGATCGGGGTCCAAAGTCCCGACGTCTATTGAAGGCGTTGGGAGCCAGTTCAGGTGTTTCCTCGTCATCTGACTATGGTTCTAAAATAACGAGGTGCATGTATGAATGGAAAACCCAGGAATGCTGTCCCATATTTCTGAAATAGGGTTGTGATTCAACTGCTGAACTGGCATCCGACGCAACTTCAATAGGCTTCCGGACATTGGTTCACAATCAGATTTAACGTGCACCATTCCATTTTATATACGATAAATATTTTTTGGTCAAATTTGATTACTCTCGACTCGGGATTCCGTGTCTCGGGATATGACACATATCCATTAATTAAAAAAGCAAATTTGATTCAACGTGTCACAAAAATTTGGTTTCAACAATTAAAATGACACTTTTAACAACAATTAAACTAGCCTTCCCCGAAGGGGGGGGGGGGGGGGAGGGGCTCAGCACCCCTGGTGGCGCCACCTCTGTACCCTGTACAGAGGGGTAAAAAAATTACAGTTGAGCAGACTTGGACTGAAAGGGTAGATGCGTTTTTAAAAATTTAAATGGAAAATTTATTCGTAACAACTAGTATTTTTAACCGACTGAAAAGATTGCCAACCAAAATTTTAAAATAAAGCCGCCAAAAATTTTAAATTAAAACTGCCAAAAGCAGAGAGGTTATCAATTCTACTGTTATGTTTTTTTTTATGTATGTTCGCGTAAAATTTCTGTTCAAATTCAGATATTTGGATAATTTTTATTTGTTGTATAGAGAATGTTTCACTTGGGCACCTTTTGAAAAAAAAATTTGGTTATCCGGCATTTAATTATCCGGAATTCTCAACCGGACAGTTTGGGAAAAAATATTACATTTCTCATATAAAATCAAAAGCTATATTATGAAGAAAAAGTTGTTAACGCAAATAAAAACAATAAGCATTTTTAATAGAATTTTTTAATATCTAAGTGATGTAATATATTAAAATAAAACATAATTTCGCATTTAGAGATAAATCCATAGTTTTGGAAAATAGTATTGATCCAAGGATAGTGAAGACTATATATATATAAGGTGTGCTCGTTTTTCGCTTTTTGAAAGGGGCAAGGAAAGTATAATTTTGACGTCATTTTTGCTCCGCCTTACTATGGGTTTTTGATCATTCTCATTGGCTGTGTGTTTCAAGCATTGCTACTTAGGTTCGATCCCCGATTGGGTAACAACTGGTGATATAATTTTTAATTAGCAAAATAATGTAAATATCTGTAAATAATTGTGTTCAGGTAGCTTCACTACTAATCCGTCCTTGTTTTGTTATGTCCCCGTATTTTACTTGATTGAAATTGTAACTCATTTAATATGTCCAATACAAATGCATTGACATGATGGTTCCGACCCCTATTTTACTCTTTCAAAATTCATGGATATGCTCTCGTGGCAGCTAATATTATTTTAATACGCTTAATTTATTAAGCACTCTTATGCAATTTTTACATACTAAATACAATCCTTAAAATATAATTTAAGCTCTAAAAATTTAGCAAATTCTAAATAAAATTAGCGAATATCACTTTTAAATGTTCACAAAAAAACGAATCGATGGCAGCACGTCACGAACCATTGGTTTAAATTGATTTCGGAATATTTTAATAGCTAAGCCACTCTGCAAATCGATTCAAATTGTTTTTTGAAGCAAATTTTAACTGTTTTCTTTTAAATAAATTCATGATTAGTTAAAAACAAGAATTCTTGTTAAATTAAGTAGACTCCTAAAATGACTGTACAAACGAGAGCATTAGACACGCCTACAGAAGGCGGAGGTAGGCGTCACTATGACGTCAAAAATATACTTCCCCCGCCTTCCGTTAGAAAGCGCGAGAACGAGCACACCTTTTATATATAGTCTCCACTATCATTGGTATTGATCCAAGTTTTTATCCGACACACTTTGGTATTTTGAAAATGATAACTTAGTGTAACAAAACAACATTTCACAAAAGAAAAAAAATTTCTAGCCATGCACCCAATTTTGAATCCTCCTGAACAATTGCAGTAGGGAATACTTTCGAAACTAAGAAGAAAATGTCATTGGGATGCATCTTTATTAATAAGATTCATATTAATATTTAATTAAAAACAACACTAACTGTACAATGCAAGATATAAACTAAAACGATTAGAATTTTTCGAATTAAAACAATTTGCTCAAAGCAGATTTACAGCATCCCCCCCCCCCCCCCCCCCCCTTCTTAAATTCAGATGACGAGTCGGACTCGACCACCGTCACTTCGCCCGAGTAAGCAGATGACGAGTCTCACTCTCTTCAAATGTACCCAAAGGGTTAACCACGTGCACCCTGTATAAGGCGAGTGCGCAATTGTGTTATGTAACAATCAAATTAAAAGCATGCGAATGGGATTTCTGACCATTTGCTTCTCACTCAGGCTACAAATAATTTTTTCTCACCAACCTCACTCCAGTCCTACGCTCGGGGTTACTTTACTCCACTTGTCAAATTGTAATAAACCTTACAATAGCAAAGGAAAGCAGTGGCGATGATGAGGGGTGACGAGCGGGAGCAAGTGCCACCCACACCCTTCACAAACAATCGCCGCCACTGAAGTAAACCACCTGAATGTTTTTCTAATTCACCAGTCAAACAAAACAAATTAAGTCCCGGGTGGTTCATATTTTTGGTTGGTTGAATTAACGTCGCTTGTTTATCTGTTTGTTTAATTAACGTCGCACTACAGCTGCACAGTGGGCTATTGGCAACGGTTCAGGGCCTATCTCGAAGGAAAGACCCGGGAACGATGCCTCGTATTTTTGAACCATGGTCAGATGACGAGGACAACACCTGAGCTGGCACCCGACGCAACCTCAATAGGCGTCAGGACATTGGACCCCGATCAGATGTATCGTGCACCAGTCCCGTATACACGCCAGTATAATTTGTTGGATGTTCTGGGCGACTTTCCAGTGTTTTTGTAGCGAAGCTGGCAACCCTCCGATCGCAAGATCACTACTTTTTTACTTTTCTTTGTCAAGTCAATCGTACGGATGCGATCGGAGGGTTGCCAGCTTCGCTACAAAAATACTAGAAAGTCGTCCAGAACATCCAACAAATTATACTGACGCCAATAGCCCACTCTGCAGCTCTAGTGCGACGTTAATTAAACAAACCAAACCAAAACTGCCGTACGGATTCGAACCACCAATCCTCTGATTAGTAGCTGAACGCCTTATCCACTGAGCAACTGGGGCTCGAATTAACGTCGCATTAGAGCTGCACAGTGGGTTGTTGGCGACGGTTCGAGGCCCTTAAAACTATTGCTATGGAAGAAACTATTGTGGAAGAAACGTTTACACAACCAATCCCTTTTATCCTACCAAAAGTGACGTCATCAGTATTTTTCTATCATTTATCAGCGTTGAGTGTGGTTCCAAAGAAATGGCGGTTTAGTATATCCAACTGATATGTGTATGCAATTGACACAGCAGCCATTTAGCCAGAGCCGCACTCTGTACTCACCTTCGGCGTGCACTCCGCTCCTCGTCACGTGCTCGCCCTGTGTGGGGGGCTGGGCGAGGGGAGCTGGGGGCCGCCCCTGGTCCAGTGGCGCGAGGGGGGGACCCGCCACTTGCCTCTGGGGAGAAGGAGGCCCAATCGGAGGGACGAGGGGTCCCACCGAGAGCCAGGATGGGTCCTGGTCCCACCATCCCAGTCCGGATCGATCGGTCTTCTGCAAAAAATAGTTCTTTTAAAACATCTCAAAGTGTGTTCCAACAGTAATTAAATGATGCTTACAATTTGGTTGGTTGGTTGCTTTATTAACGTCGCGCTAGACCTGCACAGTGGGCTATTGGGAACGGTTCGGGGCCTATCTCGAAGGAAAGACCCGGGAACGATATTCAACAACTTAATTATGGTAATTGTTTATATTTTAGTTTGATTAAAACGGAAACTAACAATATTGCGAAAAAAAAACTTTGAAATTGATAATATGTTTGAAAAACTGTCTTACAGATTCCTTCTTTACATAAAGGTTTTTCCAGTAATAAACCAAGTAAACCTTGAAATATTGATAAAATATACAGCGCATAGGGAGAACAAGATCTATATGCAATAGAATTCAGTTAAGGACATCAGAGACTTTTTGCATAATTACAAATTTATAATTTTCATATTCAGTTTTTAATATATCTCGCCTAAAAACCATGTCGCATTCTTTGTAAACAAGAACAATTACAAATCGACACAAAAATAGATAAATATATACTACCTTTTTTTCATATTTAGATTTTGCAAATGATAATGTTGTCGGAATTGTCTAGGATAAACAGCAGCAATACAATGCAAAGAGAGCATTTAAAAAATTCACGCAACTTCTTTATTACAAAACTCTTAATGAAATTAATTATTACCTTTGTGCATTCGCTTTAAAAAACCACGAATTAAAATATTAACTGTCGCCCCCGTTCATCTACTAAAAAATTGTATTTCTCCTTGGATAGGCACCGTGTTGTTAAGTTAAACTAAAAACAGAGAAATATTTAACAGAAAATATGGAAAGCCAGGCATATATTAATAATTTTTATTTTAATGTTTACATAAATTTGTTTAAATTTTTCTTAACTCGCATAAATAGCTTGAGCAACAAAATAGATTTTGATGATTTATTAAAAACCTTAAGTAATAAAACTTGCTCAATCTAAATTTAGACCGCAACACAAACTTCAGTCGTGAAAGTAGGTCGTAAAAGCTGGCAATTCGACATGTGAATCACAAAACCAAACCAAATTTATAAATAATAAAAAATTTGTAACAATTTCAAAATTTAGATTTTGTAACTTAAGGAAATCAGTTTATAACGCAATATTCTCCATAGCTTTGACACACAATCACAACAAACAAAACATTTGTTTTAGGAATATAAAAGCGGACTTCCCTATAAAAGTTAAACTTGGGATCTTCTAAAAAAAACTATTTGTGCAATTGAAAGCTACACAAAACTCCATGTTGTCAAAATAACTAAAAATACACCAAAATAAAATAATACACAGCGCGTTAAACCACTGATCTCTAACTGTAACTTCTGGATAGGGCAAGACATTTTGTTGACTTGAAGTCGATGTGGAAGCCGCCATGATGTGCCCCACTTTTCTTTATACCGCAATATTTCGTATAATTTTCATGCTGTAATAAGCCAACTTTTATTGCTTTCGGCTAAGTTTTTTTTCTTTTTTTTGTAAACCCATTTTAAATGCAATCTGCTATTAAAATAAAAAGTCATTTGCAAGTCAAAGTCGAATTAGGTAAAAAGCAAGAGCAAAAACTATTTGTTTTGGAATATAATAATTAATTCTATAAGAAGAATATATAATATTTATATACATCTAATATTTCTACAATGCTATGGTATTAAAAAACACCACTAAATCACTTTTAAAAATATGTTGGGGCACAGCATGGCTGCTTTCAATTGGATTCAACGCGCCCATAGAGGAAACAAGGTTTGAGCCTTCCAGCAGTTACAGTTAGAGTTTAGTGCGTTAAACTAATCGAAATTGTATTTCTTGATGTAGCAAAGATGGCGCCGCGGTTGCAGTGAAAGCTTCAAAGCATTCGTATAATGCTCTCTCCTGTTACTCTTACCACCATGTGAAAAGTCGACTAAATTATTTTAGGGATTTATGTGGTTTTATAAAGGACAGCAGCATTGAATTTCAAACATAAATTTTACATAAAAAATCCCAGCATTAAAAAAAAATCCCGAATTCTTCTTATAAACAAATTCTATGGAAGAGTAAGCTACTATCCTCCCACCAAGAGAACGACTCTCGCCAGAGTTCTGTTGTCTGGCGGCTGCTATAGAAAAATAGAATTTTATTCAATTCAGGGGGGGGGGGGGGGGGGGGATGTAAAGGAAAATGTTTCTTTGCATTTTCGTCATTTTCTAGCGGCTATGCTAAATAGTGTCTTTAACTCTTCTTTATAATTCTATTTCGTTTTCGTTTAGAGGATTCTTGCATGATCATTTGTGTGATTTCGTTTGTGTGATTTTTGCAACAGATTATTTTTCGAATTTATTTTGACGATATTTCTAAAGTGACATTTACTTTAACAAAGGAAAGACCCTGCATTCTCATGCTAGAAAAAAGATATTTACAATGTCTTAAGCTTTTGTACCGATGAAGAGTCCTCTCTATATAACTGAATAATAATGAACTGTCCTCCTATATAACTGAAATTTCTAGTGACACAGGCTGCGAAAAGAGCTGCTGAAACTACGAGAGAATCTACAATAAAAATATGAAATGTCTCGCAGCTAAACAAATTTTTCCAGAATGGGTGGTGGGGTCCTTAGTCCCGAGGTACCGTCGTTATAGCAAGTTCAATCCTTTGTGGACCAATATCCTGACGCCTATTGAGGTTGCGTCGAGCACTCAGGTGTTGTACTGGCCATCTGACCATGGTCAAAAATACGTGGCAGTGTTCCCGGGTCTTTCCTTCAAGAGATCGACCCCGATAGTCCGCCCTCTTGCTGCTCTAGTGCGATGTTAAAACAAAGAACTCTCTTACCCTCTCCGCTTCTTTCTGCTTCTCGGGCGACGCCCCCAGCAGGAGATGGCAGAACACGCCCCAAACCACAATGTGCCGCCCCTTCAAGTGCTTCTCCATGGGGCTGTAAAGGAGAAAAGAAATCTCGTGGTTTGGAAAATGTCCAGTTCCCAATACACAACCTCCAGTGTGCACCTCATTTATTAGACGGTTTAAAGGCATTTACTGTACAAGTAAATGCGCCTATCGCAAGTACTGAAACAAGGTTAGGTCGTCATTTGAAGTGTACAGTCTCTGTAACTAGTGTTTAAACAGCTGCTAAAAGTAACAACCACAATTTTTTTAGCCTATTTTGGAAACGTTTTGTACATGTACATATATTTTTTTAATTTTCAGTTATCTGATTAACTATTTAGAAGTAAATGAACAGTTCAGTTGTCCTCTATCGACATTAATATATATGCCTTTGTTATATTTTTCTATTATTCTAAATGATATATAATTCATATTTTTTCTATTAATTACGTCAACATTATGATTTCATATTTTCAATGTGAAAGTCACTTTCCAGGTCTCCCGAGTCCAATTTTCTTTCTCTTTTTTACTCGTATTATTGGTATGTTTATCTGTTTGTGTTTCGTTGAACAAAATATCCCAAGAAAGATTAAATCCGAAAATAATTTAAAAGTAATTACTGTCTGTCAATGGCATAGAATGTTACAATAAAAGAAGTGTTAAAATTGTAAATTCGAAAAGAGAGCTTTTTTGCGCAGTTCTCCCCGTCAGTTTTTTAGGTACTAAAAAAAATTGCACTTTTTTTTAAGCTTTTATTTTAATTTTAATAAACAGCGAATATTCGGCAAATTCGCTGTTAACACCTCAAATGGAATGTACTGGACTTGATCAGATCAATGTAGTACAAATTTTGAGGACACCGGGGATAATTTGAAGATGAAGATTTAGCTATGGAACCAAATTAAGCAAAAGTTTTAACCATAATTTTCTTTATTTGTTTTAAATATTTTTTTTTTAAATCAATCAATTGTATTACAAAATATAAAAAAACAATAAAACCATAATTGTTTGATTTTTTTTCATTGGTCGCACCGCACCTCTTCTTAATTTATACAAAAGTCAAAAATAGAGGACTTTAAATGCTTTCTTCAGCATAAAAAAAAATCCATTTTTTTTAAAATACTTCACTGGGTGCACTTCAAATAACACAAAATAATGAGTATATATAATGCTCTATATTTATTATAATTTTCATTCCAACAGTAGGAAGTGTTGTCAACTTAAAAATGTTCCGCCCCCAAACACACACAACTTCTTTCCTTTTTGTTCTTGCACCCTCACTTTTAGATCCAATGGTGGTCCATACGGCCTTACTAATGTATCAGGTACGTGAAAAGAAGGTGTCAGTTCAGGTACTGTCGACGTCATTTGACAAAGGCTCACAATCACAATGTTCTGTAACTTTAGGCCGCTTTTACATTTAAGGACACGACACCGATAAATCGTATACGATTTCAGTGGCACGATATCGGGGTACGCAAAATACACATACGAAGCCGTGCGCTTTTTCACTAGCCGATACGATAACGATATTGTCGTTGCCGATCAGACGATACAATTTATCGGAACGTTTTATCGTGGGCACGCGCCTTCCCTACTTCATCGTGACGATATTTTGAGTTTGTTTACGAAAAACTTGTTGCCGTCTGCTATAGGCTACTGTGTGTTTTTTTATTTATATTATCAATATGGCTTTTAATTCCATATTGTGAGCTTGTGTGAATTAGTGGAAGTATAAAGACCTGTATTTGGGATAAGCGAGATGAATTTTACAAGAACAAGATTGTTCGAGAAAAGGCATGGGAGGCAATATTTAGTCAAACCGTCGCCAATAGCCTACTGTGCAGCTCTAGTGGTTAGCTCTAGCTCTAGCTTTTTGTAGACGTTCAAATAAAACATAAAAATCTCCTTCAACATGTCTTGCTTTGATGATATCATGCACCCAGCAGCGTTTTGTTATTGATCTCTTCTTTCACCTTAAATACAGCAAATACAACAATCGCAGTTTGTTATCATGTAATTTGTTGCCGTGCGCCATATCGAGAATAGATGTGCTCTCGGCAACAGACGAACACGTACTGAATGTCAAAATTGTCGTTTTCGGCGAACGATATCGGTGCAGTGAAAAACTGACCACCAGATGATACGATAAAACGTCGTGTCGTCCCTTCGCGATCGTTCACGATTTATCGGTGTCGTGTCGTTAAATGTAAAAGCGGCCTTACGCCTGATTCCACGGGCCTACATCCGCTCTCCGTACATGCTTTGCTTTAGTTCAAGGTTTTACACGCACCTCCGCCAAGTTTCTTTTTATGTGAGTCGTGCTTTATTTCACGATGTTATAGTATCAGAATGTATCACCTTAAAAGAGTTACACGGTGTGGTTGGTTTTAAAAATGTTTCAAGTCAAAACCACATTTTATTTTTCAACTCAAAATTCTTCGAAACGTTTTAAAACACTGAAATGTCAATTCGAAGTAATAAATATAAATAAAAAACCAGTAAATGAAATTAATTAATAAAAAAAAGAAGAGAATAAATAATTTAGGGAAATTCACAATGTAATAAATGAGGGATTTTGTGTTTCAAATGGAAGAAAAAAACAAGTAAAAAATAAACACCACAAAAGTTTTTTAAGTGAAACTTGACATTATCGGCGGGACCAAATTTATCTCAAACGTGCTATTTGCATGGAGTTATAGTATTGGAATCGGTTATCCTAAAAGCGTAAAATGGTGTTTCTTTCCTGACTACTCTATCCCTACACACACCCTGTATAGATAGTTTTTAAGAGATTTCATGACAAAACTACATTTGATTTAGCTCGAAAAACCGTTTAAACGTACTGAAAACTCGATTCGATGTTTTAAAATCATATCTTCATTTTTTTGCATCTGCATAACAATAGTTAAATGCTGTAAATATAAATAAGCAATTAAATTAAAGAAATTGATAAATAAATGGAACACAAATAATTAAGTGAAACAAACTTCATAAAAAGAGATAAAGTAAATGAATAAACGAAAAGAAAATAGTATAACGAAACGGACACCATTTACTTGATTCATTAAAAATAAACAGAATTAAAAAAAAAAAAAAAAACGTCTGTTGAACAAATTTAAAATTATGTAATTGCAGCAAATATTTATGAATCAAAATGAACGACAAATTATACAGTGAAACCCCGATTTTACGTCCCCCCATTTTACGTTTTTCCCTTTTTGTACGTTTTTTTTTGTAAGTCGCAATCAATCTCTATATTGATAATGTGTTTTTTCCCCCGGTTATACGTTTTTCAGTTTACGATTTCCCGGATCGACCGTTTTTCTTTTTTGACCAAGTATATATTTTTTTTTTTTTTTTCGAATATTCTTTCATTTTCATTTGTAAAACCAACGTCTAGTCATGTTTCCAGACGCAAAGGCACCTGAAACTGGTTTTGATCACTGGTTTCCGCATTCCTTAGCTGTCACGTGACGACCCAAGTGCGGAACGCTAAAGCAAAACTGGATGCGCGCGCATCTAGTTTAGTCTTGGCGCTACTAGCAGCCACTACGAAAGGCGAGCGAGTCCCTACGCTCTTTCTGACTCTCAATCATTTCGTTTTGTTCAGACGCAGTAAAAATGACATCGAAAAAACGCAAAAGCTTTTCGGTTGCAGAAAAAGCCAACATTATAGAAAAGGCCAACGCATTTCACGGAACAAAGGTGGAACTGGCAAAGTCTCTTGGATTAGCAGTGTCAACACTGCAAACAATTTTGAAGCAGAAAGACGCCATCGAGACCAGCTATGAAAATTTGGGTTGCGGCAATGCTAAGAAGAGAAAAACTATGAAAAGTTCGCCATATGATGAACTTGAAACCATATTGATTAAATGGTTTAAACAAGCTCGCGCCGCTAATGCTCCAATAAATAGCACAATACTGAGGGAAAAAGCTTTAGAAATTGCCGCTCGGCTTGAGTTGAACAATTTTAACGCTTCTAACGGCTGGATAGATCGTTTAAAGAAACGCTATAATCTCGTGCACCGATCACTTTGTGGGGAATCTGCAAGTGTCGATGTAACAACAATTGATGATTGGAAAAACAAAACTCTTCCAGCTTTAATTGATGGCTATGAAGAAAAAGACATTTTCAATGCAGATGAAACTGGGCTCTTTTTCAATCTACTGCCAGATAAAACTTTTTCTGTGAAAGGAGAAGCATGTTTTGGTGGGAAAATGTCGAAGATGAGGTTGACTGTTTTGCTGTGCTGTAACTCTGATACGAGTGAAAAATTAACACCCTTAGTTATAGGAAAATCTAAAAATCCACGTTACTTCAAAAACGTGAAAAGCTTTCCTACATGTTATGAAGCCAATAAAAAAGCTTGGATGACCCAAGCTCTTTTCAATGATTTTTTACGAAAACTCGACAAAAAAATGCGATTGGAAAATAGAAAGATCATTCTCTTTATTGACCAATGTACTGCTCATATGGACTTAAAATTGAAAAATGTGCGGATCGAGTTTTTCCCTCCCAATTGTACAAGTAAGCTGCAACCGTGCGACTTGGGGATTATACGATCTTTTAAAAGTTGCTTACCGAAAGCAACTGTTGAGGAGAATTCTATCCGAAATTGACAACGGCAACTTAAAAGATGCGTGGAAACAAAAAATTAATGTTTTGGAAGCAACGCATTTTATTTCTTCATCCTGGAACAGTGTCACAACAAATTGTGTTTCGCACTCATTTGCGGAAGGCGGCTTTCTGAAAAAACTCAAAGGAACAGATATCGATGCAAGTGATGGCCGTGATGTTCCGATTGATTGTGATGATGTTCCTGTTGATTGCTTTGACCCTGCCATTAATTTTGAAGAATATGTGACATGTGATGAGAACGTGATGACTTCTGAAATCGATGCTATACAATCCATAGCTGAAATCATGGAATGTTCGTCAGAAGAGGATGACGATACTTGTGACGAGGTCTCGGAACCCATTCCCTCTTTTAATGCCGCAAAGAATGGATTAAATTTATTGAGGAACTATTTTCTTGGACACGAGTCACAAGAAAAACAGTTGCAAACCTTGTCAGTAATCGAAAATGCCTTATTAGAATTACACACAAAAAATCGAAAGCAATCGGAAATAACTGATTTTTTTGTAAAAAAGATGTGATTGGTAAAAATAAAATGATTGAAAAATGTGATAAGCAAGTTAAAATGTATAATATTTTCATGTAAATGTGACTTAGTATTTATATCTTTATTTTCAACTTTTTGGAAGCTTGATTTTCAGCGCACCCCGTTTTTACGTTTTCCCGCATCGTACGTTTTTTTTTATTGGTCCCCTGAAAAACGTAAAATCGGGGTTTAACTGTATTAGCATATGTTCTTTTTCGAAGGTAATAAATAACTATTAGTTTTGGAAACAGCATAGACCATGAAAGATTTTTCTGTTTCTTATTAATGGACATTTAATATAATTGTAATTAACTTTTACTGTTTTTATAAGTAGCTATATTCTGTATCTGTATTTGATCCACACAGTTTTAACCTTTTTATTAGTCAAGAGTTAAGGTTCATTTAAGTATAATTCATAGGCTTATGCATTAAATTCTCAATTAATGTAAAGTTTTCTGTCAAGAAAATTACAAATTATCTATATACATGAATTATTTTCAAAAAAGTATTCTGCAATATATGAAATGAATTAAAACAATATAAAAACATGTATCGCAGCCTACTATTGTTCATGTTAAGCTTTTAATCCTACTTAATTTATAAAAAAGATTAAAAGTATCGGTCAGTTGGAACTGGAAATTTTTTGCAATGTTGAGTTGGGAATTTCATATCTTTAAATTGGGAATTTCATATCTTTAAGTTGGGAATTTCATATCTTTAAGTTGGGAAAATTCTTGTTCCAGCAGCCTCCCCCCCCCCCCCCCCCCCCCCCCACCCCAAAAAAAAATTGTGTGCGACGGCCCTGGATGTAGAGCTGAAAACCTTCGACATACAATGCGACGCCGCGCCACCCACCCGCATGCATGTGTCATGTTTAGCGAATATTGAAGGTTGCGTCGCTCGGCGCATCACTCACATGTGGTTTAGAATCTAATACCGACGCCCAGGCAGAGTCAATCGCCTCCGGTTTGCTCCTTACAAAATACATTTTTACTAATCTAAATGAACACCCCGCCTCCCTTTCTGTGAAGTCTATTCTACCAGAATAATAAATCTCAATCTTGTCTAGCTTTCAGTTATCCCCAATACATCAATCGGGTTCTGCTGCTAATACAATTCCCTTTTACTTCGTCCATTTTATTCGTAACACTTGGTGCATTGCTATAACAAAAATCCTTAAATTATCTTTTAAATTTGGGGATTCAACCTTGTTGACATATTTACTACCTACCGTTAAAAAAATAATTAATAAGCAAGAAGACATTCCCCCCCCCCCACCCCTCCTCCGCAATCGTAGCGAAGCATATATTCATTTGCATGCACGCCTTTTCTAACAGAACATTTATGACATTCGTGCTTCTCTCTGCAGCTTAATTCAAATGCTACACGTAAGTGTATACTAATATTTGTGTAACGTGCTTTGAACTCTCCTTCCGTTCAATTAAAACCACCTCCAAGCGTGTATGTCTCGGTGAGCAGGGGCTCGTTGAATAAAGTGTGGGATAGAGCGTTTTGCTCTTATACGATTCGTAATACTTAAATCTGAAGATTCCCTGGTCAAAGTGCGGAAAACTCTTATTTTGAAGATGATTCTGCACTTTCATTAAACGAATCAGTGTATCTGCAGAGTCGCTAGTGACTCTGCAGATACACACGGTTTCCTCACTGTCAAGGTAACTTATATATTAGATATTCGTTGATTTCAATTAAAAAAATTTACATCTTTTTCATTAAGACAAAACGATTGTTTATTTTGCATTGAACGTAGTTCAGTTCACAATGATCCGTGTTACCTTTTTTTTCGGGGGAGGGGGATGTTTGGCAACAAGTGATCACATACTTTCATTTTTATATTTATATAATAATACTCAGCCTATTATAAGCAGAGGAAGTAGATGTTTTGGTATCCACAGACAGCCTCTTTGATTATCATAGACTGCGAAAATAAAGTTTTTGCTGAAACTGACAATGAAACCAAATTCTCATACCTTATGTAGGGAAATGCAGAAGAAGCGTTGAACGATCTTCGGTATATCCTTTGCCGCGAGTCAACTCTTTGTCGGCGGTGTGCGTTTCTGACTTTTATACACCGGGTGGCATCACGAGGTCACATCGAGAGCTCTCAGCTTAAACGGAGACATTATTTCAGGAAGCCATTCAGATGTCACTCGGCCCTTAGTGAAGATGCACTTGACCCCTCGCAGTGGGGGGGGGGGGGGACACAAATGCGACATTTGTAGCAACAAAAGATGTGGGTCAGTATATACTTGACAGGGGGATGGGGTGGGGGGGAGGAATTAATGTCAGGACAATGGTTGAAATTTTATCGCTTTGTTTAGTTCAGCTTCAACTTGTAGTTTTTTAGAAAATGCGTGCATTTTTCTTTACTTTTCTGCTTGAAGCCGTGAAGGCGCAGCAACACTATTTTGAGTTCGGAAGAATTTGAGCGGAACCGTCGTTCATCAAGTGTGTGCACTTGCGTTCTGGGAATTCGGTTGGGCGGAAGGATGAGGCATCAGAGTGAATGAGCATCGCCATATTTACCTGCAAGCAGACAGCAGCTTTAACCTACGAATTTGATTTAAAACCATCTTTTGTTGTTGCCCTCCAATGGCTCAGCGATAGCAGTGCCATTAACCGGAAACAACTTTTCGGGGTTTAATTTTTCAAGATAATGACGTAACAAATGGTTACGTCACATATCCTAAGGGTTAGAGGGGTTCATGCGCGACATAGGGGGTGTGGCGGGGGGGGGGGGGGGGGAGAATACTTCACAATTTGGGTTTGTGCGACATAGCACTTTTTAACACGCCTGCCTAAAATGGTGTCGTTCCAACAACAACAAAAAAGCTCCGAAATAAGAGCGTTTAAAGTTAGCAACTCTCCGTGGTTGTAATACTGGAAGTGGAATGGCATTCGACTCCTCATTTGGCAACTTTGTGAAATAGGTTTTCCCAAAATGATGGAGTCATGGGAAAGAAAGGTTTTGTGTTTGTCCGTTTTCGAGACTTACGTTACTTGGCATGCCCAATTGTTCGCGGTCGTCTTTCCTCCTCGTACCGAATTCTTCTTTTTTATCATCCATCAGGTAATTGTTCTGTCTGCTGCCGGTGGACTCGCAATTCTTCAAGAATCTGGCAACACGGAAGCTGAAAGCACGGATCTTTTCATTGGTGTTCAACATAAGGCATTGGAGAACAGCAATGAGGCGAAAAATCGTCCCTTTTAATTCCAATTGTGGCTAAGTTTGAGCGATGATTCGGCATATATCGAAATTCCGGAAGTAAAATATCATCACAATTAATCGATTTCGTAATTTTTGATTTGACGATTAATTGATTTTATAATTTTTGATTTGACGATTAATCGATTTAACGATTATCGGTTGATTAGTCGAAAGTACACTTGGTAGTTCAGAGGAACTCGAGTCCGGAAGAACACTCGGGAAACAGAAAGTATACACTTTACGCCAGCGTTTCTCAACCTTTCAGTATTCGCGGCCCAGTTTTCAATCATAATTTTCATCGCGCCTCCCTTACTGTAAACTGTATACAACAATAATGTATATTGAGTATTTTGGATTCTGTTTTTAAATTATTTTTAACTAACTGCCAAAACAAGAGTAAAAGCGAGCCAACGTTGGCGAGAAACCACATCTGGCATTTTGCCAAGCGGGCGGTAAACAGATGAAGCGAATGAAAGCGGGGAAAATATAAATATTATATTTGAAATGAAAACCAAACAGGGAGATAACGTTAAAAGAATATGAAAGTAAAAAAATTCGTTAATGAAAGTTAACCTAGACGGGGTGAGCTAAATTTAGAAGCTGTTAATACATTTTTTCGAATATTAAAAGAAATAAAACAGAAGCATGACTAAACAAAAGAGAAAAAAATAAGACATGTTTGTGAAAGGGAATCCACACGACCGATTCCGTCTCGAGCATGCGCAGAGCAAATGTTTTCTCATTGGAAGAAGGAAAATGTTCGATTACACAAGTTTCAATTCCAGCCAGTCTCATTCGAGTCGATCCTTCTATCGCTATCGAATCTATCGTGAATGTGTATGTTATATATGTTTTCGTGTTAATTGCAATTCACCATATTAAATATTCACGGCAGCAGATTTATGCAGACTCATGGATAAATTTTGAAGCGGAAGTAAGCGAGCATTAGACGATCAACAAGTACACAGACGAGCGTGGTTCCGAAAATAAAATCAAGAAAATATTCTCAAGAATACTTAAATTTTGGGTTTACCAGTACTGAAGTAAATGAAGAAGAAAGGCCCCTGTGTATCATTTGCTCAAAAATATTGGCCGCAGACAGCATGAAACCTAATAAACTTAAACGACATTTGGAAACGCTTCATAGTGAGTACATCAACAAACCCAGAGAATTCTTCGAATTAAAATTAAAATCATATAAAAAGCAAAAATAATTTTTTAAAGAAACTTTGTCTGTGAATAAAAAAGCTTTAATTGCATCTTACAAAGTTTCATGTAAAAGAGCCAGATGTAAAAAACCTCACACCATTGGTGAAGAGCTTATTTTGCCAGCAGCAATTGAGATTGTAGAAATTATGTTTGGAGATAATTTTTTAAAACAATTGCAGTCCATACCTCTTTCAAATGATACTGTTGCTCGTCGAATTGGTGATATAGCTGAAAATGTACAGTGTCAGCTTTCTTTGAAGTTGCGTGATAAATTGTTTTCAATACAGCTTGATGAAGCAACAGATAGTAATAAAGATGCTCATTTAATTGCCTATGTTCGATTTTGTGATAATATGTCAGTAGTAGAAGAACTACTTTTCTGCAAACCAATAGAACTCAAAACAACAGCGCTCGCAATATTTGCTATTTTAAATGATTTTATGAACGAGGCAAACATAGAATGGAAAAATTGCGTCGGAATATGCACCGATGGTGCTCGTTCAATGTCCGGAAGATTCCAAAGTATACAAGCACTTGTAAAACAAAAATCGCCTCAGTGCGTCTGGACACATTGCATGATCCACAGAGAAGCTTTGGCTTCGAAAGAAATGTGTCCTAGTCTGAATATTGTGTTAACTACGGTGGTAACTGTTGTAAATTATATAAAAATGAGGCCCCTGAAATCGAGAACCTTTTCCGCACTTTCTAAAGAAATTGGTTCAGTACATTCAGCGTTAATATTTTATTGCGAGGCAAGATGGTTATCACGTGGGAAGTTTTTGCAACGTGTTTATGAATTAAGAGAAGAAATCGCCATTTTCCTGGAAGAAGAAAACAGACCGGAAGCTGAGAATTTTCGCGATGGTTTAAATTGTGATGAAATTGAGCTACTTGGTCGAAATATTCGAGAAATTAAATAACTTGAATCTTCAACTCCAAGGAGCAAATACACATATGTTGGAGACGAGTGATAAAGTTAATGCTTTTTGTACAGAATTGGAATTGTGGAGCAGATATTTAAAGCAAAAAAAACTAACAAAAAAATCTTTGCAAATGTGGATGATTGGCAAAGTTGAAGAAGAACATGTAAAAGTTGTTTTTGTAACCATTGAAAATCATTTGGCCATGCTGGCAAAGAATTTTAAAAAGTATTTTCTTGCTGACGACAAACTGATAGCAAGTTACGAGTGGGTTAGGGATCTATTTCATAAGACTCCCGAAGGACTCTCAATTGATGAGGAAGAAAAATTCATAGACTTCACGACAAGTGGCGAAACCAAAAGACAATTAAGTAATAAATCACTATTTGAATTTTGGGCAGGAGTAGAGGAGGATTTTTCTGCACTAAAAACCAGGGCATTTCGCATTCTATTACCAGAACTCTGAGAGTGGCTATCTGCTTTACGCCAGAAGAATGTGTGTGTGTGAATAAAAATGATTGTGATAAAGACAATCAGTTGCTTGGATGTCTGTTGTTCTAAAACTGGCTCGTGAAGGTGAAGTTTTCGAAGATTGTTTATTACTTAGAAGTATAATCTGGCTTTACAAAAAATCATAGCTAATACCAGAGATACACTAGATTGTATTTAACTACATTTTCATACTTTTTGAAAATTATTTTAGTAATTACACATGATGTTGCACATACGCTACACAACGGTTTAATTAATTATTTAATTAAATAGGAACTTAGGATTTTTTTTGTATGTTTTTTCAGCGTACCAGGTGCAAAAAGAAAACGAAAAAAAAATTATTTCATAAAAGAAGAAACAATCATGCACTAGAGGGTTAAATCTCTAGTAAAAAATATAAACTAAATGTGTATAATAAATATTATTGTAAAGTATCATGAAAATGTAAACAAAAGAAATGAATTTAAAAGTATAAACAGCAATGAATTTTTACTAACAACAAGATTTAAAAAAAAAAAAAAACATATATACACAAGTTACTGAGAAACAGATATAAACAATACATCATATATGACAGAAATATACATGGATCATGGTAGCAGAAATTATAAACTATATGGCGAAAAATGAAAATTCCAAAACGTCGATCATTTTTTGTGTGTCTGTTTTGACATTTTACTGTACCCTTCATTAAATACGGAACAATCAATATAACATAGCAGGACTGTTCACCATATACATTTCACACATGTTTAGAAATTAAAACAACAGTAGAGTCTCTGCGATGTGTGCATCATTTACATCCTTACTTGGTTATGCAATGTACAAAGTGTTCGGCAAAACAACTCTTGAAATGAGGATCGTGAATTCGATTGAGAGCACTGAGCTAAGTAGAAACTGGATAGAATACTAAGCGTGCGCGGCCTCAGTACACTTTTAAGACTAGGTAGAAAAATAGTCATTTCGCATGGCATTGGATGAAACGCAGTTAGGGATGTAAAAAAAAAAGAACACCCTGTTCACAAAAGAACAGGAACAATCTGTTCTTCAATTTTAAGAAACCATGTTCTTTTTTCTGATCTGTTCTTTTCAGATCTATTCTATCTTAACTTGATGCCACGCTAATCTAAACATGTATTGTTTAAACTGGGTAAGTTTTATATTTTTTTTTCAGTTTTAACATTTCATAAAACTCATTTTAATTATTCGGTTTCAGTAATTCTTATCGATTGAACACTTTCATTGCAATATCTGCAATTTGATTAATTTAATAGTTCTTAGTTAATATAATATTAATTTAATACTTATATGGGACGATTGGGTTGCTTAATATTTGCGTTTGTAAAATATGGAAGAGGTATAAAATCCGTCAAAGAATATTTTAATGCGACAACACTTTAAGAAAATCCACATTAAATAAAAGCTTAAATAATTCCTAAAAATAGTTAGTTCACTACAATATGTATATTTTGGTGTGGAAAGTTAGATTTGCTATGTTTTGGATATGTCATTGACATAGAGAATTTTTATTTGCATATCATGGTAGAAATTGCAACTTATGTTTCAGAAATATTAATTATGAAATTAAATTTTCTATTAACGGGGATTTTTAATACCATAAAAAACAATTTTTAAAATAAATGTTCATGATATTAAAAAACGTTCTAAAACAAATTCTTTGTACGAAATAATATAAAGAATATTTCTGAACTTTTTATGAAAGAAAATTATTTATATCAATTAGAAAGCCTAAAATCTATTATAATTTAAACTATTTTTATCACAAAATAATGTAATATTATAAGTTCAGAATATATTTTAAATTGTAAAAAATGACATTTCTTTGACAAAAAATATTTTTAGAGTAAATAAAGCTTTGAATTATTTGTAATAAACCGAATCAAAATGTAATTAAAATTTTAATATTTAAGCTTTTATGAATACGACTTTTACTTTTTCAAAATTAAAGAAAAGCAATCACTCATATCAGTGTTTAAGTTATACAAACGTAGCACACTGGACTTTGGAACGATAGGACGCGGGTTCGAGTCCTGACGGGTGGCAATTAAATTTTATACATAAGCCTTAACGGTCTCACCAGCAGCGCGGGCCAATCAATTAGTTGTAATTATTCTTATGGTATTCTAGAAAAAGATTAACAATTTTATGTTAATTTGTTAAACTTTTTTTTGGTAATAAATTAACTTAAAAAATATTATTTGATAGTCTATATAACTGGAAATTTAAATTTGAGCCACAAAATATATTTCTAAATGAAGGATAATTAAGTTGACCAGAAACAAAGCAGATTATATAAAATTTGAAATAATTTTAGAAAATTACCAAAAACCCGTCAGACAATGTAATGCATGTCCGAACGCGAAACTAATATCCTCGGCTGCTGCCAAAACTTTCTACCACCGTCCTTCATTTTGTAGTTTAAATATTACTTTTTTCAATATGACGGTAGCCTCTCAAATGCGAGCGATACATATTTAATATCTCCGCAAATAACTGTAGGGAATAAACGAAAATTTAAATCTAGATTATTTTGAGGATGAAGAACATTTTTGCGTTGTTTAAAGTAAGCGTCGCTATTGAATTTTTTTTAATTGGAGCGTATTTTAATATGAAGACATCCTCTATGCATTGTTTTGCATATCATTGTGTAGTAGACTTTATTTCTAAACAAAATGGTTTATTCAGTTTAGCCCTGTGATAAATAGCAGTTGAAAAACAAGATGTGGTTCGTTTTTTACCCCCCCCCCCCCCCCCCCCCACTGTACAAACAACAGAGGTTCATACAACAAAACTAATTCTGTATTCTTAAATGTACAGCCGGGAAAAAAAACGAACCTCCAATGATTATTTCGTTAGTTTTTATAGTAGAGCTAAACTTAATATATCATTTTGTATGGAATAAATTCTACTACACATTGATATACAAAAAAATTGCATAGGGGACTACCTTCATATTAAAATCCGCAACGACTTTAAAATTTCCAATAGCAACACCTACTTTTGATTCAATATTTAGAATCTACGAACAAATTTATCGTTGAAAATCAATTTGCAAGTCATTTGGTTAAGTAGTTTTTTAATTATGAATATTGAAAGTTTAGAACTCGTAATGTTAAATGAATTTCTTAAACTTTTAATCATATCTTTCGAAATAATTATTTTATTAAGCTGATATTTTTATCTGTGTTACTTCTAAACGGTCCAAATAAAATACACTCACTTTCATTACTTATATGTATATTTTTAATTTTATTTAAATTAGGATATTAATATTCATAAAATTTATGAATAGCAACCATGCTATATTTTGATAGTGATGGATTCAGAAAAACGCTTTATATGCATATATAAAATTTCGTGATTTTCCTCTTTGTAGTTCTTTTGCTATATTAAAATGTGCATCAAATGATCATTTCATGGGTCATACACAAATTGAAAATCTGCAGAACTTAACAGAAATCTTCATTAATTTTGAGAATTAAAAGCGCTGTGATCGCGTTGGGATAAAATTCTAAATTCTTATATAAAGGCGAGGGGTATACGGGTGTGGGCGAATGAATGACCACGGGAAAAGGAGAACCACGTCTAACGCCAAAACATTTTCTACTAGCGACCTTCCTTTCGTAGTCCACTTTGTTCAATGTGGAGGTAGCCCCTCAAATAAGATCGATACATATTGTCTAATATCTCTGTATATAAATGTAGGAAATTAACGAAAATTTATATTTAGAATATTTTGAGGGCGGGGAACATTTCTGCGCTATCAAAAGTAGGTGTTGGTATTGAACATTTTAAAGTTGGTGCGGATTCGAGTATGAAGATAGTCCCCTATGCAAATTTTTTGTATATGAATGTGTAGTAGACTTTAATCCATACAAAATGGTGTATTAAGTTTAACTCTACTATAAAAACTAACAAAATAATCATTGATGGTTCGTTTTTTTTCCCCGGCTGTACCTTAAAAATGAGCCAATTTTAACATAATCGAGATTGGATGCCCTTTTAGCGCTGTTTCTGAAATGAGAAACTTTTCACTGAATCTAAATAGAGCGCCAAATTTCACCGAACGAAAAAAAAATTAAGAAAGTGAAACAAATTGAAAACTAACAAATGTTCATTTCAAAACTTTATCAATTGACGACGATAGCCTAGTCCAGTGGTCGGCAAACTCAGTAGTCAACAGAGCCAAATATCAACAGTACAACGATTGAAATAACTTTTGAGAGACACATTTTTTTGAACTTAAACAATATGGGTAGGTACATTGTTATTAACTTAATTAGGGTACCCCTAAGCTGGCCTTTGCTAAAAACGCCTTCAATGTGATTGAGGTGCTTTCGCTGAAGTCGACACCTTCCAACTCTCCCATCATCACTCGTCTTGTATATTTGTTTCGTCTATCTCTTTTTTGTTCAACCTCTCTGTGTGTCCAAACCACCTCAACATACCTTTCTCAATCCTCGGCACTACATCTTTCACTCCACAACGCTCCCTAAAATTAACTTAATAAACTTTAAGTAAAGTTTTAAGTCTTAGATAAACTATAGGTACGTTAAACAAAACTTGATACCATACTTAAAAACGATATTATTTATTGATAAAATTAAATTATAAAGTATCCACAAAATTAAATCATAACAATGACTGGACAAACACTATTGTGTGAACAATGGTCTTGCATCTCCTTGGAAAGTTTGAGTAAGTCAAGTTTGTATGATATTATTTTTAATTTTTGGATACGAAGTTTCAATCGCACTGTACGTGGATAAGCGCCCGCATGTGATATCTTGTGGAAGAGCCACACTCAAGAGGCCAAAGAGCCGCGGTTTGCCGACCACTGCCCTAGTCTAAGGTATTGATTCATTTCGAACTTATTCACAAACGCGGTCGAGTGATGACTCTCATTTACCAAAATAACGAGTTGTTCTTTTGTTCTCTGTTCTTCAAATTGAACGAGAACTGAATGTTCTTGAACATAGAAATCGCTTTTATTTCGTTTATCGTAGTCCATTTAAAGGTATGGCATCACTTGGGTATCATCGTGGAAAACGAACAAAGTATCTGTTCCATAACAAGAACGTAAATATCGACCACGTTCCTTGACCGCAAAGGGTTAACATGGGAAGGGATCACCAACATCCATCTTGTGTCCCCACATTTCCCTGAACTCCTGCCCTCGCTCGCTCGAATCGCAGGCAAAACGGGGGCCCCGACGCTCTAAACACCGAAGAGACGTCTTCGAAGATCATTTCACTTCCCCTCCATCGGGAGAGACTCTTGGGAGGTCGCCTTCCTTCCCCCGCCGCTTCAGGCGACGGCGGGGCCGTACTCCCGCCTCCCGTACGGGCGCCGCCTCTGTCGGAGGAGGATCCGCAGGCGGTCCACCTTCGCTCGCAGGACGTCGTCACCTACACCTAATGAAAAAAAGGGAAAAAACATAAAAACTCGGGGAAGTGAAATAGATGCGGTTTCCATCAACCTGCGGTCCGTCCTTAGTCGCCGCGGGGCCAATGCATCCTCATCAGCGGGGGACCCCTTTTAAAGCTAGGGAACATGTCCTTTCACTTTTCGTCCTCAGATGCTGCGTTTGGCATCCAAGCCCCTTGATTGGTTGGTTTCCCCTCAGAGACACAGGAAACAACCTATCCTGTGACTCGGAAGTCAAATGCAGCGTCTACGGATGATGAGAGCAAGGACAGCTCCCCCCAGCTTAATCCTCCACACAAACTTGTGAATAACTTTAAATGAAATTTATGAACTATGAAACATAAGTTTTAGACTTTTGAAAATGCAATCGGTATTTTTTTTATCTACTATAGTTGACAATCAACTGCAAATATTTGGTCCGGCTACATTTCATTTGCATAGAATGCATTAAATAACTCAACATGAGTTAAAGTTGTATTGTTCTTTTGCGTTGAAAATTAAACATAAGCCTTATTTGCTATCGAATACGAATCGATTGATGTCAATAGAAGCTATTTGTCGTGGAGTTCTAGTGTTTGGTTTGGATCACCCTTAAAGCGTGTTTTTCCCCCCTGATACTCCATGTTGCTGATTTTAAAGTCAAAATTATTTTAAAAAATCATTTTATCTGTAGCATTTAAATGTTGCTCATTTTTCTCTGATGAGCAAGGGGCCCCACCAAAAGCTCAGAGGCCTGTGAGGTGGCACACGTCGCATACCCCTAAGGGCGGCCCTGGGTCCATCCAATATGTACGGAAGAGTTCTATCCAAATAATGCATGGAAGCGTTCTCTTGAAAAATTCTACATTTGCTGTACCAGAAAGTTGCAGCCACAAAGATTTTGTTCCGTTTTAGTTTCTAAATCCCTCGTATACTTTCGAAAGTCATCAAATGAAAAGGTCAACATTGCAAATACGTACTGTGAAATGCAAAATTCCCAAAATTATTTTCTACAAAATTCAGTCACATTTACAACATGAGAGAGTTAAACTATTGCCAAATTATTGAGTGTTTGCCAAGTGTAGCAGAAAGAACTCGGGAAAATTCGTTGAAATGTCCGAGGACCTACCCATGGTATTATTTATGAGAGGTTATTTTTATCAGAGGTTCTAATTGTACTTTTTTACATTAACTTCTCGTCGTCGAGTCCATCGATGACAACCGATTTCGCCTCTATATATTCTTCCGGTAGCAATGAGACGTTTACGTGGGCGGCGCCCCATTGTATTCGAAAATGCCCCCCTCTGCGGTGTGGCACTCACCTCCAGCGTTTCCGGATGGGGGCGGCGTTTCGAGCTTCTCCTTCTTCTGCTGCGGCGAGGAAGAGCTGCAGGGCTTGCAGTGGGAGGACGCCCCGAGGAGGTCGTTCAGGATATGCACCACCGTGCAGATGTCCCGCCGGGGTCGCCCCTCTTCATCCTGGAGCCCCGGGCTGAGGGTGCCTGGGAGAGAATAGTCTGCGTTTCAGTGCATGAAATGGAATTCAGATTTTAAAATATGAAAACTGTCCTTTTACACCGTCTGCACGAAACCGCTGCTTTGCTTGATGCACCGTTAGAAATGCGATGCTCATGTTGGAGGAAACTTTCGTCATTTCTGACGAAACAGTTGCATTCGAAATGCTCCGATTGAACATTTACTGACATAAAGGAAATTTGGAGGGGGGGTACGTGTAAAACTTTGAACTAAAGCAAAGCATGTTCGGAGAACGGATGTGGGCCCGTGGAATCAGGCGTAACAGTTTGCATATCTTCCTCCTGTTAGCCGTTGGTGAACAAACCATATTTAGATATTAGTTATCCGTATTACGTAAATATGTCTATTTCAGATATGTTTGGTTGAATTGACGTCGCACTAAAGTTACAGAAAACTATGAGCGACGGTTCGGGTTCCATCCCCATAGAAAAACTCGGAAACGCTGTTTTGTGATTGTGAGCCGTGGTCACATGACGTCGACAATACCTGAACCCACTTTCACGCACCTGGTGCAAGAGCGAGGACTTTTGGACCATCAGCAACCCACCAGTGGCAGCGAGTGGCTGCTGAAAGTGACGGGGCCAAGATCAAACGGAAAGAAGTTGTGTGTGATTGGGGGTGAAACATGTTTTAGTTGACAACACTTCTCCAACTATTGCAATAAAAATTATAATAAATATAGCGCATAAATAAGCTAACTTCCTTATTTCGTATTGCAATAAAATAAAAAGTAGTAAAGATATCTTTTTATTTATTTTTTTATACAAAAGTTACACATTTAAAATTTTGGTTTACATAGTTTTAAAAATCATATCGGGTAAAAAACGTCCGCCATTATCGATACACTGGGTGAACCGAATTCTGCTGTTTCTCATCACTCTCTCCAGCATATTGATGGGTATGTTGGCCGTTTCTCCCTGAAAGTTTCTTTTCAGATCTTCCAGCGTTTGTGGGCGTCAGTATAGACACGGGATTTTAAATACCCCCACAAAAAGAAATCACATGGGGCCAAATCGGGAGAAAGCGCCGGCCACTCCGAATCGCCTCTCAGTGAGATGAGGCGCCCTGGGAAGTGATTTCGCAACACAGCCATCGATGCCCTTGGAAGTATGGGCTGTTGCTCCGTCCTGCTGTAACCATACTTCTCCTAAGTCAATTTCATTTAAAAAAAAACTCTTCGAGCATGTTTACATAACGGCCTGAAGAGACTAGTAACAGTCTGTTCATTTTCCTCGAAAAACCATGGGTGATCTGATGGGACGTGCGTCTCCACTTCTTTTTTTCTGCACAGAACCAGTTTCCCTGAACGTTGTCACCCACCAAAGAATAGATTTCCGGTCCGGGATATGTCCCAAAGACTCAATATTGAAGCGATTTCGGAAAGCGCGCTGGGTTGAAACCACCGAACTTCCGTTGGAAAAATAGGCCTCTACGGCAAATGCACGGTGTTCGTTATTCCAACGCATTATGGTGACTGAACCACAAGGTCACACAACTTTATGATCCCCTCTCTCGAACGAGATCACGCCCACCTGCCTGGGGCTCCTGTAAGCTTCAGAGCACCCACTTCAAAAAAGGAAGTTAACTTGCTGCACCGTGTATATACTAATTAGTTTGATGGAAAATTTGTTGTCTCATTTTTTTTTTCTGAAGAAAACATTTAAAGTTTTCTATTTTTGACTTTTGCCTAAATTAATAATAGGTGTGACCAATGAAAATAAATCAAACAATTAAGTTTTTATTGTTACTGAAATGCTATAGTACAATTAATTGATTTTTTTTATATAAATATTTAGAACAAATAAAGAACATTCTGGTTAAAACTTTTGCTTAATTTGGTTCCATAGCTAAATCTTCATCTTCAAACTATCCCCGGTGTACTATGTTCATTTGTTCGAATCCAGTACATTCCATTTGAGGTGTTAATAGCAAAATATTCGCCGCTTATTAAAATGAAAAGAATTTTGTAAAAAATGCCATTTTTTAGTTCCTAAAAAAAACTGACGGGGAAAATTGACGCAAGAAAGCTCTCTTTTCGAATTTACAATTTTAACACTTCTTTTATTGTAACATTCTATGCCATGGACAGACAGTAATTACTTTTAAATTAATTTACGATTTAATCTTTCTTGGGATATTTTGTTCAACGAAACATAAACAGATAAACATACCAATAATACGAGTAAAAAAAGAAGAAAAATTGGACTCAGGAGACCTTGAAACTGTCTTTCATATTGAAAATATGAAATCATAAGGTTGACGTAATTAATAGAAAAATATATGAATTATGTATCATTTTCAATAATGGAAAAATATAACAAAGGCATATATATTAATTTCGAATGTTCATTATATATTCATTTACTTCAATATAGTTATAGTATCAGATAACTGAAAAATTAATAAATACATGTACAGCCGGGAATAAAAAACGAACCTCCGAAACGAGTTACAGAAAAAAAGTGTAAATAACTGTTGGAAATTACTTGAAAAATAACTTTGTAATTGAACTTTTTTTCTCTATAATTTATACCTAGGGAGATAATTACAAAAAACTTATTTTGGACGCCATATTTCAAAGATGGCGGCCAACGCCGAGGTGGCCTATTATATATATATCGGCCAAAATTAATATATCGTACAGGACACTTTTTAGAATAGATTAAAATTGTTTCCAGCTTTCCCGGATTTTTTTCCGAATTGACCCTGAGCTGACTTACCAACGGAAAAGAATCTTAGTAAATTACCTCACGAAGATTCTTGTTTCGTCAAAAGTCAAGTGATTCAATAACACAGGGATTGTCGAAATGAACGAAACTAGCCTTGACGATCAAGATCACAGAACGCTCAAAATTGATATTGTTATTTCTGAGAGTGCGATGCAAATTAAAAAAAAATTGCAACCATTTTTTTTCCCATTCGAATGGGATACTCACCGGAGAATGTGCCGGAAAACACGCCCCTGCCGTGATGGAGCATGCTCTCGATCACGGCGCCTCCTTCGCGGCGCGCAACGCAGCACCGCCCCTGCAAGGCCGAGAGAGGGAAAAAAAGAAAAGCTGAGATATAAACATACACAAAACATACATACACAACATACACAAAAAGAAAATGAGTCGCCAATTGACGAAGCTATTTTGTTATGAGCTTTTAAACATTTGAGTCTCATACTGAAACCACACATTTTGAAATGTGTAGGCTGAGACCCAATGGTTTCCATGGTAACCACATGCGTGAGTAGTATGCGTAGAGCGCAATCGGCTGGTGCTGGCGAACATTTTAGGTTCATTTGTAAATAAGTGAAAAATGCAAGAGTCACTCTCGCAGAAAATTGTGTCAATGAATCAGTTTTAAAAAAATATATGTATATTGTAATTTTTGCTGAAATCTGTCAATATTTGACTACTTTTTGGATAATAGAGTAAATATTTTTAGCTTTAATGAAGCCCGATGGTTTTAAATGGAATTGAGATTTTCAATGCTCCATGTAATGGATCCTGTATTATGCACCGGTGGATGTTTTCAAGTTTCTCAATGAGTGATCCAAAAATTCTGTAAAAAATAGGGTGTCATATGCAGATGACTAGAACACACTATTTAAAAGAGAAAAAAATGTTTTTTACTACGACAAAAAAAATTGGGACTTAAACTGTTAAACAATTTTAAATAAAATTCTCCTTTGTCTTTACGAAACAAATTGTGGCATGACGCAAAAAAAACCATTTCCTTCAGCATTAATTACTTTAATAATACAAAAGAAGCAATAGTCATTTAATTGCTGACTCGGTTCACCATGTTTTATGTTGGTCAGTATTTTCATTTGACCGAATGTGGACAACTATATTGGATTTTGCGAAGTCTTGCTCCAGGCGCGAAAGTCACTAATATTTAAGGTCTCCTAGTAAGTAGTCAAGTAAATGATCGCTTGTACGAAGCGGTAAAACAGACGAGTTTTTCTTTTGTCGGTTCTTTTCTTTATGAAAGGTTTAAAAAAACTTGATCAAGTTTGCTGTTTTTTTTTTAAAGAGTAAAAATGCAGAACAGTAGACAATGCAGTGAGGTTCCGATCTTCGAGGATCCACTAACAAATAGTGGATTTGGGAACCGCCAAACTTTGACGCAATTCGTGTAAGATGAGATGTCTTAAAAATTATTGTGATTTTTTTTAATATTTTATTTGTGCCTGACAACTTAATAATATTATTTTGTTAAGAACGGAATCCCATCGTTTGTGATTTTTATGTGTTTTGCATTTCGAAGAACTATGGTAATTTTTATATTATCGTTACTATTAGTAGTTTTTATAGTAGTTTTTTCTAACAATAAATTTTTTTTTGTGAAGTTTAAAAAATACCCTTATTCTTATTACAATTTTTGTTATTGTAAACATTGTGGAATTTAAAATTATTTAGAATTTAATAACAAAATATCGTTATGAAATAAGTTTTTCATGTGGGATCATTAAAATTAATATATTAAGAAATAATTATTCTAAAAAAATTAGTTCAGAAGGAATTGGATCCTAATTTAAAGGACAATCATGGCTCAATTGGCTAGTCATAAATTAGAAATGCACAGTATTTAAATCCATTTAATTTCTAATTAGTCCTATTATGTAATTTAAATATGTTGATGTTGGTAAAATGAAAATATAAGATTGAATTGATGAGAGAAATTTGAATATTTAACAAACCTATAATTCTTAAATGAAGCGATGAGTTATTTCCTAATTTCATAGGAAGTAACTCATCGCTTATTTTCGTTACATTTTATAAATATAAATGTTTTATCATTGTTTTAAATTAAAAAAAAATACTAAGTTAAATAATAGAGCAGTACGATTTGTACAGATTTTTTACTTATTTTTCACCACTATACTTCAGGTTTGTGGAAACTTTAAACGAGTTAGATAGTTATAGAGCTACAGGCATGCCCGGCAGAGTAGCTCAAATATTTATTAATATCAAAAATAGAATGCTTTTCTTTGTTTCCCGAAAATTTGAAAAAAAACTAGATCGAACACGAATACGGTGGACATCACAGCCGGTGTGTCAAAGGGACTTCATAACTACTCCACTATTGCAAAGGTCGGAGGTATTTTCCTATGTGTGTACATCCCCCACTTCATCCCCCATTGCAGTTGTCCAGTTTCTTTGTGTCCCTCATCCAAACTCTGCTGAGATTTTAAACACCAACAGTGGCTCAGAGTAAAACACAGACCTGTACACAAACTGGACTTCGCCTCATTGGAATGGAGACGTTACGCAATTTCAGTGGCGTAGCCAGGATTGTTCGATGGGGGGGGGGGGGGGGGGGTCATAAATTTTTTTTTGGGTCTGACCCAAACCAAATTTTTTTTTATTAAAAATTGATTTGAACAATTTTTAACTAACAATTTCAAATTAATCATTTTAATTAAATTTAATTAATAATTTGAATAAAATGTAATTAATAATTTGAATAGAATTTAATTAATAATTTGAATAAAATGTAATTAATAATTTGAATAGAATTTAATTAATAATTTGAATAAAATGTAATTAATAATTTGAATAGAATTTAATTAATAATTTGAATAAAATGTAATTAATAATTTGAATAGAATTTAATTAATAATTTTAAATTATTAATTGAAATTAATAATTTTAAATTAGTAATTTTAATTAATCATTTTAAATTAGTAATTTTAAGTAGTAATTTTAATATAGTAAATTTAATTTATACAGTAATTTTAATATAGTAAATTTAATTTATGCAGTAGTTTTAAATTAAAATTCTAATTAATAAGTTTAATTAATTAAATATATATATAAATTATAAATAAGATGTAAAATAAAAGCTTAATTTTTGCAGATTAATCTTTAGTCATTTCCTAATTTAAATTACTAACAAACCTGGCTGACATTTTACTGGGATTTAAGCTAAATATTGATGAGGGGTGCGAATTAAAGCAATTTTAAATTAGTAAATAATTCTTTAATATATAATTAAAAATAACAGAATAATAATCATTATTTTCCGTTTAATTTTATCATGCATGGCTGTGGCATGGGGGAGGAGGTTTCATTGGTTGCGTGACGCAGCAAAATGGCGCATTGCGGCAAAATCATAACGGAAATTGGCGTTGCTCGTAAAAAAAACATTAATTTGTAGAATCTGTGAAGCTAGACAATGGAAAAATGCTTGCCTAATCATCGGCACGAGATGCAGCGCCGCAGAAAAAAATCCAGAAAAAGATTATGAACACAGATTTAAAAGAGAATCTGTTGACCCCACCCTTCGTAAATAGAGCCAACTTTTCCATTATGTGCCCTTCGTATTTATAATAGTTGAATATAACTTTTTAATAATCCCCCATAAAAATTTTCAAACGAATGTGCATCAACCTTGAGAATGAACAAAACACAATTTTTTTAAAAAAAGCGGAAAACCGCGTTTCCGCGTTAAAAGTAACACGTCTGAGTGACAGAAAACTAATTTGTAAATGTAATTGAATAAAAAATTAGTTGGTTTTGGTTTGGGTATTTTCAACGATAATCTTAATAAACAAAAAATATTTGAATAAGAAAAGGAGTACATACTTTAAACATATCAGCAAATTTTTTGCACGATGCTGCTTTCTTTTGTCTTGAATCTTTCAAAAGTTTATGTTTTGATGACGGCATACCGTGAAAATGGTAATTCAGATAACCTTAGCAAGCACATGCAGTACTGGAGTGATTTTCAAATTCAAATGGCAAATGAGAGACATACAACCTCTCAGAAAACTGATTTTTGAGTAGAAAAAATTCCACCGGCATTGTGAGGGAGCGAAGAGGATCACAATTAGGGGCCTTATTTTTTGACGAGAGTCATTTACAATCTTTACTTAAAGCACGTAGGGTATGAATGGGTCTTTTCATTTAAAATACCTTACTTCAAAGTAAGCAATTTCTGAATTGATGCATTGTGACAAATACAGCTATTTTCTGAAAATGGTAACGTGATCTGTAAATAGTAGGAGTCAAAGGAACTCGACAGCTGTGCTAACCCAATAGCCATTGCTAATCTTAACATGAATAAAAAAATAATCAAAAACAAAAAGTACCTACATACCATTATGACCATATTTATCAAGTAGTAATTAAATTCTAAAATTTTTAAAATTAATAACCATTTTAATTCTAAATTAATCAATGCAGGAAAACTGAAATTTAAATTATTATAAATAAATTCAATAAACTTAAAAGTATTCAAAGAGAGTTAATGTTAAAACGAAACACATATCACATAAAAATAGGTAAAGAGAATAGGTACTGAAAGATGCCGTCCTCCGCGCATAAAATTTTTGGGGACTCTGAATGATTTTTTTTAACCGAACCGAGGGGTGAATTAAATAAAAGAACCCATGGAAAGTTCTGAAAGTTTCTATTAGCAACCGGTAAAAAAAAAAAAAATAGAGAGAAAAACAGAGAGGAAAACGCACTGCGTCAATATTACACAATATCAGGGCACAATATGGGAAGGTTCAACTAACCAATCACAAAACGAAACAAAAAAAAATCCTAGACACGAGGCGATAAACTTATAAGGGACTGGCGCGCCAGTCCCATATATTCAAAGCGCCATGGCGCTTCGAATATTAGCTCGAAGAAATTTTACATCGTGGAAGGCAAAACCAATAGTTATATGAAACAAAAGTTATTTTCGAATAAAAGGAGTGGGTTTTGATTTAGACAATCACACCTAACACAATTAAAAGAGAAGTTATTTTAATAAAAAGAACACTGTGAGACGTTCGCGTAAAGAGCAACGCCATATATTTTAAAATTCTTTAAATGATAAGCTGAACGTTAAAACATATAATATAACTTTGACAATATATAACAACAGAATGAGCAGATGCGAGCATTTTTTTAGGCGCCTACCTGTCTGGAAATCTGAAAACATTGCTCCTTAATTTATTATATATTTAAAATGTGGGATTATTTTTTTTAAGAAAACTATGCCACGGTTACCATTTTTTTTCGCTTGACGCAATAAAAAATTAAAATGAAATTTATAAAACAGTTCCGCCACTGGCGTGTGTCGATTGTAGACTGCATTAGTCAACTCCATCTGTAGCCTTGGGAGCCTTTGCGTCATATCTGTATAAAGTGTGCAGAAAACTCTGAAACCAAACACACGAATTTAAGTTTAATTTTACAAGTTGGACAATTTCTAATTTACCCTTAATAACCTTGGTGTTTTTGCTTTCATTTGTTAAAAATATTAATTTTCTTCAGACATAAATTTTCCCAACTCGTTTATTTTCAAACCTTGAAATTCACAACTTTTAGGTTTTCCAAATTACTGGGGGGGGGGGGGGGGGGGGTCAGACTCCTTCCCGGTGCGACGTGCCTGCATGTGGGGTAGACCAGGAAATGAGACGTGTGTTTTCTCTATAGAAATTAAAGAATTTTTTTTTTTTTTGCCCTTATTATTTTTTTTTAAAAATAAAGTTGAAAAAAACTGACTAGGGGGGGGGGGGGGGTTCTAACCCAAAGTAACCCAATGCTGGCTACGCCACTGCGCAATTTGAGCAACGGCGCCATCGAGTGACCTCAGAAGCTCTTTTGAGACCTCATTCAATGAGTTTCAACTTTTTTACAGATTGTCACGCCGAATAATTCGTAGAACGAAATCCTCTTTACACGAATATAACTATTACTTATAATATTTTCGAAAATGCCATTCGTCCCGTTTGTGTGTAGGGGAAGGGAGGAGGAGAGGGGGGGGGGGATACTCACGTCGCAGTTCTCTTCCATCTTGTTGGCCATGGCGGCGGACGAGAGCTGCCTGAGGGTGCGGGTGAGGGTGCGGCTCGCCTCGCTCAGCACCTGCGACAACAACAACAACACAGCTTTTAATAACAGGTATAAAATATCATTATTTCAATTTCTGATAATTAAAAATATTATTTAAAAGAAATAACAGTTATTTACTTGCTCAAAAAAAATCAAAGTAATTCAAAATCAAAATTAAAAAAAAAAAAAAAAAATTACAAAATTTGTACTTTAAACAATTAATAAAAGCGCTGTTTAATTTTAACCAGAAACACCTCCACCGTCAAACAAGAGCAAGTTAAAAAAAAAAAAAAAAACATACGGCCTTGAGAAAAAAAAAGAGTCCACGCGAGGGCCTTGGTCGAAACGAAACTTATTCTATGATACAATATCATGATATGATATGACCGCAGAAGGATCGCAGATTGCTGAATTGAGATTTTTAACGTCATTTAGTTATTGGAACATTTCCAAGTTGAGATCTAAAATATTTCAGGCTAATGTTGGTATTTTTATAACAAAATATATTTTATTATTAGAATACTCACTTCGTTATTGGCACGTGTCCAAAATACGATACAAATAATTTCAGAAATACCTACTGTTGATATTCACGATTACGATTAAAAAAATATATTTTTTATATCAGAACTCGTTGGTTCAAAATATATTTTTTGTAAGTTTTCGATATCGTGTTTTTCATACGATTATTGAATCGGGATATTTTTTTGTGCGTTCTAGTCGGCGAAAGTTTATTGTTTCGTGGGAAGGGTCGTGATAGGATAGTTCAATTCATTTAATGAGAAGGGAGTGGGGGGGGGGTGAAAATGGTGTTTTTTGATGGTTGGGATGAGTTAATGTGTGAATCTGCTTTACATTATAGAAATTCTTTGCGTAAGATGCGGTTCTGTTTGGAGAAAGATAATACTTTGTTTGCGTTTCGCATTTATGTGAGGATTTTTAACTGAAAGTGATTCTTTGGTACTCCTCGTCGCATTGTAAAAGGTGAATAGCATAAATTTGAAATAATATTAATTTTTTTTTTTATCACGGTCTGGTATATTGCGCAATATTAACTAAAAACAACATTTGGATCAGCTGACCATCAGCTGATAAAAAAAACTTCATGAAAATTTAGCATTTGATATTTTGTACCGCCTAATTCTGAGGTTGCGTCATTTAATATCGCTCAAGATATCAAGTAGCAGTTAAATATACTAGTTATTTCATTAAAATATCGTAATAACTGTCGTTATTTAATAATAACTACTAAGCTCATCCGTAGAGAGAAGTGACCTACTCAAACGCACATTCCTTATTTCCCCATTTCTGAACACCCCACCACTGCCTTCTGAACTAGCTGCCTGTCGGATCGGCACTTTGATCTCCGGTTGTATGTTTTACAATTTTCAGTAGTATTAGCGTGAATATTTTTATTTAGAATTTAAATAAAACTGCTGTATTTTTTAAACATTTTTTAAATATTAAATAAATAATCCATTTAAAATATGCATGCGCAACTAAACTTTCTCTTAACAAAGTTTATAGTACTGAATATTCCATATTGAATATAATAACACGTAAACCACCAAGAACTTTAATTTCAATTTTTAAAAAATAATGATCAACGTTAGCATATTTTTTGGTAATGAAATTAATATTTAATACCAGTCGTCATGAATCTAATCGGTAAACGTTTTTTCAGTAAAATGTTATGGTTTTCCTTAATTTAGTGATTCAAAAAGGGTTTTCTCTTTTCATAATAAATACCAAAGCGGAAGCTACTCTTCATTAAAATACTCAAGACACTTAAGACTTAAAGCCACATTTATCAAAATAGTCTTACGAATCTGATTTATAATTTTGGCCCAAACCTAAGATATTTAACTTTTTAGATTTATTAAAAACCATTAAATTTCAATGCTTTTATTTATATATTAAAAAGTAAACGGTAAAGTAAAATTGAATATTATACATAATATGTTTTATTTAAGATTTGAAATTATCTATCAAGAGTTAAATGGAATATTATTCAACAATACTTAATCGTTCAATAAAAATGCATAGTTTAATTTATACAATTACAAAATGTTCTCAAAGAAAGCAAAAACTGTTTTTTGCACTGAAGTGGAATGGATGGAAACTAATATATTCATAAAAGGGTCAAGCGATTAGTGAGATTTTCGAAAGGGCGACAATTCGGTCAAAAAAAGGTACAAGGGCGCAATTTTCATGGAAAAGGAAGGCCAGGGCGTCCCGCCCTTCAACAATAAATCCAAAACTGCTATCTTCGAAATTTAGATATATCCTTTTAAAACTGCAGATTTCACTGGACGTCATGCTACAAGCATTTATTTTGTTATTTATATAAGTTGAAATGCCATCAAAGAATGGGAGCCGGTAAATTTGGCGGAATTGCTTAATGTGGCCGCAGTGGATGCCGCGTAGGACACAATTCAAACAAAGAGAAAAGCATGGCCTTGGCAGTGATTTTCAGAATCGCGACAAAAAATAGAAGAATCGCAACATAAAAAAATGGCGACAAAGAGTATCGTAAGGTAGGAATTGAATATAAATCCATGACAGAACGGAAAATATCTTCCCTTTATTACGTAATGTAATATATGGACGACCCCTCCCACGATTCCGCCAAATTTACCGTTGCCAATAAAAAAAAAGTAGAAGAATTTCTCACATATTTTTTTTACCCTTAACTGCACTATAAAATTTTAAACAACTTGTAAAAAGTTTATACTAAAATACATAAATCAATATAAAAATAATTTATTTATTTTTCATTGCAGAGGTTTGTCATTCAGATTGAAACAATAAAAGTGTTTCTTAATTAAAATTTAAAAACGCTACATACATACGTTTCACCATTCTCGTATTACTATATAGTTTTGTCATTTAACAAATTTTAGCATAATACTACAAATCTCTAATATTTTAAGTCAGGTATCTCATCTTCTTGAAGGAAAGATCGTTTATAAATCATGTGGGCTCGATGTATTTTAACCGTCTGCAACCACCTTGTAAAATTCAACTTTAGACTTTGTTCAATTCCTGACTTTAAATGGTTCCAAAGCCATCCAAATTACAGCAAAATGCATTTAATCTGAAATCCAACTCTCATTGTTTTAACTATGGCACATTTACTGTTCAACAGGGAATGATCTGGTATTTTGGAGTCTATTAATGCCATTCAAACATCAGATAAGATTCAAGAATGAGAATACATGTTTGTCCTTTGACAATCAACAGATGGGCATGTGGAACGGGGCAGTAAATTCATCAAAAGCAACTCCCCTTCTTTGACAAGTTTAGTTTGCAACTTTTTTTCACTTCCGGGCGAAGTTTTGATTCTGATTTAGACAACAGGAGGTGTTTTTTTTAAGTGTACTTCGGACCGGATGTGTGATGGCCCCATTACTCGAAATGCACATTTTCCATGTTTGGAGGTAAATTACTAAGAAACTACTATTATATATTCCTGACATTTTTATTTTTATTCTTTTAGTAACACTTTTACGCACGTTAACGCACAATATAATAGATGTACATACTTTTTTTTTCTAAACATCTTTTTGTCTGGAAAAATAAGTCAATATTTTGGTCCTATTTTTTAAAATTTCTCAACTTTGTGAATTTTAAAGTAAATTAAAATCCCTGGGTTAAAGTCTTAAAAACAATTGAAATATTACCCTGTAAAAATCCAGATTGATAAAGTAATTTCTTACTAAATGAGATGCCCCAAAGTTAGTAAATTTAATATGGGCGTCTATGGAGGTGTCACTATGGAGGTGCGTCTATTTGGCACACTTTTTAGGGGTTCGCCCTAAAAAGTGTGCCAAAGTAATCTCGAGTGAGTGTTGGAGAAACAATGGAATGGCGAGAGTACCTGTGCAGCAGAGGGCGTCGATCGCCGGGGTTCCGGAGGGGGCGGAGGCGATGTAGGGGGCGTCGGGGGGAGTTGGGGGGAGAGTTGGAGTTGGACGATCATCATGTGGTCCCCGAGTCGCATGGTGAGGTTGAGGGGAAGACGGCCCGCCAGGAAGTCCTCCACCTGACAGAAGAAGCGAGACGACGAATACAACAACAACACATTATTCTGCTCGTGTACGATTGGCACGGAAATGGCAAAAGGAAAAAAAAGTCAGCATAAAATGTTCCACAAAATTATGAAATTTAATGTTTTATAAAAGATATTGGGGGATGCAGTTTTTTTTAAAGTTTATTTTCTTGCATAATTCCGTTTCCAGAAACTTGGTCGTCCGCAGTCCGCAAAAAAACGTGCGTCCGGCGCTGTCACGAGAGGGTTGCCACAACCAAAAATCGTGACATGGACTTGTAAGAATAATAAAAATGGCGTGGGTTTGAATTAAAACTATATTGAATATATCCATTTTAAACTTCTAAATGAAATAGAACCGAGCTTCTCTAACCCTTCCAATCAAACAGTTCCGTTGATTTCCATCCCATTGCAAGACGGATGTGCCGCCGACCCTCACGTCATTAAGCGATTGGGGGAGACAGAGGGGGTGGCCAACTGTTTTTTTTTTGGGGGGGGGGGCGGCGGTTACTGCACCTTCGACCGTCGTGAGGGGGGGGGGGGGGGGGCGCTTGTCTCTTACCTGCGACGCGTCCAGTGTCTCCAGCGCCTGCAGCACGCACTGTTCTGGGTTCTGCGTCTGAAAGAAAGGATTGCCACCGTTAATCAGACTCTCATCACGAGAACCGGAGTAAGTAGAATGAGTTGCGCGAAAAGAACCCCCCAATGTCCGTCCCGCGGTTTTGTTGGCTGATGCGCCAGTTTCGCGAATCGACATTTTCGCGTAGTTTTGCACATTTCTGCCAACGTTGGCTTAGTAATATATTTGGCTACAACATAGTGGCGCGATAGAGCAGATAACATTTGCAGCGGATTTTACCTATCAATTTGAAAAACAAAAAAAATTGCCGCGAAATGACATACACCGATTTATTGAGAATAGTGTGGGGATCACTTCATATATCCAATACTCTCAGTTGGGCCCGAGTGATCACTTTAGCCTGATTGGTATAGAGTACCGGCGTAGCAAGCAGAATGTTCCCGGTTCGATTCCGAGTCGAGAGTCAAAAAGTGCATAGGGCTATATGTGTGACTTCTGGATTGCAAATCAACGCTACCTTCGAACGAACACTTGTGATACCACGTTGAATCGATCACCACAACTTCAACCACTGCCCACGTGATAACACTTCGCGAGCATCTCATTCATTCGTTCCTCCGTCCGACTCACTGAGAAGGGGCACTGTGGAGGTCGTCTCCTATAATAGATACTCTCACTTAGGCCCGTTTACTCTGGCTGGTAGAGTACCGACGTAGTAAGCAGAACGTCCCCGGTTCGATTCCGAGTAACAGCCAAAAAGTGCTACGTTTTTTTTTCTATGCAAGACACAGTAAAAAATGTAGTATGAGAAGTACAATAATCAGAGTATCCATAAAATGCACATTGCGCAGTAAAATAGTTTATTTGCACAGATGTGCGATGTACACGAGAAAAATACCGAATATTAAAAAATTCGATCTAACATTTAAATACAAATTGTCTTTTAAAACACAAAATTAAATGTTACAAAAATTATAGTTTTAGGTCTAATTTGATTCTTAAGGGGACGTTTATTTATTACGATTTACATGTAGAGACCGACTTACAAGTTCAGGGGCCCGGGGACAAAGGAACATTAAGGGTCCTCGAACGCGCAACTCGAAAAAAAAAAGCTGCATATATGAATAAGCGCACAATGCAAATAACATAATCAATCAGCTTCAATGCAAGTGTAAAATACTGCATTTTTTTTTTTTAAACTGCTACTCAAGTTTTTGTTTATCTGATTCATAGCTAGCAAATCTTAATGATTAAAATATCCGAAAATTTGGAATATGATTAATATAATTAATTAATTTTTAACTTTTTCACCTTTTTTTAGCTTTACAATCATTTTTTGGAGCCCCTTTAAATGGAGGCCGGGCAAATACCCCGAAGAATGCCCTGCTGTAAATCAGTCTCTGCTTACAACCTTTCGGGAAGGGGGTCCATCATATGTGACTGCGGCGTGATATGAGGGAAAAGTGTATCGGTGATTGCGTGACGTAGCAAAAGTGATTTTGCGGGGATAAAATTCTCAAACTTTGAGATAAGAAACTTTTTATAGAAATCTTATAAATTGGCGTCGGAACCGGTATGGCGGCTGCCATATCTACTTTTATCAGTATAATGTATTTTAAAAAATATTCCAGAAAAAAAATTAATGTCAAGTAGTATAAACGTCAGTTTTTCAGTAATAACTCTTTGTAAAAAGTTTCACCGTATCTTCCTAATGAGATGAGACGTTTGGTAAGATACACAGAATGAAAACGTTAACGACTGTTTTTTAACTACATATGTATAGGTTGTTAAAAAAACAGTCTTTAAAATTTTCATTCTGTGTATCTTATCGAACGTCTTATCACATTAGAAATATATAGTGATTTTTATAAAATGTTTCTTATCTTAAAGTTTTTCAAAGAAATGTTTTAGTATTTTGTTTTTCTACAAAGTCTTTTTTGTAACGTCACTCAATCACCGAGACCCTTTTGTCTTTTAAATGGATGTAACGCGGGTGCATGTTTGGGTGAACAAAAGGATGAAAAATATTATGACATAATAAATGAACGCTCCCCAACCGTGTAATCAAATATTTTGAATTGGTTTTTTTGGGGGGCATTTCGAAAATATATATTCATGTAAATATACATTCAGATGTAAATATAAATATTCAATTGACAGAGCAAGAGGCAATCCATATCTCATCAAATCTCTCGACGAATATTAAATTTCGTAGATTGCATGAAGCTATGTGAAGTATCGCCATTTTACTTAAATTTGAATAAATGATGTTAGAAATAAAAGTTAAGTAGATTGTCCAAAAAGATAAATTACTTTAAACAATGCCAAAGGCGACTTTAAGCTATTTTTCCAAAATACCAACTATCAGTTACTAACTAGGTGCCTCTCTCAATCCACACATTTAATAAACTTGAATAAAACCCCCAACAGTGTTTACAACTCCAGACTCACTTTTTGCATCGCTTAAAATATATAAAATTACACTAATAAAAACACAAGGGAAAGATAAATTACCTGGTTGCCTAATAAAGCTATATAATGAAGCAAATATTTGCAGATGCATCCGCCTTTTCCGCAAAACTATACTATTCGCCATAGCGAAACATGCGCCCTTCCTTCACTCCCAGCTCCACTTAACCCCCCCCCCCCCCCCCCCCCAATCTTACCACGAATTTGTTATCTCCGCCCCCCCCCCACCCTCCCTCAAAAGTTTTTACGAATGTCCGTTTTCAGGTGATCAGTGGCGTAGCCAGCATTGGGTTACTTTGGGTTAGAACCCCCTCCCCCCCCCCATAGCCACTTCAAAATCGCAATTACTTTTTTGAAAAATAACAAGTGAAAAAAAAATCTCTGATTTCTATAGAGAAAACACACGTCGCATTTCTTGGTCTACAACACACGTATCTCCTTTTCCCTTCCCTTCTGTCCACTGAAGGGATGATTTTAAGGAGAACAGTGGTCAAACAACCTTGAAGACAGAAAATTCGACTTTTTGTGGGGGGACGATGGGGTGCAGTGGCGGCGATTGGGTGCCAAGAGTGCGGGGGAAAGATCAAGAGGACACAAGAAGTGTGTGTGTGAGGGGTAGGGGCGAGAAAAAATGTGACCATTGACCGTCTGTAGAAGTGGTTGGGGTTATGTTTTATTTTTAAAAAGTGCAATATTAAAAAAGTGAGGGGGTAACATCCAAAAAAAAGTGCGGGGTTACCGCCCCCCTTGCCCCCCCCCCTAGTCGCCGCAACTGGGTAGTAGGTCTGTATGATTGTCTTGGTTGTTTGTACATGTAAAGGGTTACTCTTCTTAACACTTGAAATGGTGCGGCAGTTGATCCGAAATTCACAATGCATCAATCAGAGAAATTGCTTGCTTTGAAGTAAGGTATTTTCCCTGAAAGGGCCCATTAATCCCCTACGTGCTTTAAGAAAGGAGTGTAAATGACTCCTGTAAAAAAATAACGCCCCTAATTGTGATCCTCTTCGCTCCCTCACAATGCCGGTGGAATTTTTTCCCCTTCTCAAAAATCAGTTTTCTGAGAGGTTGTATGTCTCTCATTTGCCATTTGAATTTGAAAATCACTCCAGTACTGCATGTGCTTGGTTAGATTATCTGAATTACGCATTTTCACGGTATGCCGTCATCAAAACATAAACTATTGGAAGATTCAAGACAAAAGAAAGGAGCATCGTGCAAAAAATATGATGATATGTTTAAAGTATGTACTCCTTTTCTTATTCAAATATTTTTTTGTTTATTGAGATTATCGTTGAAAATACCCAAAACTAATTAATATTTTATTCATTTACATTTAAAAATTATTTTTCTGTCACTCAGATGTGTTACTTTTCACGCGGAAACGCGGTTTTCCGCTTTTTTTAATTTGGGGTTTGATCATTCCCAAGATTGATGCACATTCGTTTGAAAAAATTTATGGGGGATTATTAAAATGTTATATTCAACTATTATAAATACGAAGGGCACATAATGGAAAAGTTGGCTCAATTTAAGAAGGGTGGGGTCAACAGATTCTCGTTTAAATCTGTGTTCATAACCTTTTTCTGGATTTTTTTTCTGCGGCGCTGCATCTCGTGCTGATGATTAGGCAAGCATTTTTCAATTGTCTAGCTTTACAAATTCTAGAAATCAATGTTTTTTATATAGTACTATATTTTTTATTCAGTTATTTGATTTTATTTTTACGAGCAACGCTAATTTTCGTTATCATTTTGCCGCAATGCGACGTTTAGCCGCGTCACGCAACCAATGAAACCTCCTCCCCATGTCACGCCACAGACATGCATAATAAAATTAACCGGAAAATAATGATTATCATTCTGTTATTTTTAATTATACAATAAAGAAATATTTTACAAATTTAAAATTACTACTTAAAAGTCATAAATATTAACTAAAATTACAAATTTAAAATTGCTTCAATCCGGACCCCCATCAATATCTAGCTACAATCTTAAATCCCAGTAAAATGTCAGCCAGGTTTGATAGTAATTTAAATTAGGAAATGACTGAAGATTAACCTGCGAATTTTTTAGTTTACATCTTTTTTATAATTTATATATATATTTAATTAATTAAAATTTTCATTTAAAACTACTGCTTAAATTAAAAAAATATCATGAATTAAATTTACTAATTTAAAATTACTACTTAAAAATTACTATATGATTAATTAAAATTTTAATTTAAAACTACTGCTTAAATTAAAAAAATATAATTTAAATTTACTAATTTAAAATTACTAATTAAAAATTATTATGATTCATTAAAATTACTACTTAAAAATTATTATGATTAATTAAAATTACTAATTTAAAATTATTAATAAAAATTAATTTAAACTTACTAATTAAAATTAATTTAAAATTATTATTAAAATTAATTTAAATTTATTAATTAAAATTGTTAATTAAAATTGTTAATTAAAATTAATTAAAAATTGTTAATTAAAATTAATTAAAAATTGTTAATTAAAATTAATTTAAAATTATTAATTAAATTTCATTAAAATTATTAATTAAATTTCATTAAAATTATTAATTAAATTTCATTAAAATTATTAATTAAATTTCATTAAAATTATTAATTAAATTTCATTAAAATTATTAATTACATTTAATTAAAATTATTAGTTAAAAATTGTTCAAATCAATTATTAATAAAAAAAAATTACTTGGTTTTGGTCGGGCCAAAAATAATTTATGAACCCCCCCACTTTGGACAATCCTGGCTACGCCACTGCAGGTGATACAACAAAGGGCTCCAAGCAAAGTTGCAGTTTCTGCGCAGTGGTAGTATCCAAGGTCATCTTGAAAGCGCGAAAAGATATTACCCCCCCCCCCACCCCACCCCAAAGAGAGTCATAAAACTTGGTCCTCCCCTCAACTTCCAGGAAACTCAAACTATGAGGGGCATTAGCCCCCCTCTTAGCTCATAGCCATGAATTTACAAAACAAATTTTTAAAGAAAAAACATTAGTCCTTGAATTTTTTTTTTTAACCAAGAGAAGATGAATACCGTGATTCCCGTCTCGACGTTGGGCAGCAGGAGGAGCCGGGATCCGTCCGGGACGTCGTTCTCCTCCAGGGATCCCGAAGTCAGCTGCCTGCAAAACCAGAAACTGGTATTTTACTTCCCATCGGATCATTCATTTCCGAGACATAAGCAATCGAACAAAAGACCCAGGGCCCGAAGCAAGGGAAGCCCGGCCTTTAAATGGGGGACCCATGGCTCTCAAATACACCCGGGAACATCAAATCGAGATTTTACATGCACTCAAATCCTTGTCTCTGAATGGCATTAAAACGAAACACATTATACATATATTAAAAATACATTAATAAGTAATGAATATTCCTAATATTCTGTACGTTTTTGATTTTTTTTTTCCAATATTCGAACAAATTTAACACAATTGTGTTAAATTAAGTAGCAAGTTTTTTTTTTACTAAAGTCAGTAATGCCTCCTTTTTAAGGTAAATTGAGTAGCAAACTATGTTAAGAGTGTTACATATGTATATGAAATTTGGGGGCCGCCCCTCAAAAATGCAAAGTGTAAGCCTGGGCTTCCCGGGCCTATTCAGGTAATCAGGCCCTGACAAGACCGCCACAGCATCACTTTTGTCAAGTCCGCTTCGATTCGAACTCGCATAAAAGTTCTAAGGAAATCTTCGATTGCGTAAGACAGGGTAAAACAGGGAGGGAGAAAAGTGCACATTTTTCTTCCAAAGCTATTGTAACACTTTTAAAAGGTTATTAATATGATTTTTTTTGTATATTTATGCAATGAGTTCCTAGACTTTATATTTCATATATTTTTTTTAATTGTTAAAAGTCAAATTAATTCTTGAATAAAATAGCAGCCATCAACTCTTAAAAACTCAATATATTTAACTCTGTATATATAAGCTCAATAACGTTTGAAATTTGAATTTGAAAAATCGAAATTTTTTATTATTTATCTTGAATCTGGAATAGTGATGAGAGATATTTTAATAACAGGTATAAAATATCATTATTTCAATTTCCGATAATTAAAAATATTATTTATAAGAAATAACAGTTATTTACGTGCTCAAAAAAAGCAGTATTTCGAAATCGAAAAAAAAAAATATGTGCTTCAACCCATTAATAAATGCAAAGTTTAACTTTAACCAGAAACACCTAAACCGTCAAAAAAGAGCAAGTCAAAAAAAAGACGGCATTGGGGGAGGGGGGGGGGGGAGAAAAAAAGAGTCCATGTAAGAAGAAGGCCTTGGTCAAAACAAAACTTACTCCATAATATAAATAATATCCTGATACAACTGATCCCTGAAGGATCGCACGTTGCTGAATTGTGACGTTTACGTCACTTAGTTATCGACACGTGTCCAAATTGCGATACTGTGATAATTTTTTTTTATATTATACGATTTATTTATACGATATACATTTCATATTGGAACTTATTGGTTCAAAATATATTTTTTCGAAGCTATAGATATTTGAAGGCTGATGGTGATCTTGAGATTGAATCGGAATATTTTTCTGAGTTGTTGCTCTTCTGTGGGAACAACGATCTGGAGCGGAACAGTTCAAATCATTGGGGGTGGGGAAGGTGGGGATGGTTGGTATGAATGAATGTGTGAATCAATTTTCGAGTGTACTTTGTTTACATCATAGAAATTCTTTGGGTAAGTGGAGATTTCGGAGAGAGATTTTTTGCTTTCGATTCGCTTTAGCTGATTCTTCGTCGCATTGTAAAAGGTAAATAGCCTACATTGGAAATGTTATTAATTTTCATATTTATCACGGTCTGGTAGATTGCGCTATATTAAATAAAAAAAATTTAGATAGAAGTTTAAAGTGTATGTTGACTAAAATTGAATAGCAATGAATTTTTTTATGTGTATATTGAGATCGCCAATATGCATTTAATGATGTCAAAATGATTAGGACAAATTAATATGTTTATATAATAGAAATAATTTATTGAAATATTATTAAGTGTTGGATCATTAACAGTATTTTAATGAAAACAATTCTTACCATCAACTATTAAAAAAAATCATGAAAATTTAACATTGTATATTTACAGTTAAAGTTTAAGTAACAGTTAAATATACTAGTTATTTCATTATAATATCGTAATAAATGTCGTTATTTAATAATAATTACTAAGCTCATCCCTATTCTGGAATATATGTTGTATGCTCGTTATTTTTAATTTACTCCGCAAAAAAGATTTCCCTTTAATAGCAGATGTCGAGATTTCCGCTTCAGGAACTTCCGCTTGCAGTTGAGTTGCATCATATTTAAAATTTTAATTTAAAATTATATAAAAGGAACATTTTTAAATAAATTATTTGAATTAAAACGAAAACTTTCTGGAATACAAATTAGATAGCATATGCAACTTCTGGAACTAACAAACTTTCAATATTAGTATCGATGTTTTTAAAAATATATAAGTTTTTAATATTTATAAAGTATATAATATTTATAAAATATATAAGTTAAAAATATAATCCTTTTTATGTCTAAGGGACGTAAAAAGGACAGAAATAATATATATAATACTTTTTTTTTTTACATATTTTCTAATGTGGTTGATACTATTTTGAGTATGAATAATACTAGTTTGAATATAAATATAAAATTTGCAGCCCTTTTATGTTCCCGCTTTGGGTTCGCTACATCCTCCTTAAGTAAGACTCCAGAAAATACGCCGCTGCTCCTTAATACGGCCGCCACTGAAAGCGATTCATTTAAAATTGAAAGTTTTTTACCATGAAATATGCGCCAAAGATGAGCGATGAGCTTCGCACGCCGGCAACCCGATATCCTTTCGATCAGCTGGAAGATGTGTGACGTCAATAGTGACGTATGATGACGTGCGCTGACGTCAACCCCGAGCGACATATCACATGTCGGCATTTCTGGGGTTTGTGGCCACGCCCATAGCAACCAAAGGAAGAATTCTTCTTTCGACTGAGGAATGCAGCGGTTTGTTGATGACCTTTCACACGTAAGCGCGACGCGAAATGTGGTGAATCAATCAAAAAAGAGAACCCTGACATTTCATTTCCAAACGCGAAGTGCATTTCTGACCTCACAAGCGAATGCAAAGCGTTTTATTACATTTCAAACATTCGCACGTCAATCTACAATAATAAAAGTAAGAGTCTGTCTATATGGATCGCAAAACACCTACTTCCTCTTTACCATTCATATATAAATACTATTGATCCGCAACTGAAGCTTGGATTTGTAAAATTCCGTTTAAGTTTTAAATGAATTAAATAATTAATTAAATATTGCCTAAAGAAAAAACTTAAAGAAATTTGGGAATGAAACGGATATCCGGTAACCGACCTATCCGATTGATGTTTAACTATCTGGTAATTATCCGTTATCTGGAAGAAAAGTGCCGGATAACAACATAAATAAAACGCCGCAAATTTATTTTTGGTGGCGATCAGGGACCGACTTAGAAGCTTAGGGGCCCAGGGCAAAAGAACATTAGGGGGCCCCACGACGTAACGCAAAATTAAACTGCTAAATGTATGCACAAGCACACAATACAAAATGACGTAATCAGACGTCAATGCAAATATAATTTTTTTTTTAAACTACTAATTTTCTTCTTTTGAGAATTTGAATTAACGTTAATGGTCAATTCTGCAACAGAGTTTATTAGTTTATTTACAGAGTCAATTAGTAAACACAGCTTGTTTATGGTCTTGGAACTTGGTCATTAATTTAATTTTACTAGTGATCTAAAGCGCATATCTTTGAAAAACGCGATGCCAAAGTTGACATACATCATGAACGTGCTGAAAAGTGAAATTGATTTAATTGGGTAAAATAATATAAGTTTTGCAAAACAATTAACGATTGATTTTTAAAAAAAAATTAAAAAATTTGATTAAAATAAATTTAATTGATTTTTAAAAATTCGTTAGTAAATTTATTTTTAACTTTTTCACATATATTTAGCATTAAATCATTTTTGGGGGCCCCTTTAAAATGGGGGCCCTGGCCAAGTGCCCCGAATGCCCTCCCGCAAATCAGTCTCTGGTGGCGATCAATTATCTTTTGTTTTCGCTTTAAGTATTTTCCTGAAAATTGAAAATATGTATTCTGCATTCTCCCTTCAGGCACGTTGCCAGGAATTTGTTAAAGGGGGGGGGGGGCAACCCTTAAGGGGGTAAGAGGTAAGATTTTGTAAATTACTTTTTAACGTGTAATAATGCTTTGATATTGAATAATAAGCGTTAAAATGAAAACTCGTATTAGGAGTCACCACAAAAGTCCCCAAAATTACCTCATATGATTGATAACTTTATATATGATTTACAACTTTATGAAATAAATGTGTTTATTTTAAAAATATGCATCATTCACTGCGTAATTTAAATTTATTTTTAACAAAATATATTTAAGAAATTTTAATTTATTCTAAATTATAGTTTAAAAATAGTTTTTTTAAAACCTTTCGAAGTAACAAGTTCGAAGACAAACTGAAACAAGTGCGTATTATGGTTAAATGTAAAGTACTTTAATTAATCTTAAAATCACTAGCAAAAATTATACTTTATTTATTTAACTTTCGATAGTTTCATTTTTTGATAAATAATACAATACTTTCAATACAGAAATACTTTTTACATTTCAAATATCTTTGAAATTTTTTTTTAAATGTTCTTTATCCGTTATTATAGTACAAATGTGAAATATAAATTGACATCATCATGTAAATAGTTTTCCTGAAATAAAACAATTAACATATAGAAATATAAAATATAACGTATAAAAGTTTTTAAATAGGTAATTTCTTCAGTTAGCATCAACTAGAAGCATTAAATACGGTAATGTAAATGAAAAGTTTCCTACCTTAAATTTGTTTTCAACAAGTTCTGAACTTTTCATCTCGAATATATGTTTAACAAAATTACACAAAAACAAGGTCCGCCACTTTCTACTAGAACTGTCATTCATCAGCTCTTACAACTCCTTTTACTCTCATTCTTGAAAACCTACTCTGCCTGAATGGACGGGTGAACAAGAGCATTTGCCTTTCTGCACAACGCTCCTCGGCCCCTTTCCGTTCGGGCTTTCCTGTCATTCGAGATCTTACACGCATCGACGCATCATTTCCTATCGAACGAGACAAATTGCATGTGTGCATTTGCCTGTAACTAATCTAATGAAAAAATCTGTATTGTGAGACACAAAAATGTAATTTTTTTAATGTTAATTATGTTTTGTTTTTTTGTCAAGAATTTTATTCAACTACTCATAGTGCGTAAAATACAGATATTTAAACTGCATGCTCAGCCCAAAATTTCCTTCGCATCACACAAAGAAAAAAAATATCGTGGCACAATTAGAAACGTAAACGAAAGTCTAACTTCAAAGGAAAATGTAAACAAATCACAACCCTTCGATTGCGAGCTCCAATGAAACCCTCTGTACCAACTGCATGATTGCCCACGGTATCCATTGACACACCAAATATCTTGACCACTTTTACACAATTAACGAAACGAAAAACCTCAAACCTGCCCCCCCCCCTCCCTAAATTTCGAGCAATGGAGCTAGAACATGTAATTGAAGCAAATCGCGGGTCTCGGAGATCTAGGGTGTTACTCTCGGGCTCGAATAGACGTGCGATGAACGGCTTATTCACCTGTTTCTGTGCAGCAGCACGATCTTGTCCCTGTGCAGACCGAGCCTGTCCGCGACGTGCGCCTTGAGGCGGTCGACCCCTTCCTCCGCCCCGATGCGAACCTCGATCTGGCCGCCGGTGGAAGGACGCACGAACACCGTCCTCTCCATCGCTCCTCTCCTTAGCAGACAGAAGTGAGGGAAACTTCCGCCGCGCAGTTTCGCTTTCGACACCGAAAACGCGTCGGGGTTGCCGAATCTGGCGAACGTAGCACACATGTGGCGTATTTTTAATCTCTCAACTCTCCCCAAATGATAAGGGCATTGACGGCCAAAGGTGGCGCTACGGGGAAGGGAGCCTTAGCCCCCCCTGTCGGCCAAGGCAACCCCCCCCCCTCCCCCGTCGGGGAAAGTTATGAAATTCGTTGGGGAAAGTGTTTTAATTTTAATTGTTAAGACCACATATTTTTGAAACATTGAATCAAATTTAATCTTTTTAATGAAATGGATATAGTTCATAATTCCGACAGATGAAGTCCCGACCATAGAGTAATGATAGAAATAGAGGGAGAAAAATGCCGATTTACGCATATCCATCATCGAATCACGTGATCGGAGGACAGATTTCCTCGCCCACGCGAAAAAGTTTCTTCCTCCTAATAGAGTTCCAATAGGAACAGCGACGATTCACGGCGATCCGAAACAAAACATAACAGAAAATGGTTCATAGCTGTGCCGCTTATGGATACAAAGAAAAATTTCGCAAAGGAGGTCCATATACCTTCCATTGGTAAGTTTTCCTGAAAATTTTATTTCAAACCAAATTTTAAAATCATGTAAAATAATCAAAATTACTTTGTTTAACATGAGGTTTACGAATTCTTTTCTTAATTTTTATGAATATAATCTGTTTCAATTGAGTAAATATTTATAGGAAATTAGACTACACTCTCGTATTTCCCTTGGGTAGCAAATTCAATGTTTCGTAAATATTAAATTTTGTTTTTTTAAGGTTTCTAATACTTTATGAACTAGTTATGGAGCGCCGATGTTACTTGGCGTGCCTTGGCATGCTTTGGCGACTTTCCAAACTAAATGAAATCAAAAGTATTGTTATATGGTTTTGTGTTTAATTTTCTATTTAAATATCGCTTCTTGAAGAATGATACTTTAAAGGAATTTAACATATAAATTAAAGAGGTCATTTCGAAATTTACTAAAAATAGCATATAGCAGTTGTACAACAAAATTCTGTAATAGCTTTCATTTATATTTTGTTATTTATTTTAATTAGAATTAAATAGTTATTTTTTCCATTTTCGAATGTCGCGTTTGTCTTTGTTATTTTCTAATTAGGGATGTCATATAAATATGTACATATATTTTCAAATTAGTTTCTGCAATGTTATCAGTATAAAATTTACTACATTAAATTTATAATTCAAATGTATTCAATTAACCTTAATTACATATAGTTATTGAAAAGTCAATTATAAGTTCGAATGCTTCCTCTTTAAATGACGCATAGCCTTGAAACTTTACATACTTACGTAATACTGATGATAATACGATATTTAGTCAAATATAAAACTTATATATATTAAGTAGAAGATTGTATTTAAATAGTGCAACGTTAACCCGGGTTATGAGCACTATGATCAGGCAAAATGCGCTATTGAAAAGCGTCTTTTGGAAGGACGACTTTATATAGAACTAGCTGAAATACCCGTTCTACGCACGGGAAGGAAATAAGTTTCAAAATTGATACAAATACAATATTTATAGCGAAATAAACAATATTCTTAATTTTTCACCCATCAGGGTATTAAGCTCCATGCATCAGGGTATCACAGTATTAAAAGTACTAATTTGTAACGAAATTTTATTGGCAAGGTCCTGCAAGAACTGGAAAGATTGCTAATATGGAGAAGTTGTCTATACAATAACGTGGATATATATGCGTTACTCCCGTTGATCACCATCCATATTTTAACCTTTAGTAACATCCCAAAGATTTAAACAGGAAGAACTTATAAATGTTAATAAAAATTATCTGAAAAAGTTTTATTAGACACTTTTATCAACATTTGTCGTTAAATTTCACAAATTGGTGAGATTATAAGAAGAAAAAACCGAAAAAGAATTTTAAAAGGTTCATTTGCCAAATTCAAGATTTTCATATTTTTTCTTTTTTACGGTAAACCTTATCAATATGCGAAGGGCACGGTTCCCCAGCACTTTTTTTTTTATTTTGTCCACGCACTTTTTTATTATTTAACTTTTTTTAAATTAAAAATAAGTCATATTTTTTACTGCATTGCCAAATCAATTTTAAAAAAAAATCGTACCCTATCCCCCCTAACCACTGCTACGGACGATTGACACAAACCCATTCCTCCTCTGACACTTGTACCACGTGGGGGCAGAGTCTATAACAACAGTTTTCAATTCCGCCTCATAACTCCTCGTATAGGCATACAATCATATAAAGAAAGGTAGGCCGCATCGATCAAGCAGATTATTAAACCATTCCGCCCGCTGACCTTTGTACTCCGTGAAGGCAATGTCGTCCTTAACTGCAGACGATTTCGTTCCCATTACTTCTCGGGGAATCATGGTATGGGCGATAAATGACCTACCGTGGTATAGGAAAGTGAGTCGCGTCGATCAGGTAGGTTTTTAACCCTTTACCCTCTGATTTTTATACCGCATGAAGGAAAATGTCACCCTTGGTGACAGGCAGTATACACTTCCACCCCAATAATTATATGGGAAATCAGCCTTCGTGGATAAATGACATAACATGGAGTAGAGAGAGGTAGGCCGCGTCAACCAGATTGACCATTTATACACTCTCCCTCTGATCTTCCTACCACGTAGGGTCCAAAGTATGCATGAACCAATTATTACGGTACAGAGTGGCTGGTACCTACCCGATAGCTTACTTTTTCTATGTCCACTTTGTACGACTGGCCCGCCCGAAGGCATACAGCGAGATGTTTCACAGAAACTGAAGCTTCGACAGCCGTGAAGGCAACCCAGGCCAACCGAGAGGATGCTGGCGATCACCGGGCCCATGAAGCCGAGCGACCCGTGGTGCGAACTAACATCCACGGGCGACAACGTGTTTTAAAATTTGAAATCAACTGAAAGATTTGCTACTTTGCCTTTATTAACTTTATTACAGAACTTCACTCACAGGTAGAGTGGTAACATAACTGGCCTCTCGGCAGGTAAACTAATAAATAATGGATAACACAAAACTAACCGAGTGCACGGAGGCTAAATTACAAACTTTTATTTAGCGATGGGCTTCCTGTCTTGAACCTTTATATTATTCATACTGTATACTTCTCTTCAGTTTGATAATATATTTTTCGTATGGCTTGCACTTTTGGTCGTAGCATTTTTCGTTTTGTTTTCTTTTTCACAGTTAAATCCCCCCCGGTGCGACGGGCCGGTTTTTATATTATTTTTACATATATGATCAAATTTTAATTTATTTGGCGAAGTTTATTAATTTGGCGACAGTTTTTAGTTATTTGGCGACAGTTTTTAGTTATTTGGCGACATTTTGGCGATATTTAGTCATCAGCCAATCAGAATGCTCCTCGTACGTTACATAATATTAAAAATTTCCATTGTTTAAATTTTATATTTTGCATTGTTACATGTTCTCCATGTTAATCCTATGGAGAAGTTTCGAAAAAGGGGTTTTACAACCCCTTAAATCCGTTCGATCGGAACAAAAATAGCTTACTTTTCCTATTTAAGGTATAAGGAACAAATTTGCCAAATTTCATCTTCATAGGTATACGGGAAGTTGGAGAATTAGTGATGAGTGATGAGTGGGTTTTTCGCATTTATATATATAGATACTACGAATTGATACTACTTATTTTCGGACAAAAAACAATTTAATCCTAATTGTACAATAAAAAAAAAACGTAGTTTTTTTAAAAAAAAAATTTGTGTGTGCGGGGGAGGTGGGATTACATTTCTTACCTTAAATTCTTCAATAAATAGTTGCAATTTAACATGTTTTTTTTGTTATTTATAATTTAAATATAATTATGTATTTTACTTGTATATTTGTCTGTTTTTATGTAGATGCACAATAAGCGTAGTTCTTTTAATTGTTATTTTGTATATTTCAATAAGAAAATATGAACAATAAAACCTTAGAAATGTAAAGAGATTCGTTTCTTAGAGCATTGAACACAAACAAAAGGATATTTTCGTTTCGTTAATGCAAGGAAAATATTTAATGCACATTGTTTGAAAATAAGTAAATACCTACATAACTTATGTTTAGAAGTTCAATACCGACGGAACACTCTATCGCCGAAAAGAAGAAACTGCGCCAATTTCGGAACTTCTGCATGTAGGGTGTGGCAGCGCTAAAACCACGTGATGGGCATCGGTTCTTATGTGTGTTGAGAACGCGGTCTTGCCAGAGCCTGACATGGAGAGCGCTCTCTATTATATTTATACTCTTTGGTCCCGACACACCGAAATCTCGACATCAAAGGCCTATCGCCGAATGTTTAGAGGCTCGAACCGATGAGCGCGAGTTTGATACTGAACATTTTGTGAAGCGACATACAGCGATTTGGTTATTGAGATTGGTTCGTTCATTTCTCAACCAAAAATTATTGGACCACAAATAATATATATTAAAAGTTTTAGGAAGTAAAGTGGTTAAAATGATATTTTATCATTAATGAAATTATTTTCAATTTATATCATTAATGAATTTATTTTATGAAAGAATTATTTGTTCCAAGGTATATTTTAACGTAGAGTTTTCCCCACCAGTGCTAGAAATGCCCCCACTAGTCATGGAGATTCGCCACCACGTCATATTCTTTGTGTAATACATTTTTCCTTGTAGACAGTGGCGGCGATTCGGGGGGGGGGCAAGGGGGGGCGGTTGCCCCCGCACTTTTTTCGGATGTTGCCCCCGCAATTTTTTTGTATGTTGCCCCCGCAACTTTTTTATATTGGACTTTTTAAAACTAAATTACAAGTCAATTGTTTTACTGCATTACCTAACAAAGGAAAAATTTTGAGCCCCGACTTCCTCACACTACCATAGGAACGTAAATAAGGGAGGGGGGGGGAAGGTTTCAGGAGGTTCAAACCCCCTCTCATTGACAGATTTAATGTGCACTAGTTTCCTCCAAACGTCAAACGTTTGGACGATGGGAGAACGGGCTTGCAACCTCCCGGTAAGGAACTTGGCGCTTTAAAGAGCACCAAATTGCGAGTTCGAATATTAAATCAAGTAGTATATTTTAATAAATTTTGCTTCTAAAGTACCATTAATTTTTAATATAAATCAAAACAAAACATACATTTGCATAGTCTAATCAAAGCGTTTAACTTTTTTTAACCATATAATTTCTATATATTTTATGAAAGAAATAGTTTATAATAATTTTACTTATGATTACTTATTAAATAGTTTGGTTTTGAAATAGTTAATTTAGTCAGAAAATCTCCGATTATAACATTTTTAAAACACAATCCATAAAATTATATTTGTTTACTTTACTTATCAGTGAATGTTCTCAAAGATGATGGCAGAAAAGATTTAATAGTTTTTTTTTTAATTCTCAATGCTTTGATTTCGAAAACATTAAGAAAATAGGTTTATTGTAACTACTTAATAAATCTACCCAAATCGGGCCTCTGGCTCTCAGCAGAATGACTCATTCCAAGTTTTCTCAGTTTTGCATCATATAAACAGTAGGGAAAACGGCGCCGAATATGAATTATGACTCGTTTGTACAGTCATTTTGGAGTCTACAGAGCAGTGGCGAAGGGTCCAGTCATCGGTAGATTCGCCGATGACCACGCAAAAAATAAAATATAAAATTAAAAATATTTTTTTTTTATTTTTAAATCGATTTTTTATCAATTAAAAAAAGTTTTAAATGCATTTGTTTACTTTATTTAATTTTTCTTTTTCTTTAAACGTTTAAAACGTCCCAAAAAGTGAAGCATTAAATCAATTTAAACCGAAAACTAGAATAGAGTAAACAAAAACAAAATAACAATATAAATATAACCCACACTCTCTAATCGTGCCAAGAATAAAGAATCTGGCGATTAAAACATCTAAAACTTCGCCAGAGCTCATCTGTAAGAAAACCGAATCGCTTGTAAGAGTGTCAACCAATCAGATTCCGTGCTCAAACAGCCAGGTCAGGATAGAGACATGCTGATTAGGCAAGTCTCTAAGCTGATTTGGCCTCCTAGTCATCTGTGGAGTTCAACAGCTTCTTCAAGGCAACCTTAGACGGTGCTTCGTGGACAGTATGCTTGCCAGATTGGCTTTGTAATGCCTCATTTGGCAATAGAGATTTTTTGTTTAATATTTTCGATATATTTAGCCTGTATATTTTCATTAAATCGTCTAACTTGTCATTTCGTTTTAAGTTCGTTTGTTTTTGTGTTTGCGTTTTTTTCGTCTGATTTTTCATTATTTTAAAGAATTGTTTGTCTAAAAACAATTCTCATTACGTTATGGAAAACGGTTTTTCTGTATAATAAAAGTTGCAAACAACTAATTACCCAAAATAAAATCATTAACAAAATTTTTTCCAAAAAATATTCCCTGTAAAAAAAAAAAAAATATATCAGAAATTAAGAAATTCAAGAATGTTTTGAAAAAAGTTCCTTATAGGTTGACAGAAAAGCAAGTTAATTTTTTATTACGTTGTACATTGTTCAACTAACGGTTTTGTTTTGAATGAACGTCCAAAAAACTTGTAAACTTATGCTATTTTATATATATGTATTCAGTAATACACATTTTCTTTGTTATTTTACATCGGCATACTCAAACGAAACAATTTGGTTACTTATAATTGAATGCAATGGCATTGCATTGAATTAAATTTTTTTTTTTAAATATTTAAAAAGTATAACCCAGGATTAAAATAAAAATAAATCGAAGCATGTAAATGGACAATTATAAATTATGAACCCGCCACTATATAGCCTAACCCGAAGTGATTTTATTGAATGTTGGAGGAGGAGGGGGGGGGGGGGGGGGGGGTGGGATCATTTACACATTTATTATGCCAAGTATTTTTGGTCCTTATTTACTTTGACTTCTTTTGAAGTGCCATGTACTGAATTAATTAAAAAATTATTAACAAAATGCTTTGGAACATGGAGCTTTGAAAAAAAATTAATTTTTTGTTTTAGAATTTTTGTTTTAGAGGAAGGTGTTGTGGGGGGGGGGGGGGGGTGACTACAACAACAGTTGACGGTCGCAAAGCTATTACCTCGGTGTGGGGGTACATGCCGCTCAGGGCGATGACCATCGCAAAAAAGGCACGCCTCGCCACTGCTACAGAGCAAACTGTATATGACTTATGACTACTCCGATAGATATTTATTTGTTTTTAAATTAGTCGTTGATTTTTTTTTTATTTAATCAGGGCCATAGTTCGTTCTTTTTACACATCGTAGCCTTCCGCTTAAGGGTCTAGTTAAATTGTCTTCGACTATAGCTAAAATAGCCGAGTGATATAAAGGTGTTTTGAACAGTTCATACCTTTTATACTCCTAAAAATTGGACTTTAGTTTTTGTGGCTTTTTATATAGTATTTCTGAAAATTATCGTGCTTTGTTTCGCCTTTTTAAGTCAGAATACGAAAAAGAATGCTTTTACCTCGTTTCAAATCAGCTTTAATGGTATGAAAACTTCTATTTTTTAAAATTTGTTATTAAATTTTTTTTACTGTGTATTTTAAGTTGGTATACTTCAAATAACACAAAATAGTGAGTAAATATAAGTGTGCAATACCATAGCTTTTTTATAGCAATATTATGGCAAAATTTTTTTTAGTCCCCCCCCCCCCTCTCCCATTTGGGGGACTTCTTGTTTCCCCTTTATCTTGCCCCCCCCCACTTTCAGCACCCAATCGCCGCCACTGCTTGTAGAAGCATAAATTTGAAACCGGGCAGAGACAGGTACGACTAGGACAGAGACAGGTGCCCTTTCCGTGAAATGGTCTTATTTCGACTCATGCCTGTAGCTAGGCCTCCCTAGAAAATTTCTCCCCCCTCTAGCGGTCGAAAAATAATTTTGTTTTAGAATTTCACACGAAAAAACCTAAATAATTATTTTTCAAAGCTTCCTTAGGAGGACAAAAGGACACAATTAAAAAGGACCACTGTTACCCTCCCCCCCCCCCCCCTCCTGTAGCCCCCACTACACTGATTCCACATCCAGCATTGAACCACTACAGCAATTGAAACTTGCAAGACAAGTGACTGTCCACATGTGTTTCTTCTCTCCAATTCATCACGTATGGTTGGTTGTTCCATCGGTCCCTTTACAAACTAGTGGGGGGGGGGGGGGAGGGCAAGGGCGTAGCGTAGTAGGAGTCCGCACCCCCCCCCCCCCCCCCTTCAGGTCAAGAAGACAAAAAAATTGTGCTACGACAAAAAAAACACTACTACTAGTGGCGGCCCGTGGTCGAAAATGTTGATACAGCCGAAATCATGTGAATCCCCCCCCCCCTTATTTTCCACAACCCATACATGAACGGAAATTCTTTATTATTTACTACTCAAATCAAAGTTTCCTTTCAATTTTTACAAAATGATAACATGCAAAAAAAATAGAAAACACTTACTTATTTTTTTAAAATTAAAGCAATCGTCCTTTCTTTTAAACATGCGAATCGGTCAATTTTAATATTAACTTAAATAACAAAACAACAGCGGGACCATGTCCTGAAACAACATCACACGGTAAATGTATCACGAAAACCATTTCCGTTTGGAGATATTCTCGTAAGTTATTGTTTCACCCACCCATCCCCGCGTTTCACGCACGAGCCAATCAACATATCGAATCTGAAGTGCAGCTAAAACAAGAAAATTCATTTCGGCTGTACCTTCTCACAAATGCAGTGCATTAGCATGGGGAGGAATCTCCATACTACGTAGAGGTTGCCATGGCAACGATGCAACCGATTTCGAATTTCTCTTTTTGGCTGAGTTTTGATTGGAGTTTTTCCCCTCCTGTATTGTACATTACGGTAACAGGCTTGCTATTTATCGGAGATTTTGTTTACTACCGTAGAAATTTCATTTTCACTTCTATTCTTCATTTAAGAAAATTAGTAAAATATCCGATTTTAGTTTTAAAATACTGAATTTAGGTGCAGCTCGGCTGTACTTGCTTTAGTGGACGAGCCGCCACTGACTACTACTATCTATTGTCAATAGCAATAAGTTAGCAAAAAACGCATGTAAATTTATTTTTCCTCCATATTTTTAATGTGAAAAAAAAAGTTACCAAAACTTATCGCCTAACTATCGCCCTTTCTCAGAATCAGGAAAAGTTTAATCTCTCTCTTTCTCCTTCCCCCCCCCCACCCCCTCCCTCGCCCTCCCTTTTCTTTAAGAGGAGAGCCAGAGCCTCCGCACAGACAAATTCTTCTAAGTAACTTAATAGAGTGTAATTTTTCAATACCAGATTTAAACGAAAAATTAAAAAAAATAACACCTAATATTTTTAATATTTTATTTATTTTAAAAAAAATAATTTTTTTTTAGAACATTTTCGAAGTTTGGCGAACTTTTCCATCTATTTTGATCTTTTCAACGTTGAAGTCGGCAACCCTGTTTCGCGTACTATTTCATGATGACGTCATGCTCGAAAGAAACTGAGGGGTTGTCAAGTAAAACGAAAGGGCGCAAAGGATGTGTTTGGCGTCCTCGGCCGAAGAAGGAGCCAAAGTTTTATTATAAAGGTTAAATGCTGGAAATGAGAGTAAAAAAATTTCTTGTAATGTGGGGGGAAATGGGTATTAAAACTAGATTTTTTTTTTGTACGTTAAAAGTGCAATTACTCTGTAGAAAACAAATTGTAAAATTAAAGTTGTTTTATTAAAACGTTCACATTTCATTGAGAACTCAATCCTTTATTTTTAATTAATTCTGAGGTATATAAATATTTTTAATAATTATTTTGCTTTTCGATTTTTTTTCGTTTCAAAGGTGGGGGAAAATGGCTATTTTTTCGAATCACAGAATTTTTCGTGTAAAAAGGCATTATTGAAAAAAATTAGTCAAGTTAATAACTTTAATAAAATAGAACAAATCATCCACTTTTCAAAACTTGGAATATTTAATCATTATGGGCCGGTTTTTGTAACAGTCTTCATAAAAGCAAATTGTAATCCTCCATTTTGAAAAATCCACTTTTTATAATTATTTATTATCTTCAAAAAAGAACACCTGCTAGATGATTTTATAATCCATTAAAACTAAATTCCTGTTCTAACGGTTAAAGCAAATGGAATTCATTTTGTTAAAAAAAAAGTTTTTCGAGAATTTGGTTTGTTAGTAAGTTGGTTGAATTAACATCGATGTAGAGCTGCACTGTGGGCTATTCGCGACGGTTCGGGGCAGTGGCGGACTGGCCATATAGTTGATCTGGAATTTTCCCGGGTGGCCGGTTAATATTTTTAAATGTAACCGAGTAATTTCTCGGAAAAAAATATTTAAAAAATAATTTATTCAAGGTCAACGCGTTTATTTTTTTCAATAACTTTTCAAATTTGAAAACTCCGTTCCAGTTGTGGCTTATAATGCCTGTGTCTAATAATGGAAGGAGGCGGAAGATCGGAGAAGAAAAGACCCCCCCCCCCCCCCCCTAGTGCACGCGGGTTGTTCAGAAGCCTCCCTGAGACATTTTTGAAAATGCATTCTTGAAACGAAGTCTTTAAAATTAGAAGAGGTTTCTAGGTCACTGCTAATACAAAGGATAATGCAAATGTGTAAATTTCATTCAATTATATGTATCCATGTTATTAAAATAAAATAATTTGATTATTTACTTCATAAAATTTAACATTTATTCAGTTATTAAAAACATGATTTCAGCTTCGAAATATAAATATGTAAATATTTTTTAAAAATATGAAGGTATTTTATTTTTAAATAGTTAAATAGTGATATTATTTTGTTTTCAAATTATGGGATCTTTTGATGACAAACATCAGTTTCAAAATTTTTTTTGGTGGCCGGAACTTTATATTTTCCCAGGATGTTTTTGACTGCCAAGTCCGCCACTGGTTCGGGGTCTATCTCGAAGGAAAAACCAGGGAACGATGCCTCGTATTTTTTAATCATGGTCAGATGACGAGGACAACACCTGGACTGGCACCCGACGCGACACAACCTCAATAGGCGTCAGGACATTGGACCTTGATCAGTTTTATTGTGCAACAAATTATACTGGCGTGTATATGGGAGTATACACGCCAGTATAATTTGTTGGATATTTTTAGACGACCTCTTTTAGTATGTTAGCAGCAAAGCTGGGAACCCTCCGCGATCCCAAGATCACTACATTTTTACTTTTCTTTGTCAAATCCATCCGTTGGGCTCGAACTCGCAATCCTCTGATTACTACCGGAACGCCTTTATCCACTGGGCAACTGAAGGCCCGGATTTATATCAAAAGAAAGACCCGGGAACACTGTCTGATCGTATTTTTGAACTATGGTCATACGACGAGATCAACACATCCGATGCAACCTATCTCAATTTCCTCAAGACAATCAGATTTAACGTGCATCAGTCCCTTATACACGGTTAATATTTTTTGGTCGCGAAAGACTGCTGCTTATGCATTTGTATAAACCTCCGGATTTCCAACTTTTTTAATGAAATGGGTATTTTTGAATTTGTTGATTTTTTGTTGTTGCAAAAACGGGTAGAAGTAATCTTTTTTTTTATATATAAAATTAAATGCCCTTATCTAATTTTTTTAAAAATATTTTTCCAAATGTTTGATTTTCCGCACATGCACGATCCACATATCGTATCGTATTAATGAATACACATACACACATATATTAATGAGTTACATTTAGTAGCAAAATAATATTGGACGTGAAATGTATTTAGTGCTTGTAGAAAATGGCGGTGTGCGCTTTGTCGAACCCGTCCTATCAGCAATTTCGCCATTACCGCACAGGTTTGGTTTGTTTGGTTTGGTTTGTTTAATTCACGTCACACTAGAGCTGCACAGAGGGCTATTGGCGACGGTTCGGAGCCTATCTTGAAGGAAAGACCCGGGAACGATGCCCCGTATTTTTGAACCATGTCACCCGCACAGGACGCGACGCGATCATTAGTGAAAAATTTTCAAAATGAGATGGGTACAGATAAAATGAGTGCATCTGCTTTTTTTTTTCCCTTTTGACTTTAAAATCAGCTAAATGGGGTATTAGGAATAGGATAGTAAAATTTTGTTACGTTTTAAAGGTGACCATTCCGACGTTAACGCCATGGAAAATAGCACGATTGACAATTTTTCTTTTGTTCGATAGAAAATTATCCCTTTTTTAAAAAAAATTTCAATGAATAAGAATAAAACAATGCACATTTTTTACGTAACGAAGTCATCTAATAAATATTCTATACAAATAAAAAGTATTTGTAACTATGTACAGTAGTTGATTAAAAAAATGTGACACAATGATATGCATTTGAATCCCTTTTTTAACCGACTGAACAGCGCGCCAACCAAAACTCCAAAATTAACCCCCAGAAATTTTAAATTGAAACCGCCAAATCGCGCGCCAAGTCGAAAGGTTATAGATTTGACTGTTATGTATTTTTTTTATGTATGTTTGCACAGGATTTAAATTCTAATTCAGATATTTGCATGCTTTTTTTTTGTTGGATAGGGGATGTTACACTTGGAAGCAATTTGAAAAAAATATTTGTTTATCCGGCACATAACTATACGGAATTCTCAATTAACCGGACCATTTGAAAAAAAAAATATTGTCCGATTTCGAAAATTCTTTGTTTGTTGAATAGAGAAAAATTCACTTAGGCAAAATCTACAAAATAATCGGTTATCCGGCTGTTATATATCCAGAAATGACGATCAACCGGAGTTTTTTTAAACAATTTAATCGATTTAAAAATATTTTCATTGTTTAACAGAAGTTGTACAACAATGACATGTCGTTTAACCAGCATTTATTGGCATTGATGGGGATTGTTTTACAATATACATTGTTGAATACAAGTTGCTACTTGAATTTCTTGGTGAATAGGGGGCGAATCCCCTGCTAAATTAAAAACTAAAAAAGGAAAAATAAAATAATCTTTCTAAAAAAAAAGGAAAACCGACTTTAAGAAATATGCGCCAAAAAGTAAAAAATATTTATTTTATTTTACGAACGCATTGAAAAAATTGAAATAGTTAATGTCAATTTTATACTTATTACAACTTTTTGAAGTTGGTGCCAATTTACAAAATACATACCTAAATTTTGACGCCGATTTCAAAAACTTGTAATAAGTACAAAATTGACATGAAATAATTCAATTTTTTCAATGCTTTCGTAAAATTGAAAAAAAAAATTATTTTAAGCGCATTTTTCTTAAAGTCGGTTTTCCTTCTTTTTTTTAGAAAGATTGTTTTATTAAATTTTCCTTATACGCTTTTACTAATACAGGAAGTATTAGTTAATAAAGAATTTGCATTTTGGTTAAAACTTATTTTTATAGCGACTTAATCAGCTTTCTGATATCACTTTTCGCATTCATGTTTAACACACATGAAATACATTTAGTGCTAAAATAATAATTGACACAAGAATTTAATACTTGCAGAAAATGGTTTGTCGAACTTCTAATTTGATGGTCTGCATTCATTTAAAATTCGGGAACCACTGATTTTAAAATAATAGGTTCTAACACGTTAGAGTAGTATAGAGTAGTTTAAATATTTGATTTTTTAAGTTAGTAAACCTCACCCTATGAGTGAAGAAAGCTTGTATTTCACGACTGGAACTACAATTATTAATAACGCATAATTAGATCAAATAATTTTTAAATTAAAATGTTTCATGTAACAAAAATGTTTTTAATTAAAAACTGGCGTGTTTAAAACCATACGATTTTTAATTATATTATAAATATTTTTACTTTAACGACCAATAATTTTTTCTAAATAATTGTGTAGGTTCTAGCCAGTTAAACGCCCATAAAATATTGCGCGACAACGAATGTTTTTGTCAGTTGCTTGTAATGAAAATTCTAATTATCTTGTATCTCCATTCTAAAGTTTAGAGTGTGCCCGACCTCGTCGACCCTTCTCCTGACTACGCCAATGTGTGAGAAATACCAAGTAAAACCATTTTGAATTTCATAAATGAAATATTTATCAAAATTGCTTTATACTTTAAAAAAAAATTTGGTAAGAACAGTCCTCACTGTTCCATAAGGTTTGGTTAAGGGAAATTTTATACTCGTGCCTGCTCCTTCTTGCGTCTTCGGCAAGCTTTATATATCTTCATACTTGTCATAATATTTAGAATTCCCGGTATAATTTTGTTTGTCTTGAACTGCTATTTCAAATTAGTTTAAATCTCCTATACCATAATTGAACTTGTGTGATATTGTGGCTTCATAGTGATTTATTGGGCCGAATTAGAGAGACCAAAACAGAAATCCCCCCTCATTCATTAATGAATGAAGTTGAAAGACAATTGAGTCATTCGAATGTTATATCAAATCATGATGTGGTTAGTCATATATGGAAATGTATATAGTCTATTAAACATATTTCTGTATATACCATATTTTTGGAAGAACGTACTTTTTTTAAAAGTATATTTTGAATGACATTTTTAAAAACATTTTAAAACGTTCCTTACAAAGAATTATTTTATGTTATCTTAAATTGGTTAGAAAATAATTTTTTTTAATAGTATTTTTAAATTTTCACATGTATACATGTGAAACATTTCTTCAAACTTATGTCTTCAAAGACGACTTCTTTACGGTTACCTACAGCAATAAATTTTGGGAAAATAACGGCGTCCAAAAGTTTGTGGAAAAAGAAATGGCTACAAAAATTCCCTCACGCGGGGACCGAAAAGACAGGGGAGGATATGTTGTTCGATTGTCAGAATCGCTTGTGAAATTCTATTGCTGTATTCAGAGGGAGGGAAAGGTTTAAAATGGTATTCATCAACTGAAAAGAAAAATTAACAAAGAGGGATATTTTCGAGCATTTCCAAAGCGCATTGTCCGTTTTTCCAACGTTTGCACTTTCCACGCAGGAATAATACTAAGATTTATTCCAGCTAAGAGAGCTAGGTTTAGTAGCCGATCGGGAAGACTATCTTTCAGCTAAATTAGTGGTCAGCAAACCGCGGCTCGCGAACCACATGCGGCTCTTTGGTCTCTTGATATGTGTCAGTGCACAATTTTTTTTTGGGAAGGGGGGGGGGGGGGGGAAACAAGAAATTTCTTAACTTAACGATTCGAAATTCCCAACTTAACGATTCAAAATTCCCAACGGTGTCGGTACGGATACCAGCTCGGGTGTTATTCTCGTTATTTGACCATGGTTAAAAAATACGAAGCATTATTCCCAGGTCTTTCCTTCGAGATAAACCCGACCCAACGTTATGGCACGCAACATTTGTTGCACGCATGTTACAGTGCAGTGTCCGTTCCGTTCAAAGGTTTAACGAAATGCAGCTCTAGTGCGATGTTAATTAACCCAACTTAACGATTGGAAATTCCGAACTCAACAGTGCTAAAAATTCCTAGTTCCAACTTAACAACATTTGTCAACTTTTTTATAGGTAAATATTAAACAGTTATCCGAAAGTATTGATTTGCTGTACGCATGTTCCAGTGCAGTGTCCTAAAGGTTTAATTTAAGTTTGATCTCTTTGTTGAGCAATTTTTAATCTCCCCTCGCTTTCATTTGTTAATAATAGTAATTTTCTTGAGGCGTACATTTTCCAAATTCAAGGATCTTTAAAACTCAAAATTTCCAACTTTTAAGGTTTCCAGTTTACTAGGGGGGGGGGGGGGGGGGGGAAGAGGGCGGTGCGAGACTGGTCAAAGACTCGTCATTGCATGATATTGTGCTATCGTATCTTTACTTATGAACAAAAAATATTAACTTCTATAATTTCGATTTAAATTGTAAGTCATTTTATTTCAAAGTTCTAAAAGATTGAAAAAAACAAAATTATCTCACTATAAATATTAAATTAAATTTAAAGTATTTTGTCGTTAAGACGATAACAAATTTATTGTGGAAGTCAAAAGGGGGGTTAACAGAAACGGCTATTTTCTGAAAAGGGTAACATATAAATAGTGGGAGTCAAAGGGACTCGACAGTTCTGCCAACCTAATTGCCATTGCTAAACTTAACATAAAACATAAATAAAATAATATTCAAAAACAAAAAGTACCTACATAACAATATAACCATATTTATCAAGTAGTAATTAAATTCTAAAAAATTTAAGTTAATAACTATTTTAATTCTAAATTAATCAATGCAGGAAAATTGGAATTTAAATTATTATAAATAAATTCAATAAATTTAAAAGTATTCAAAGAGAGAGTCCTCCAAAGTTTATGCTAAAACGAAACACATATCACATAAAATTAGGTAAAGAGAATAGGTACTGAAAGATACGTCCTCCGCGCATAAGATTTTTCGTTGCAATCGTATCGCATTCTGAATGATTTTTTTTTAACCGAGGGGTGATTTAAATAAAAGAACCCATCGAAAGTTCTGGAAGTTTCTATTAGGAACCGGTAAAAACGATAAACAAATATTTTTATAGAAAAACACAAAGGAAACGCACTGCGTCAACGTTACACAATATGGAAAGATTCAATTAACCAATCACAAAACGAAAAAAAGAAAATCCTAGACACGAGACGATAAATTTATATACATGTAGAATTGGCGCTTCGAATATCAGCTCGAAGAAATTTTACATCGTGGAAGGCAAAACCAATAGGGTTATATGAAACAAAAGTGCAGGGCTGCCACAGGCGACTAAATAGGCGACTAAAGCGACTTTTTTTAAGATTCGGCGACTATGGCGACTATTTTTGTTAAAATAGTGCCAAAAGCGACTATTTTCATCAAAACCCTCTACTTTTTTAGTCTTTGGCGACTATTTTTTGATAACTTTTTTTAACAACACTGATTTTCAACTAATATTTCACAGAATCACGCACCGTTTAACTCATTTTGAAGTATCACGTAATCTGATTGGCTGTTGCATACGGCGCCAATGTACTGCTATTTGGCGATTCTAAAAGACAAACAGTCGAAGAATCAACACCATTAAACGCTGCACGATGTGTTTACAAGTAAATAATACTTGCCAAGCATGTTTATCACCAATAGACATCGCTTTCTTTACCTTTTAGAGAGCAATTTTCGTTTAGGTAGCGTGTGTTACTTCTAGAATTCACTGCGCGAAGTAAAGAACATTAGATATACCTCAGGAATGAAAATCTTCCGAGGTTCCGCCGTTTTCCTTTTTTTTATTACTATCAATTTAATAAATGCATCAGTTTTTTTTTAATCTTCTAAAAAAATTACCAAATATACTCGCGTATATTCTGAAAAAAATTTTAGTTAAAATTTTCATTTAAATGTGTAGCCTATATGCAAGTTAGTTAAAATAATTGCATAAAATAGCTGGGGAGGAGTGGATTTTCAAGCTGTATCGCAGCGATTTCGTGTCCCGGTGCCGGTGTATCGCAATTTTAAACAAAAATAACGCTGCGCAAAATTGCTACAAAACCACATTTATGTCAAAATTTGATGGTTCAATATCTTTCGTTGCGTAATGGCGTTGTTTTAAGAATTTTTTCGCTCATGAAAACTCTGGAATTGTAGATATTCAGTATACGCGGCCTGCTTCAGTTCGTTTATTGTTTTTTCGAAAAATCGATGTTCAATCTAAAAAAATTTAGATAATTTCACAAAAATTTAGGATCTTTCATATCTAGAAATATTTGCGATCTTCGTCAAACGGGGAAGATCTCTCGGAAGTTGAGATGATTATAATTATAATTTCGGCGCATGTATCGAATGCAACTTTCAATTGGCGCTCTTTTTATGTTTTTTTAATGCATGAAAACCTTGAAATTGCGGAAATTCGCTAAACGCGATCTGCTGAGATCTCCGTTTCAAGACTTGCAATCCTTTTGCATCAGATATATAAACTCGTATATTTCATTACTTCCTGTGTTACCATGATTTGTTTTGCACTACTTAACAAAATTGCATTATATTTTTAGAAAATATAGTTTAATTCACGAATTTGAAATTTAGGACTTGTCATTTTCAGTAATAATTTTTTTTTTTATAAAGAAACTCGTTTCTTTTCGTGTTTAAACGTTTATATATTTTTATTATACTAATTATTTTGATTTTAAATTTTCCTTTCTCACAACCATTCCACTTAAAGAAACATGGCTTTTATTTACCTTTTTGGAAATTTTCAAATTTCTTATTAAACTAACTTTTTAGTGTGTAATTTTTAATGATTTATATTAACATGCTTAAAATAACTAGCAAGGTTAGGTCAGTGTTTTGAAAAAAGCTTTTTTTTGTGGCTTGCAATTCGTTTTAGCATTAATTTTTGGTTTTTTTAATGTTTATATATTTTATACATTATTTTTCTTTTGTTTGAATGCAACATGCTTAAAATAAGTAGTAGCATTGGTTTTCCATTAAATTATCATTCTTCAATAAATGTAAAGTTTGTGTGGAAAAAATAAAGTAATATAATTTCCCATGGACAGTAGCATCCTTCTTAATTGATTTCATGCACAACATATGCAAAATTTGCAACACTGATTTGGTTAGTGTATAAACCACATTTCACTGGAAAAAGAATCCACATATTTTAGTTAACTTTATATTGAAAATATATATATATATATATATATATATATATATAAATTCAATAATTCTTAATTAAGAACTCATTTTCGTTAAGTATTTTCAATTACCTTTAAATAGTCTCATTTAAAGCATATGCCTTTTATGTTTATTTAGACAGCTAAGAACCTTATTCACAGCAAATCAATTCTTAATTAGGTCGAAAATCGACATTTTAGCGTCTTAATTTCTTTGATTTTCAAAAATGAAAATTTTGAAATTTCTAAAGATTTTGCATAAGTTAGCTAGCTGGTAAAATTAGTTAAACCTTCAAAGAACTTTATATCTGATTATCAGAATCTAATATGTGTTGTTTGATTTTCTTCAAATTTGGCATGAACGTTGTTTGAAGTCATTAAGCTTAACATATGAGTTTTGTTGTTGTGGGGCCTATGTATTAAAGTTAGCATAGAAATCAAATCATGCATTGGTTCAACAAAAAGTTTCATAATTAGAAGTATTTGATGCAACCCTCAATTGTTACCAGAACTACTTGTGTAAACTTTGATGGAATTAAGTAGATATCTTTATAAAACTTAATAAATTATTCAGAGTTTAAGGAAATATTTATATTTTTAGATTTGTGATTACGTAGACAAAAGTTTTGGGTGTATTTTTTTTAATTGAGAATTTTACTCCAATTTTAAATATGAATGCATTAGCAAGTTTCGGGATATAAACAACTTATCATTACTACTAAATTTGGTTAAAAGACTTCAATTATAAAAGTGATTTGTTTAAATTTTGAAGTTTTTTTTTTCCTTTTCAAAATTTGTGGAAATTGTCTTTATTTTCCGCTTTTTATTAAACTATTGTTTGGTTTAGCAAGCTATTTGTTATGAACTGATATTTATTAATACCAAGCTCAGCAAAAAATATCTGGCAATATGCTGAGACAATTTTTGTGAATGCAGTATTTTTCTAACCATTGCCTTCAGTCATATTCTATTATGTTTCTTTAAAAGTAGGCATATGTTCTTCAGGTATTTTTATATACGTTAATTTTCTTTAAAAAGTAAATATTGGTGCAAAAATGCACTTTTATAAAACAGTACTATTGTTGTACGGTTTAAAAATGGAATTTGTTCATATCTAGTGAATATCACATTTTTAATTTCTGCAGCCTATTTAAGAAAATGAGTATAAAGTACATATTTAGAATTGTCTAAAAACAGTGACAATAATAAAAATAATATCAATTTGTAATATTACTTGCATTTAATAAAATGCCTTTGTCGCAATTTGTTTAACGTTTGTCGCAATTTACTGCGTTTAGTCATCTTTGCTAAATATATGCATAATTCAGGAGACTATTTAGGCTACTATTTTTGATATCTGAGGAGACTATTTAGGCTACTATTTTTGATGTCTGAGGATACTAAAGCTACTATTTTCAAAGGTACAACTCAGTGGCAGCCCTGAAAGTGATTTCCGAATAAAAAGGAGAGGATTTTGATTTGGACAATCACCTAACACAATTAAAAGAGAAGTTATTTAAAAAAAAAAGAACATTGTGTAACGTACTACAATATTTATATTATATTGACAATACTACATTTTAATGTAAAAAGGTATTAAAGTATTGTTTGTTTTTCCAAATATAAAAACAGAATGAGCAGATGCGAGCATTTATTTGGGCGTCAATGGATAATGGCTGTCTGTCTGGAAATCTGAAAACATTGCTTCTCAATTTAGATAAAGAATTTATTGGACAATTTCTAATTTTTCCCTTGATAACCTTGTTGTTTTCGCCTTCATTTGTCTAAAATATTAATTTTCTTCAGACATAAATTTTCCCAACTGAGGTATTTTCAAACCCTAGGGGGGGGGGGGGGGGGGTTGAAACAAGAAATTTCCCAACTTAACGATTCTAAATTCCCAACTTAACTATTCGAAATTTCCAACTCAACAGTTTTTTCCAGTTCCAACTTATCGACATTTTTTATTTTTTTATATACATTTTAGGTCATAGTATTAAACAATTCTCTCACAAGCATTGATTTGTTGCACCCATATTCCAATGCAGTGTCCATTCTGAGGTCTAATTTAAATGTAATCTTACAAGTTGGACGATTTCCAATCTTTCCTAGCTGTCATTTGTTAATAATATTAACGTTCTGCAGGCATAAATTTTCCCAACTCGTGGTTTTTAGAAGTTGAAATAATTCCCAACATTCAGGATTTTTAGATTATTGGAGGAGTCAGACTCCCCCTTGAAGACTTTGAAATCCATTTTAACCTATAAAGTGGATAAGTAGCAAAAAAAACTATGTTTTTGGCGATACGCAAAAATTGATTCTATATGTAGAAATTATAAAATGTTTGAAAATGTTTTACATTTCTATAATGATTTGAGAAGAAAAAATACACAAAATCCCTTTAAAAATTTAGTTGGGGGTACAGTATGGCTGCTTACAGAATTGTTTCAACCCCGACCATAGAAGGAACTAGTTATAATCGTTTCAGAAGTTACAATTTATAGTTCAGTACCGAAAGATATTAAACATCGAGAGTTTAGCTCACTTCCGTTTAAAACACTCGACCCAGTATAGCCGATGTAGAAAAATAGAATATGATTGGCTTTGACGTCATAGTTTATTTTTCTAGCTCTACACCATCGGTGGTATTAAGCACTATAAGTAAATAGGGGAGGGGGGGGGGGGTGTCCCCCCCCCCTATTTACTGCCCTGTCTACGGCCCTGATTCAGAGTAAATGGTGGGATTTTGTTGTGTGATGTCCCAATGGCATAAAAAATATCAGAATAATTCGGAACTTTTCATTTTAAAACGAATTATTTCCAAAGTTAATTTTTTTTCACTAATTGCACTCCCAGAATTAATTAATCTGAGGCATCCTTTCCAATTAATAAGCCTAATTAAATGTACTTGAAAAATTTAAATTATTCTTAATCTAATTGAGTAATTATTTCAATATTATCCAAAATTTGCATGTAAATGTTATAAAAGGATTTTATGCACATAGCCAAAATGATACACTAGCATTTTTCTTGTGTATTTCCATAAGTTTTTTCGTAATCTTTATTTTATTTGTATGCATTTATTGCAAGGAATTGTTTTCAGAACTTGAAAATTGTTTGTTTATTTATTGTTATTTTAACATTTTATTTTTTAATATATTGTCCTATAGTTATTTGTTCAGTTTTCATCAATAAATATTATGTTTAGCTACTTTTATCTTAAAAACTTTCCTTATTTAATAATGTTATCCTCGTTTTTAATCTAGTTTCACAAAAATTATCAACTCTATCTCCATATTTTTTTTTCTATTCATAACCCTTTTGTTCTAAAAATTCGATTTGAATACTTACTTTATGTTGGATATAGAAAATTTCAACTTCAAAAAGTAAAATTCAGTAACAACTAATTTTAACATAAAACTCTAAAAGTATCTATTAGTTATACGAGTTTAATGATTATTAATAAAAACATGCATAATTTTGATACACATTTTAATGACTGGTAATAGATATAAAAATTATATAACCAATAAAAGCTACGTTTATTCTTCTCAGAATGTTCTGAGCAGAAGAGAGAACCTATAATAAATAATATGTCTGATTCAACTTTATTAGTCATTTCCATCCTCATTGTTTTTTAAATGTTTGGAACACTGTTTCATCTACAGTAGTAATTTAAAATGCGACTACATATATAGTTCGATGGCTGGATATCAACCATTCGCACTCACAGGAGCTGCACAGTGGGCAATTGGCGACAATTCTTTTGGTTTGGTTTTATTAATTAACGTCGCACTAGAGCTTCACAGTGGGCTATTGGCGACGGTTCGGGGCCTATCTCGAAGGAAAGACCCGGGAACGATGCCTCGTATTTTTGAACCATGGTCAGATGACGTGGACAATACCTGAGCTGGCACCCGACGCAACCTGTCTCGAAGGAATTACTCGGGAACGATGCCTCGTATTTTTGAACTATTGTCAGATGACGAGGACAACACCTGAACTGGCACCTGACGTAACCTCTTTATCGTGTACCAGTTATGTATACACGCCAGTAAAATTTCTTGGATGTTGTGGCCGACTTTCTAGTATTTTTGTAGTGTGAACAGGTTCTCCTTAAATTACACGAGGTGAAATGTCTCCAAATCTACTTAGGTGCGTGGGGTGCCCGCTGAGAGGTTGTACTTGTCATCTTTCCAGATTCGTCATTGACCAGTGTTATGACCATCGTTGACTAGTGTTTGAGGGTCTTTACTGCGAAATAGATCCCCAACAATAGCCAATTGTGTAGTTGCGATGAAATTTTCATTCAACCAGCCAACCGAGAAACATACTCATTATCGGTATAAAACAGTCACAAATCGTCTCAACTCTAAACTAGTCACGGTTGTCTGGTTTTATGTTTGAAGTTTGGGCGTATGTGTTACACGAAACTTATATTTTGATGTTATCGGTCCTCTCTTGGGACTGTTAAATGGAATATCTAGGAAGAATAAGTGACTGGTTTTGGAACGATTATGTGTGGCTGCCGGAGAATTTCACCTGGGCCGACATAAAAGACACAAGAACTGTGAACTATGCCCAATTCAGCGATCTCTATTTTGCATTTATAGTAGCAGTAGCTCTCCTGATTATTAGATACATTTTAGAACAGTAAGTGTTTCTATTCTGGGGGAGTTATGGTTGAGGGTGTTGTGTATTTTTTTTTTTGTCTTGTATTTATTTCGAGAGAAATCAAAATTGCTTTTTGGACCGAGATGTGAACAATCGAAATAGCAATTAAGAGTTTTCCCAAACTAATATGTATTTCTCTTCTTAAGTAAAACCGAACAGATTTTTGACTTGTATGATATCGGATCACACTGGCTTGTCTATTTTGTTGTCTTAATGAAAAGGAATTTAATGATTGTCGTGATTCGGCCCTTTTTACGTGGCCCTATTTCTGCTGGGTTCGCTCTAGAAGACAAAACTGTCCATCAACAGGTTTCTTATGATCCTCTTATTTACTATCTTAAGGGAAGATCCGATATTTGACACCCATCCTATCTCCGACTCAATACTTTACTTCTACCGTCTTTCTTTTTGATCTTGACTTGGGGATATTTTGCATGTGAAAATCTAGAACTAAAGCTATGTTCTTCATTTTTGTTTTGTGCAGCAGGTTATTTTTAAAATTTGAAAAAGAAATGTCTAAATTTAAACTAATTTTTAAAATGTTTTTGTAAAGAAAAGTTTTAGAAAGCAAAACTTCTAGATCCCTTTTACATGTGTCTATGATTTATTACCTGCAACTTCATTTTAAACACATAATTTTTTTATGGTATTTGCTTTTATTAATTCCTAGTGTACCCTCATAAATGTGATTGTGCAACAATTGGTATGGGATAAACTTCTGGTTTCAGGATGATCAAACCCCTCTCATTGACAGATTTAATGTGCACTAGTCGCCTCCAAACGTCAAACGTTTGGACGATGGGAGAACGGGCTTGCAACCTCCCGGTAAGGAACTTAGCGCTTTAAAGAGCGCCAAATTGCGAGTTCGAATATTAAATCAAGTAGTATATTTAAATAAATTTTGCTTCTAAAGTACCAGTAATTGTTAAATTAAATCAAAACAAAACATACATTTGCAAAGTTTAATCAAAGCGATTAACTTTTTTAATCAACCATATAATTTCTATAGTTTTTCTGAAAAAAATAGTTATAATATTATTAACTTATGATTACTTATTAAATAGTTTGGTTATGAAATAGTTTATTTTAGTCAGAAAATCTCCGATTTTAACATTTTTAAAACACAATCCACAAAAGTATATTTGTTTACTTTACTTATCAGCGAATGTTCTCAAAGATGATGGCAGAAAAGATTTAATAGCTTTTTTTTTAATTCTCCATGCTTTGATTTCCAAAACATCAAGAAAATAGTTTATTGTAACTACTTATTAAATCTACAAAATACCCAGAATCTATCGGACTCATTCCCAAGTTTTCTCAGTTTTACATGTAAGCAGTAGGAAAAAAAGACGAAACGGCACCGAATATGACTTATGACTCTCGTTTGAACAGTCATTTTGGAGTCTACAGAGCAAACTGTATATGACTTATGGCTACTCCGATAGATATTTATTTGTTTTTAAATCAGCCGTTGATTTTTTTTATTCAATCAAGGCCACAGGGCCATAGCTCAGTCTTTTTACACATCGTAGCCTTCGCTTAAGGGTCTAGTTAAATTGTCTTCGACTATAGCTAAAATAGCCAAGTGATATCAAGGTGTTTGGAACAGTTCATACTTTTTATACTCCTGAAAATTGGACTTTAGTTTTTGTGGCCCTTTTATATAGTATTTCTGAAAGTTATCGTGCTTTTTTTTGCCTTTTTAAGTCCGAATAACGAAAAGAGAAAGCTTTTAACTTGTCTCAAATCAGCTTTATGGTATGAAAACTTCTTTTCTTAAATTTATGTTATTAAGTTTTTTTTACTGTGTATTTTAAGTTGGTATACTTCAAATAACACAAAATAGTGAGTAAATACAAGTGTGCAATACCATAGCTTTTTTATAGCAATATAATAGCAATTTTTTTTTAGTCCACCTTCCTCCCCCCCCCCCCCCCCCCCCATTTGGGGGACTTCTTGTTTCCCCTTTATCTTGCCCCCCCACTTTCAGCACCCAATCGCCGCCACTGAGTGGAAGTACAACAGAGGGAAGGGTTTTGGAGGCATTGAGTCCGGCACCAACAAGTGCTTCATGGTTGCCATGGAAGATTGCAAATTTGAAACGAAACTTTGCTCAACATATTGCAACAGTTAATTTTGCCTGGATCTGTTAAATTGCTGGAAATCTTAGATTGCCTGAATAACGAGTGATTCGTTCACTTTACTGGGAACCACATCGTAACTTTGAGATCCTGTCACTGACGCACACACAAGCTGCATTGGGGATACGTTGATTGGCGCTAAACGTGGGTTCAAGGGTACACAGTGAGTTAGACTTCTACATGGCCCCAGAAGCAGAAATGTGGCGACGTGCGTCACATATTTTTTCAAAGGTCCGCAGACACATTTTTGCGGAAGTCTATCATATGAATTTTTTTATATCTGCTGTACTTTAGAACATTTCTGTAGATTCTTTTTAGGTTAGATTATTACTTTTCTCAGGGGGTGGGGGAGAAGTCATGATAATAGAAAGTTGCAATCGCTATCCAGGATAAGTTACACATGTTTGAACAAATCTTTGCAGACGTTTCTTTCTTTTCAATTTTCTTTTGTTAACTCTATGGTACATTTCAGTATCTGTTCTTTGAGAAGATACATTACTAGAAAATAATTAATAGAATCTTCTGTGAGAAGGGAAATGAAAACAAAATTTTATAAATTTTCCACTGCAGATTTCTAACTGTTTGTCATATTTTTTGGATTTAGAATTCAATTTTTTGCTTTAATAGATAATTTTTTGGTATTTTTCTATTTCGCCGGCGCAGGCGATAGTCACCAAAAATAATACAACCGGCATTCTAAAGGGAATATCACCGCTGGTAACCTTTTACAGCCACATCCACCCCCCCATCCTGATTTGTATTAAAATAATCCTCAAATGGTCGCAGCTAACGACAAGTGCTAAAGTTAATTGCGTGAATTTATCTTGCCAATTTCTCAACAACAAAAAATGCAACATTTTTTATAATACTGGAATGAAAGTCATTTTTTAAAATATTTCAGTTAATTTTCCTTTCACCAGTCACGTATATATGTTACATATGGAACAGAAACAGTGCAATGACTTTTGGATCTTTTGTAAATCAAAGTGTTAGTTAATATAGCCACATGTCAACCATTTTGTAATTCAAAGTGTTAGTTAATATAGCCACATGTCAACCATTCAATATAGTGGCAGCAATTTCATGCATAGCCATTTTCAAAGCATTGAGGGATTTGATCTATGCAGCTCGCATGACTTCCATGACATGGCATAATCAAATACATGGTTACAATATTATTTGTGCTCAAGTCAAGCCTTGGTATGCCATGCCACCAAAACTCGCGTCTAAAAGTTGCCATTTCCGTACTGTCGCTACTTGGCGAATGACCCAAAATTTTTAGAAAAAAATCTGCTTCTAAACCCATAATAAAGTATGTGTTTCTCAGCTTTCTTCCAAAGCAGCTTTTATGGAAATTTTGCTTTTTTTTATTTAATTTAGGTATGTTTTTGTCCATTTGTTGAGATCTTATGGATTGTGTTGCAGGTTGTTGTTTGCCCCACTGGGAGTCCTCCTGGGGCTGAAGAGGAGCCGTCCGAGGGAGCCAGAAAATGCGCTCCTGGAGAAGGCATTCCGGGAGAATGGAAAGATCGGAGAGAAACAGGTGATGCTCACTCTTTTACTTGGATCATAAAATTACTTAAATCATGCACTCCACTATTCAAGTCTCTGATAAATTAATAGTGCCAAGTGGCCCTTGGCATGATTCTTATTCTAGGTGCTAGATTACGTGTCTTTCGGTAGTCGCCAAGTCAAAATGGTAAACATAATGGCTGTTTGGTTAAATGACGGTGTACTAGAACTGAACAATGGGCTATTGGCACTAGTTCGGATTCGACAAGACTGGTTGGTTAAATAACGTCACACTAGTGCTGCACAACAGGATATTGGTGCTGTTCAGATTCCACAGGACTGATTGGTTAAATAATGTCACACTAGAGCTGCACAATGAGCTAGCTATTGCCGACGGTTAGGATTCGGCATGAATATTATATCTTTTGGCATTAATAAGCAAATATTTAAATTTTTTGCATTTAATGTACAATATTTGTGTAATTTTGACTTGCTCTTGTGAGGGATAGTTATAGTACATAAAAGTTGAGTTTATAAGTTTAAACTTAAAGGTGGGAGAATGTTACAAACCTTGGGCATGAATAATGTTGCTAAGAGGCACCATTTGAGATGGAATGTGGCATTTCCCACTTGAGAATGGTTGTAGAAAATTCAGATCCTCCGTAACAGTTGCGCCTGATACGTAAAGTATGCAATAAATTTAGTTACTCGGGATCAAAGCAGGTACCCCCTTACAGCAGTCGATTATTCTGCTTACAAGGAATCCTTCGAGCAATTCATTCGAATACAATTAATCAATATAAAGGTACATTCTTGGTATACGGTATGTACCCTCAATCCAGTTAGTGTGTGTTAGACATTGATCAAGTTTTTCGAATTGCTTTCAAATCTATCTAATCGTTCCAGTAGCAGAAAAATACTTAGCACTTTGCGACAAGATTTTAGTGAATTAGATTTGTCTGCAACTTAATTTATTATATAACTATTGGTATATACCTTTCGTGAGCAAGTATAACAGCAACGATTAAAGAGAGAATCTCAGCAATAGTATTACTTAGTTACTCAGGTTGTTTTTTCATGCTCTGTTAAATCATTGTTAGATTCTAAGTATTCATCACTTAAATAATGAAGTACCATTTATATAAATATTTAACACACTTTATGAACAAACACATACCCATTTATTAAATAGTTTCAGCACTTGAAACAAAACTCTTTTTATTAACAATATTTTCTATGGTGCAAGCGCCCTTGTTTGCCTATCCCCTTTTTCCCCTAGGGACAAACATAAAAAGTGTTGTGAGCCCTGTAATTGTTTTAATTAGCTTTAAAATACCCAGAAAAAACAACTTGCCAAAAATGAGTTTAAGTAAAAAGTATAAATAAGTAATAGAAAGGACTAAGAGTAAAAGCAATAATCCAATGAAGAAATGAAAGCTTGAGGTGCCAAAAAACTTGTGTAAAGCTATAAGTTCAACACATTCAGTGTGTGCATATCTTTATGACTGTGAGGTGGGTCTTGTCTGCCATGTCAAAAGCATAAAAATGGTGCAATATTAGCATCACGCTAGAGGTGTGAAGATATTGGAGAAAGCTATAAAGATAGCACAGGTGTTGGGAAACTGCAACAGGCTGATACAGAATATTTGAAGAGTTTATGACTGCACTTGGTAAAGGCGAGGCCGGGAAGAGAGACTTTAGAACCAGGTTGCCAATCACCTGGAAGTAACCTGGAAACTCACTTGTTGCTGCTATCTGCCTCTACGATTTCAGTGTTGGAGGTGCTGGTTACTTTTCTTCTGTCTGTGGATCGCTAAACACCTACCTTATATACTCACGGAAAAAACGAGAAATTTAAGTCAAAATTTTCATCAAAAAGTAGGGGGTCGGCTTATACGCGGGTCATTAAAATTTCTAATATAATTTGCCCAAAATGGGAAAAAAAGAGAAGTTGAAATTAGCGGACTCTGCTGAAACACGCCGACACATTTCCGAGATCGAGAATATGCGTCACATGCTGATTGAAGACCGTTCTGCGCATTGTGGCGTAATCGTAACGCAAAATTTAACTACTCACATAAATAATCAATTTAACTTAATAAAAAGTATAGATTTTGATAAATATTTAATTGGTTTGTAGAATTTATGAAGCTAGTAAACACTACTTTAATAGAATTTTGGATGGAAGACTAAGAAGTTGACATCGTGCGTAGTGAATGACACCACTTTAAAGTCAAGGTCTTTCTTGCTCAATTGCAATAATTAAACAAAATTTATTTCCCCAATGCAGATTCTATTCCTTGGTAATATTATGTACAGATATTAATAGTTGTTTCATTAGTATTTTGGATGGAATTGGCTTTAAAACGGTAAAATTGGGGTTGCTAATCGGCGAATTCAAGTTCTACTTTCAAGTCATTTATCTCGTAATTAAAAACTAAATATTTTAATAAGAAGTATATATTCATCCATAAAGTAGTAGTATTTCCTTCTGAGATGGATAAAAAAATTTTTCATCCGTATTTAATAGCGACAGTAGTCAACGATGTTGACAGAAAATAGTTGACGTTTTCTAAGTTTTTAAATCTTTACAAAACGGTGTTAAGGATTAGAAATTGCACATTTTAGTATTTAAGTTTGTGGTTTAAAATATTTTATTTTATAATAAGGGAGATATAATTTAAGAAGTTTGATGGATGTTTGAAAGACACCAAAACATCGCAAGCGGTACATACTGAACATCGCGAGCGGTACATACTTTTAATCCAGATGAATCGTCACAAACTTTGAGGAAAGCCGTTTCTCCAGCCACTTTCTTTAAACTTTTAATTTCTAGGCTTAAATATTTATTTTTCCAATTAAAATTTCACTCTTTTGTCGAGGATTTGCCGATTTTAATCGGAATTTTTGATGTACGAAAATATAACTCGGCTTATACACGAGTTTCCGATTTTTGACAAAAAATGGTCCTAAAATTAGGGGATCGGCTTACACGCGAGTATATACGGTACTTCCTTTGCATATAAAAGGCTTAACTTTTATGAGCACTCTTCATCCTGAAGATGTGCACCTGAATTTTGGATTTGTAAAATTCTCTTTAGTTTTTAAATAATTTTAACAATTTTAGAAATATTGCATTAAAAAAAAATCTTTAAAATATATTTAAATTATCCAGAGCTTGTTGCTTAGTCAATAATGCTCTGTACTTCCTTCGAAACTAGGGGTTGTCACGGGTCTGTGCCCAACGGTAGTGAGAAATGAAGCTGAAAAAAAAAAAAATCCAGTCTCTTCAATTCTTCACAGGTCTCTATTTACTGAAATTTTATTTTATATTTATCTGCCAGCATTTATTAGAAATTAAAAAATGGGAAATGTTAGGAATTTTAGTCTATTTGAGTGATTACCCTGTTCAACAATGACTCTTATTTTATTGTTGTCATATATGTGATCGGCAATTTGATAATATTCAGTAGAACATCATTGTAACGAACTATTAGGGGCTATAGGTTGTCCGGTTTACAATAAATAATTCTTGTAGTGGTTAATGCAACAAGGTGTACATAGATGGAAGTTTTAGTTATAAAAATATTTATTATATAATTGAAAATAGCTTTCAACATAGGTTGAAATTGAAAAAGACATGGACACGTGTTGCACCTTATTAATCTTTAGAACAAGAACGTCCTGGTTTGTTTTGATTGCTTACATTTATTCCCATTTGCGACTATTGCACGCAGCGAATCCTAACACGTGTGATTTCAAAAGAAAGAGAATTTCCGGGACCAGTGACGAATCGCATTTTCAGAACGCTGTAGCCTGAGAAAGAATGTAAAAAAAATCAATCATAGAATTTCATTGGTAAACATCATTGGAAACACTTTTAATCTTTAGATATTTTTTATTCAACAATTTGAGAATGTCTTCTGGAAGAAAAAAAATCAAATTTGGTTTCATTTTAATGATAAATTTGAAGTAGGTAAAACAGAAGTAGAGCTATTTGTAAATAAAAGCATGTAAAAATGTTAAATTCTTATAATAAAGCTAAAGCTTATAATAAGCATGTTTGTAAATATGTAATACGAGTTTGTTTAAAGAAAAAAGTATAACTTAAGAAAATTTATTTTAAAATCTTGAATAAGTAGAAATAGATATATTATACCTATCTTTAATACCCGTGTAATTTTTTCTTTCATCCATGCCCAAAATATGTAAAAACCTGGTATTTATAAAATAGGGATTCAAAAATGTCTGTAAATTTAAACAAAAATCCGATTTAAATCAAATGATTTTTTTTTCTTCAAAATATCTTGATTTTTTTTTTTACACCCTGGTTAGTATACCTTCAATATTCAGAATTGATCAATTATCCCAAATATTTCCTTATACAAGAAGCTTATTTCCAAAACGGAACATTTTCCTGCCTAATATTCAGCAGCCATAGTGAATGCTGCTTGGCTACATAATTTAAGCAATTCAGTTCTATTGTCCCAATTTTACATTTAAAAGTGAATCGCTTGAATTTTCTCACCAAGCAGCATCGACTATGGCTGCTGAATATCAGGCAGCAAAATGTTCCCTTTTTTAAATAAATAAGCTCCAAGTAAAAATAGAATTTTTTGAACCTTTGAGTACCTTATGTAGTACCTCTACGTTTCAGCTGGTTTTTCTTTTCAGCATTAGCTTTATAGAAGCAATCACAGCGCACTGGCTCGTTATTCAATTACAGGAAGATTGACTTTCCCTGTGTGTGAGTGAGTGCATGAGCCACCTGTTGGGGTGACTGAAGCTTTCGATGTTTGGACATGTGGTGCTGGCTGAATGAGAGCCACATCTGTGTTAATTGATTTGCTTTTGATGTCACTTCTGAATGGGTGGATTTTCATTAAAGCCCCCAGTCAACCCTTTCACTCCCAATTAGAATCGTAATGAATTGAGATGGTGACTTGCACAACACCACTCTTACACCAGTTGCAGGTCTGACCTCAATTGGGGAAAATTTATTTGGGACTGAAAGACCGTTGAAGTTGTTAGGCTTGCCTAGTTTTAAAATTTGTATGGAAGAGGTGTTCATATGCTGGGTTTTATGAATGTTTAATCTTGGTTTAATTAAATTTGTGTTTTAACAAAATACACAATATATTTATTAAATCACTGCATACTTGTGCAGCATGGGTGACATGTTGTATTTTGTAGGCTCTGTTATCTGAGCTAATAAATAATAACAACACCTGGAAGCCTGAATTTGAAGTCTTTTAATTAGGGATGAAACTGATATCCAGTAACTATCCGGTATCCAGCTGATTTTTAACTAATCAGTAATTATCCGATATCCGGAAGGAAAGTGCCTGATATGCGATTACCTTGCCTAATATTCGGACGAATAAACAGCAGCAGATTTTTTTTTTTGTGGCAATCAGTTATCTTTTGTTCTTGTTTTAAGTATTTTCCTGAAAATACTACCAATGTATTCATTAATAAGTCCAAAGAGAATTAAACTGAGAAGGTCAAATATTATGGCCAATCATGATTTGTTAGTCATATATGGAAAGAATTAAACATATTTCTGTATATTCCATATATTTGGCAGAACATTTTTTAAAAAGTATTTTGGGAATGAAATTTTTAAAAACATTTTAAAACGTTCTTTACAAACAATTATTTTATGTTTTTATCCTAAATTGGTTAGAAAATAATCTTTTTTTATTAAATGGAAATTTTTGAAAATCTGTTGTTTAATTACAACATGTACCTATGAAATGAACATTTCTGCAAACGTATTTTCTCTAAAGAGCTTTACGACTACCTACAGTAATAAATTTTGCAAAATCCAAAAGTTTGCTACAAAAACAAAGACATTGTCACAAAAATTCTCTCGCACTTTGCCCGAAAGGCAGAGGGAAGATATCTTGTTCAATTGTCTGAATCACTTGTCGGCCCTAAGTGATTTAAAATTTTCAAAAAGCCCTAGAATAATATTCAGCAACTGCAAAGAAAAATGAACAAGGAAATGTATTTTCGAGCAGTCCCAAAGAGCAGTGTCATCTTCTGTTTTTCCAATGTTTGCACTTTTCATGTGTAAAGATGTCTAACATTTATTCCAGCTAAGAGTTCAATGTTTTGTAGCCGATCAGGAAGACTATCCTTCAGTTAAACATATACAATAAAACCCCAAATCATTAAATGAAGATAATATTTAAAAAAAAAAATGTCATATAAACAAAACTTTAAAACTGAATCATAGATACTATTATCAAATTCAGGGTCAATTGAATATCATTCAGAGGAAATGGTGGGATTTTGTTGTGTGGTGTCGACTTCTGCATAAATATGTCTGGGCTCTTTGTCCGAAATGTGGGACAGAGGCCAAGCATTAACACTTTTCTGTTACAGGGTGCTTGTAGGGAGAGTTCAGAGAATTTCTCTTCCAGTTTTGAATGATTTTTTTAGCATTGAAGAATTTAAATAATTTTGTTTGTTTACATTGCAAGATGGCTTTGAGGTGTGTGAAATGTGAGTTTTTTCCCATGCAGATTCAGGGCCTGGCCAAGCAGCTGGACTGGAGCGAGCGCAAGGTGGAGCGGTGGCTGCGCAGGAAGATCGCACGTTCCAAGCCCTCCACCCTAAACAAGTTCACTGAGAGCATGTGAGTAGTTCATCGTTCCCTATCACAACAAACTTCTTGTTCTAGAATCATTGATTGGGTACCCTAAGGTGTAGTTAAGTTGAGACGTGTTACTATCAGTAAAGACTAAAAGAGACCAAAGTAACTAATGTAAATAGGATTTATAGAATTGCTGAACATTAGGATTTTATATGACACTAATTCAAAATTAGCTGAAAATTGGAGGATTAGTTCCTCTTTGTCATGTATAACGAATTTTGAAAAGTTCCCTGATTTTCCATGTGAGCTTCAGACCGAAATGTAGGATCAAACATTACCGCTAAGAACTTTTGCCTTGTGCCACAAATATTATTTGAAGCTCCATGTGCACTCTTCCCAAGCAAAGAGTCACCTTCTCTCATCAACAGCTTTATTCAATCTCCTCTTAAACTACTAAATACAAATTGAGAGATTGTAATTCAGGTGGTGCCCTCTATATATTGAAATATTAAACATGCCTTGTTTGAAGCTTTTCCTCATATCCAAGTCAAAATTATAAAAAAATTACTGAAAAAAAGTGCATTCCTCTACAAGGATTATTGTTTCGATGTATACCATAAAATAACTAATAAATTTTTTCAAAAGAGTGTACATACATTTTTTTGACGTTAAATCCCAAAATTTCTGTGTTCTAAATTTAGAGCTGCACTCATAATTTGGGTATATAAATAAATTGAAATACATTTTTTAAGGTAAGAAACTGTAGTTTATTGTAGGAAATTTTCTTAAGTAAATTTAAAAAAATGAATAAATGTATTCCATTTCCTCTGATGTATTCCATTTTTTCTTGAACAAGCCAGCATGTTTTTCTTTTTTAAAGTTTCGAAGTAAGAAGTTGTTAATGTATGCCTTTATTAAACTTTAAAAAAAGGCAACATGAAAATATGCATGCCTTTTTTAATAACTGTTATAAGTTGAGTAACAAATAAAGGAAAAGTGTGTCCGTGTTTATAAAAAAAATTTATATGATAAACAAAATCACAAATTTTATAGAACTTAATTACATTTATTACCATAAAAAAGTTAAATATAAGATATAATACAGTAATAGTAGTAATACTTGTAAGAATAACTTAGTCTACTGTTCATAAATAAAAAATATGGACCAGTCAATTATCATCATCATCTTCAAAACTGTTAGTAGGACAAGCTGAATTTTTACATGATTATCTTAAGCAAGAGTTACAATACTTGGAACACTGAAGATCTACCTTCTTGCATTTGCATCACAGTCCTTTGTCGCAGTTATTTTGCAGTTGCAAGATTTTAGTTGTAGAAGTTCTTTAAAAACTGCAGGAATCAATCTGCCTTCTTTTATGAACCATCCCTATTTAATAGGATTCAGGTTGTTTCCCAGCCATTGTTGAACTTGAAGATAAATACTATGAAGCTGCTGCACTTGTTGGTAGTAGCGTTGCCTGGTTAAAATTTGAAAATAGACGGTTTTGGTACTTCTTTATTTTATGGATGTAACACAGATCATCTGGAGAATTAGTTTTCCTTCAACAGTTTCAGGAATACTTCTCCCATTTTACTGACCTTTTAGGGATCAAGTTGGACTGTTGTGAATTGTTAAATCAAATAACGCAAGTTGTAAATTTTCTTCATCAACTTAGAAGCTGTAGATTTCTCCTTCCCGAATGCAGATGGGGTGTAACATCCAGTGGCTGCATTTAGAAAGAGCAGGGCATCCTTTATTGGCCCATTAGCTTCTCGTGTTTCGGTTATGTTATATCATTTTCCTTCGTACTTAGTTGATTGTTGTTGTTATAAGTACAGTTATGTTTCGGGAATACCTTGTGCAATTAGAATTGTAAGCAGATCTGTATCAGTCCTTATTACTGCAGTTGATCTGGCATCCATTTATTGTAATTGTGCAGATTGGATTAGTGTATCTGTGTCCCCCCATCTGTTTATATAACAGTTGTTCCTCCAGATTGGAAATAGCTCATCATGCAAATTAGTCTTGAATTGTTCTCCAAGTTTCTCACAAAATTAGGTTGCTTAGTCATTGTCAATATATTTTCGTCAAAATCCATAATTGCAGACATTTTCTTTGTCTCTCCGCACTTTTTGTTTATAAAACACACGTGTATCTATCAAAAACAACTGTCTGACATAAAGAGAAGTGTTCCTGCACAAACCTAATATATTTGAGGCATATATCTCTGTAGGTCTAAGACTTGACCCAAGCCAATACGTGCTTAAGAAATCCTCCATCTACAATAGACGAGTAGATTTATGGTGGTGTAACACACAGCTCAACATATTCAATGATAGCTGCTAAAGTTGATTTTTCATTTTTACTCAAGGAAACCGCATCAGAGTGAGGGGGTTTGAGGGGCTAATTCATGTTTGAGATGATCTTCTAAATTTTCATTTGACTTAGCACAGTAGCAATCCTGTTAAACAACTGCAAAGGGCAGAATACCACACTTTCAGACCTTAATAGGTATCAATGTATTGTTTGAGGCAGATATTGGCATAACTCTTTTTTTTCCCTTTGAAGTTTAGCATCCCCAAGAAATACCTTCTGCAATCGAGGACAGTAATTTTTCACCATCTTTTGCATTGTCGCAATTTGTTTTATCATCAGCAACCAACACATTAGCTATATTAATCAATAAGTGCTTAGGACAACTATCATTGAGAGGATTTTGAAGCATTAGCCAATTAGATAGCTTTGTCAAATCTGAATTATTTTGCGATTGTCTCTAAGGCTGAAATTCAACATATTGTTCTGAGAATACAAAACTTTTTTCACAGAAATCTTCCAAGACTTCTGATACTTTCATGTTTATAGGGCATGAAGAAACCTATATTGATAAAGTATAACCTGCTATTTCTTTTGGCCTTGTATTACTCCCCCTGCTACTTTCATGGATTTCATAAGACTCTGTTCCATTATCATGCCTGGTGCCACTTCTCTGGTCTTCCATGCGAATACCTAAGATGACCTTCAATAATTTTTTTTATTCAGTGTTGTCCATTTTTCTTTAACTTTTCCTGATGCTAAACATTTAAATGGGCGCATTTGGCATAAAAATATATATGCGACCTGATGTGAAAAAGTAAGGTATTGCAACGGCCGTGACTTCCCTCAACTTTCTTTATTTCAACCTCTTCAAACTTCCATTTGTAGTTCTACAAACTCACTGTTTGACTTGGGAGCCAATGTGAATCTGCCACATAGAAGCCCCTCTCCCTCATAAAATAAGATTTGTCCTGTTCCTCAGCCGACTGCAACTCCGGGTGGCTTTTTCGACTCATCGAAAGCTGAAGCATATCCACCGATGGTCACAGGTGGTGGTTTGCGAGCCAAGCCACCCATGGCATTCGCTGGAAACACGACAAGTGTGGCATTAGCATCCAGCCTGGCAGATCGAACCGACTTCTCCACTGAGTTTGCATCCGAAGTATCTTCATAAAAACGACTACTGCCACGAGACAAGGCTGATTACCTGCACTGAACACGACACCAACACCTCTTTACATCTTTAAGCACGACATTTTGAGAGATAGGGGATCGATCAAGGTGTATACCTATACAGACCCGTAATAAATATGATTCTCGTGGTTGCACACTGGCTGGTAGCTTTGGAATTAGTATTAGGATTGGTCATTTCCAATTTTCTACAACACAATGTAAAGATGTTACTTATCTTCATTTTAAAACTTTGGCAGTTTTTAAAACTTTAAACACTGGTGTAGGTAGCCTTTTTCTGAAGTAGTACAAAAAACCAAGTACAAAAAATAAAAGGAATGAACTTTCTCCATCAATTCCTTAGTTGGTCCTACAAGGTTCAAATAGTTTTTATTTCATACAGACATTATGCAACATGTATTTCTTTCATAACAGAATAGCATAACAAAATTGATTTTCAGTTAAATTCCAATTATCAGCTTTTTTTTGTTAAATTGGAAATCAGTTATTTATATGTCTATGTTTAACAAATCGAAATTTTTATTTTTTTAATTTTTATTCTTTTAATATGTTTTATGTATTTAAATTGTCTTTTTATAAATAGTTTTTGAAATCATCCATTTTAATATGTTGTTCAAATTAGCATTATTTCAATTCTACCCCCAATATTAAATCCAGCATTAGTGTGCAGAGATTATCGAACAGAATGAGATGGACGAATATGCTTAACATACTTCTGTTAATGATTATATCAGCGAAAATGGCACTTCTTTCATTTAAAATTTACCTTAATATATTAAAATAATTTCATTTACAAAATAAATATTATTAAATGCATAAATTATATTTAATGTAGTAGAAAGGTGTTCCCCACACAATTAATATTTTTTTAATTTGGAACTCTGGCAATGTGGGGGAATTGCATCCAATGTGTGTTCCTTGACTGCACTCTTTCAGTGGGTGCCCCCCCTGGCAATGAAGCAGAGAGTCTGAATCTGTGAACTTCTTTTGCAGGTGGCGCTTCACTTTCTACCTGGGTGCGTTCTCTTATGGTCTTTACTCCCTGTGGGATGTAAGTATGTGGAGCTCATAAGAAATCTGCTTCCCTACAACAGTTTTTATTTATTAACCAACTTAAGCATATGCCAACCAATTTCAAAAAGCATTTTTTTTATAAATGTATGATCGTGCACGATTCCTATTCTAATTCAGATATTTGGATAATTTTTTTTTTTTTGGGTAAGGGATGCCTTATTTTGACAATTTTTTAAAAATTAAATTGGTTACTAATTGGAAATATTAACCTGCTTTTTAACCGACTGAAAAGCTAGTCAACTAAAACTTTAAAAGAAAACCGACAAAATTAGAGATATTATCAATGCGTTTTTTTTATGTATGTTCGCGCAATATTTCTGTTCTAATTCAGATATTTGGACTTTCGGGGGGGGGGGGGGGGGATAGGAAAGGTTTTACTTGGGCAAATTTTGAAGAAAATATCCGGTTATCCGGCATTTAACTATCCGGATTTATCAATTAACCAGTTCATTTGAAAAAAAAAAATATTGTCAGTTTTTAAAAATTCTTTTTTTTTGTTGGATATAAAAAAAAAAGTCTACTGGCAAAAAAAACTGCCAAAAATAATCGGTTATCCGGTTGTTATATATTTGGAAATATGGATTAACCAGACTTTTTTTAACAGTTTCTCCAATTTCAAAATGTTTTCATTGTTTGATAGAAGTTGTACAACCATAACGTTTATCGTTTATTCGGCATTTATTAGCGTACATAGGGATTGCTTATAATATGCATTGTTGAGACAATATAGTTTTGTTTACCAGGCACTTATTAAACCGGATGACTCGTTAATATATAGTTGAAAAGTTGTTCACAAAAGTGTTGACTGCCAAAAGCTAATTCAAAAATCTATAAACCTCCAGAAAAAATCAATTCAACTCAAGCCCCTTAAATATCTTAATGCAAAATTTATAATGTCCTTCTTTGCTAAATGGCTTTATGAAGATATCGGCAAAGTTCTTTTTAGTATTTATATAATTCAATATGTTTGGTTCTGCTATTTTCAATCGGAGATCAGGAAAACTTATAGCAGCCTGACTATCAAAAAATATGACAGTCATTCAATTTTAGATTGCCCAGACCTAAATTAGCACAGTATGTTTTTGACCCACATGACTTCCTTTGAGGCTTTTGTCAAGATCACATTTTGCTTCCATTGTAGAAAGACTAACACACTTTTGCGTAAATGTTCCCCAAATTATTGGAGCATTACCGACAAAAGGAAAAATACCACTCATAGAAATGTGATCATCTCTGTTCGCGGCAAAATCTGAATCACAAAAGCAATTGATATTAGACAGGACTGACAAATTTAATTTGTAGTTCTGGGTATACTTTAAATATCCTAATTATTTTAATAAAGGAACCCAACGTTTTAAACCAGGATTTTCCTGAAATTGAGATAATATATTCTGTACATAGCGTCTATCAGGTCTTGTTTTATTTGCAATATAAGAAATACAACCCAAGATATTTCGGTAAGGTAATTGTGACATTTCGTGCACAAATTTTATTTATATCTGAACTTATCTTTTTATTTCAGAAACCATGGCTTTGGAGTACGAACCACTGCTGGTACGATTACCCACATCATGTGAGTGACACACTTTCCTCATTCACTTTTAGAGAAAATCCACAGTTTTTAATAAATCATGTCGACTTCCAATTGTCTGCAGACCAGTTTATATTAGAAGTGAAAAGCATTTTTCTAGGCTGTTTTAATAAAAAGCAAACTCTTTAGAAGAACAAATTATTTTTAATTTTTGAAATTAGAATATATATATATTCTAATTACATAAATTAAAAATATTTTTTTCTTCTAAAGAGTTTGCCGTTTTTGCCAAAATTAAAATATCTGATATTAAATGACTGTAAAACAAAGATCAAGAATGACCCTTGTGGATGCCATAATTTACATCAAATTTGCTAAAAAGCTTAAAACCACCATCTTCATAATCAGAGAAATCACCACCATAAAATGCTATTTTTTAAAACAAACTTGGCATATCTGATGGATTAATAACAATCAAATAGCTAACCAATCTGATATAAAGCTGGAAGAGGAAAAAATTAAAGCTTGAAAATTTGTACCAAACCCACAAAAAAATAGATTTTTCTATCATTCTGAGCTTTTAAAATGATTAATTATAAAATTTGCAATAGCTTCTGCTGTTACGGAAATTCCTGTAAATGCAAATACAATTAAACTTCATTTCTCTGGAAGATTTTTCTTTATAATATGCAGCAAAAGATTATACAAATATGCGTTTTTAAAAAAATTCTTTACATAAGAAAATTGGGAAACGCATAATCGAAAAAAAAGTCATGAACCACCCCCTAAAATCAAACTTCCAGCATATCAAAGATACTTGATAATTTCCATTGCAGTTTAATTATGGTAGTTATATTTTTGGGGATATTTTTTTTTCCCCAAGCCATTTCTCTAAGTTTGTTAACTTTTGCTGGCAATGTGAGATTACAACTGTAATATATCTATATATTTTACTTAAAAGGACTCAATTTTCAATCATCTTGAAGACTTCAAAGTAAGCATAAAATAAGAAAATAAAGTTTTGGGCCCTTTAAAAAAAAAGAAGTCAACTGTGCTTATCTCAGACTATTTTGATTGAAAATGTATATAATGACTTAAAACTTTTTTGATTTTTAATCAAAATTGAGTTTGGACCCTGTTCTTATAATAGTGTGCAGGATATTTGAAATAATTTAAATATAACTGTGATATTTGTGTTTCCCTGTGGCAGAGCGTGACCAACGATGTGTGGTGGTACTACATGCTGGAGCTGGGATTCTATTGGTCACTCACCTTCTCGCAGTTCATGGACACCAAGAGGAAGGTGAGGAGAACACAATGGAGGCAGGCCTTAAAAAACGGATCTTTTGCACATTTGTCTTGCGAATTTATCTTCTCAATGTCTCACGAAAAGTGTCTCATTCCAATCTGCTGAGACCAGGGAGAAAACTTGCATGCAGTGCGAATATTAATTTTCAGAGAGCACCTTACTTTAGATCTGGCTGTTTTATGAGTTTTTCAAATAATTTCACTTCCTAATTAAAGTGTAAACTATCGATATTTAACAATTCATGAGATTTTATAACTAATCCATGTTTTTTTATACAGCTTATTTTAAGAGTTAATTGAACATTTAATTTAATGAACTTAAAAATTAATGTGAAATATAATAAATACTTTTAATTCAATAATTAATTTTTAAAGATAGCTGTTGAAAAAATCTTGTGTTGATATTTTATGAATATTCTAGTCCTCCTTCGCATCTATAATCTCCAATTATTCCTTCATTAGGGTTGTAAAATACGTGAAATAATATTACTAACACGAGAATGTTTCAAGAAAAAAACTTCTCTTTATTTAAAAATAAGTTTGTTTAATAAAAAAAAACTAAAATTTTTTAGAGTGAAGTAGTACTTATTTTGATATACAGTGTTTGAAAAATTTAAAAACGCCGGGGTCCCCAATTGCATTTTGGGAAACAGTGTTTCAGGTGTAGCAGCCACTTCAGCAAAATGCTTTTTTTTTAAAAAGTCTCATTTTGGTAACATATTAATGTTTTTTTTTTATTAAAATGCAAAATCAAATATACTAGGCTTAATCTAAAAATTTCTTTAAAAATATATATACAATTTTACTTTCCTTTTACCATTTTAAATGAACAAATCTTTGAAAAAAAATATATGTGTAAAAATTTCAGACATACTAAGAGGCCATATTTATTTTCCCTTTTGTGTTACTTTTAAAGTGTGGTCATAAAAACATAGCGGAAGACTGCAATATGAATGCAATTAACTTTAAAGAACTTCTGAGTTCTGTAAAGTTGAAAAGACTAATATTTGTTTTGACATTTTAGCTAATTCGCTAAAAGGCTTACAAAAACCATCTTATAAACACTGTTTCTGAGAATAACCTTATAATTCAAGTTAGTAATATGTGACATAAAAAAAAGCCTCTGCTCATATTTTTTTATAAATATGTATATGTAAGAATGGAGTGTCTGTCTGTGGATTCGAACAAATCCCCTCATTTTGAGTTTTCTTCACAAATTAGAAGACACTGATTCAGAAGATCACATTAAAATTTTTTATGTCTGTCTGTTTGTCCGAATTTAACTCAAAAATGACTGAACATATTTTTATGAAACTTGCGCCATTTTAACATGTGAATAACTGCAACTGTTCGAAACTTTTCTTCTTTCAACTTTTTCCCTTTTCTATACGTTATTCTTACTGGAAATTTACATGTAAATCTACCTTTCATAACATTATTGTTTAAAAAAATCACCTTGGCGACCAAAAATATTTTTCGACAATTCTGGGATAAACGATACATTTTAATATGCTGATGAGTAAATATTGCCAAATGAATTATAAATACCGCCAAATGAATAAAATTGTCGCCAAATGAATAAAAATTTTGTCAAATGAGCTAAAATAGGGTCTTATATCTAAAATTATCATCAAAATGGCGAAAGTGTCCAAATAATAAAATTAATGTCAATTGGTGAAATTAGTGACAAAATGTTCAAATTAATGTCAACATATAACAAAACAGTGATATTAGTGGGAAAATAGTAAAAATATTACTTAAATTGTCAAAATATAATAAATAAGGAGAAAATGTTATTGCTTATTTTCCCGAATACTTTTTGGGGTTCCACCACCACCCAATGAGTTTTAAGAACATTTCTACTCATTTCAACTTGATTATCAATATATATCGGGTTGTCCGGAAAGTTCATGCCGATTTTTGGTAGGTGGCTTAAGGACAGGTCAGAATATATGAGAAAGATTGAAAACAAATGACATGCATACATATAATAAAATACGGTACTTCAGGCATATTTGGAAGAAAAAAATTGGTCACAATACGTTTATTTTTGTCAGTTTTATACGCCTTTGAATATGGAAGAAAACAAAATGCACATTAGGCATTTCATGCTTTTCTTTTACCGAAAGGCAGAAATGCCACACAAGCGGCAACCAAGATATAACACTGTTTATGGCTGTAGCTGAAGGAACTGTGCGGAAGTGGTTTGTTAGGTTTAAAGCTGGTGATTTCAACCTTAGAGATCAAGAATGCCCAGGTAGACCCTCCACCACAAATGAAGATCAGGTTAAAACACTGATCGAGAATGACCAACTCTACACAACACTTAAATTAGCAGAAATGTTAAATATGTCAAAATCCACCATCCACAATCATTTTGTGAAGCTTGTCTACATAAACGTTTTGATGTATGGATTCCCCACGATTTAATAGAGAAAAGTGATGGATCGCATTTCCATTTGCGACTCACTCTATAAACGCAACAAAGATACACCATTTTTTAAGCAAATAGTGATGGGGGATGAAAAACGGATCATGTTCAGCGAAAAATATCTTGGGGGGGGGGGGGGGGGGGAGCAGAAAGAACCACCTTTAGCCAACCCAAAAGCCGGTCTTCATCCAAAGAAGGTCATGTTCTGTGTCTGGTGGGATTCAAAAGCGATTATGTATTATAAGTTTTTACCGAACAACAAGACGATAAATCCAGAGAAGTATTGTTCCCAATTAGACGAATTTAAAACACCAATTGAACAAAAACGTCCAGAAATATAGAATCGGAAGGGTGTTGTGTTTCATCGGGACAATGCACGGCCTCGTGTGTCTTTGATAGCTCGACAAAAGTTGTTGGAGCTCGGTTAGGATGTTTTACCCCATCCACCAGATCTTGTGCCCTCTCATTCACACCTATTTTCATCATTACAAAATTCCCTTAATGGAAAAAACTTCAACGCTTTGGTCATGATAAAAAATCACGTTCGAAAGTTTTGCTGAAAAACCAGAGAGATTCTGGAAGGACGGAATTTTTAATTTGCCTGAAAAATAGAAAAAGGTTGTAGAACAGAATGGGACCTGTATAATTTAATAAATGTATATTAAAATTTAAATCTTCTGCGTTTCAATTTTCCTTCAAAATCGGCACAAACTTTCCGGACAACCCAATATATAAGAATGGAGTGTGTCTGTGGATTCAAACAAAAGCCCTCATTTTGAGTGTTTTGCATGAATTAGGATACACTGATTCAAACAATCATATTAAAAAAAAATGTTGCTTGTCTGTTTGTCCGGTTTTAATTCAAAAACGACTAAACGGAATTTTATGAAATTTACACCATTTTAACAATATTTTCTCAATTTAAAATCTGCACTTTTTTTCATTTGGGTATCTTTAACCTTTCAAAAGTTATAGAAAATTTTCCATTCTCGCACACGTTATTCCTACGAGAAATTTGCATGTAGATCTTCCCTTCATAACATTAATGTTAAAAACCATGTTGGCGACCAAAAGTATTTTTCAACAATACTGGCAGCCTTGATAAACCAGATAATTTGTGTGACATCATGGGTATCCCATTCATGCAACAAAGATTGCTTTGTTTCAAGGTCTTAAACACGTCGGTGCCTAATTTTCCATCCAGCATTTTTATTCCAATAGTGTTATTTTTGTTAGGAACAGTGCAATAGTATCGGAATGGGCCACCCTAAAAGTTAGGGTTTCTGTATTTATACCTCCATGTAGCTTATTTTAGAGGTTTCACTTCAAAAACATTTTATTGAAATTCAAAAATGAATATTTGAAAATTAATTTTAAAAGAAATATTGTCAGTAAATATTGATCATTTTTAAAAGGATATTTTACAATTACTGTATATATTCCCGTATAAGCCGACCCCCTAATTTTAGAACGATTTTTTTTGTCTAAAATTGTAAACTCGTGTATAAGCCTCGCACATGAAACATTCGGATTAAAATCGACAAATCATTAAAAAAAATGTGAAATTTTAATTCTTAAAATAAATATTTAAGCCAAGAAATCAAAAGTTTAAAAAAAGTGGCAGGCGAAACGGCCTTTCTGGAAGTTTGTGACGATTCATCGTGACTAAAATTATGCACCACTCGCGACGTTCTTGTGTCTTTCAAACCTTCACAGGACTTCCTGAATGAAATCTCCCTCTTATTATCAGAATATAATATTTTAAACCACATACTTGAATATCAAAATTTGCAATTTCTAATTCTTAACATCGTTTTGTAAAAATTTGAAAACATTATATATTTTTTGTCAATATCGTTGACTACTGTCGTTATTGCATACGGACAAGCATTTTTTTTTTAATCCATCACGGAAGGAAATACAAGCATGTTACGAGGAATGTACACTTCTTATTTTTTAATTACGAAATAAATTACTTGATGGTAGAACTTGAATTCGCGGATTAGCAACGTACCGCTTTAAAGTCAATTCCATTCGAAATTCTAATAAGACAACTATTAATATCTGTACATGATATTACCAAGGAATGAAATCTGTATTGGGGAAATAAATTTTGTTTAATTATAGCAATCGAGTAAGAAAGACATCGACTTTAAAGTTGTTATTTGCTATGCACAATGTCAACTTCTTAGTCTTCCATCCAAAATCCTATTAAAGTAACGTATACTAGGTTCATAGATTCTACAAACCAATTAAATATTTATCAAAATATATACTTTTTATTTAGTTACTGATTATTAATGTGAGTATTGCAATTTTGCGTTGCGATTACGCCGCGATGCACAGAACGATGATCAATCAGCACATGTGACTCACATTCTCGATCTCGGAAATTTGTCAGCGTGGATCTAGAAGAATCCGCTTAATTTCAACTTCTCTCCTTTTCCCATTTTAGGCAAATTATATATTAAATTTTACTAACCTGAGTATAAGCCGACCCCCCCCCCCCCCCCCCCCTTACTTTTTGACTTAAATTTCTCGGTTTATGCGCAAGTATATAGAGTATCTAATATTTCAAGGCGGACAGTTATAAATAAAAATAATTCTTAATTTTTTATTTATTTTTTCAGAAAATATTTTCAAAGATTAATATACAGACTGGTCGCCAAATGACGCAATTTTTTTTCCGCCAAATACAATAATTTTTTTCCATTTGGAAGAATGCAATATGTTTTTTTCTTTGATATATTATGGCATTGTCATTATGAAAACTAATGAATGTGAAGTTTACTACATGCAGTTATTGTCAATAAAGGGGTAAATTTTATTAAAAAAAATGCAACTTTTAAAATAATATAAGCTTCAACACCAATTGAAGCAACATCTCCAAGTGTTTTACTTTTATTTTTACAGAATACATTATTTTTATCAACATTATATTACAAGACTAATATTTGAAAAGGCTGTTTTAATCATTTATTTTTAGGAATTTTTATATAACAAAAAAACGTTTTACAAAAACATCAGTTTAATTATTAATTGCAATATCATGTAAAGTCGTGAACTTAAAAATTTAAAAGTACTAGGTTTAGGTATCTCAAAAACTACTCAAACTAATTAAATAAATCTAGATTTTGATAAAGAATTTTTTCATAGTGCACAGAGAATGATATGCCTACGCTAACAAATAAAAATTTCGTGCAGCTCTTGCTTCACAAATTGATCATGTGCAACGCCTTGCCATAATGCTAGTATATACATAATTTTGTAATGTTACCAGGACTGTTTGGTGTCCCTGTCTTTTTGGAGAATTTTTATTGTATCTTTGACAAGGCATCCAAACTGACATATTGTTGTTCCCAGGACTTTGTGCAGATGTTCGTCCACCACATCGTGACCATCCTGCTGCTGACGTTCTCGTGGACCTCCAACCTGGTGCGCATTGGGAGCCTTGTGCTGGTCATTCACGACTTCGCAGACGTCCCGCTGGAGGTGGGTGTCCTCCTCCTCCTCCTCTCTGTGTTCACTCAAAACGGGAATAAAACAATTTGTGTCTATCGCATGTCCCCATAAAAATGTGCTTGATTGTTTTATGTATCGAATGAAGTAAATTGCTAAATAGGATAAGAAAATAGCTTTACAAAACTTTATGACCTGTTTGAAACATTTTACTGTTATATAGAATTCAAACTACAAAAGTGCTTCTTTCATTTTGGTATCCATTGAGTTTTTTACTCCATATATATTCAAAACTTTATTAAAGTATCTGATTTCCAAATGAGATCATGTCAGATTCCTTTGCTGAAAAAGCAGTCTTCTTCTTCCAGCTTTTATTTTTAGTTGTTAGGTTCTGAAAAACATTTTGTTAACATTTTTACAAGAATTAAAATATAAGCCTTCTATTTTCACATACAAGAGATTACAAAGAGATGATTTGTGGCAGAAAAATATTATGCAAACTGTCAGAGATTTTGAAATACTTACTACGATTCTTGTGTTTTTGAATAAATTAAAAGAAACAATATTCGAAAATGCTTAACACATTTGAAAACTACTTAGATTTCTATTACTTGATATATTTTATTTAAACTTTTGTTATAAATACTTATTATCTCTAATGCTATGGATTTTTTAAGCACTATTTAAAACTTATTTGCCTATCGCATTTAAAAAAAAAAAATACCACATTCTGTTTCTAACTTTTTTTTTGCGTTTACTAATAACTATGATGCATTTCTCTATATAACTAATTACTCTAATGTATCTACTGGAATTAAAAATTAATTATTTAACAGTCTTCGAAATGAATGCGAGATTTATAAAAAAAATCCACTCTTGTTACATGAACTATTCATGAAAGTGGAAATGGAACTGTATTCTATACTAGAAATATTAAATGGTATAACATTATACATTTTTTTATATTAAATTTGGTCAGTGAAATTTCTATATGGGAAATCAGGTAAAAGTTAAGTGATTTAACTGGCAAACCTGCTCTGTACAATGGCAAAATGACACCCTCAGATTAAATGGAGACGATCCATTCCTCTTAATGAACCCCAATGTTCTTTTTGCCATTCCATTTCACAAGCCCCTTTCACCATCATTCCTAGTTCCTTGGAACAATTCATTGCATGCTCTATAGAACTTTCTGTGGGTTTCCAGGCTGCGAAGATGGCCAAGTATGTGGAGAATCAGCGCGTGGCGGACTGGAGCTTTGCCGTGTTCACGGTGGCGTGGCTCGTCTCGAGGCTTGGCCTCTACCCCTACAGGTGAGTTGAGGATTTTGTTTCATTCAGAATGGTTGTTTGTGAATGCTTGTTTTTCCTTGCAATTCCCTAAATAATTAATAAAGTTGTTTTTATTTAATTGCTTACACTATTTCTGGTTTGTGTAAAATATAATGTTCGCTGCAGTACTGGTACACTGTCGGCTAAGATATTCCCGATACATGTCACTAGTGTCTCGTAACTGGTCTGAGATTTTTCTGTGAATTGTATCTAATTTCCTAAAAAATTTGCTTATCGGAAAGAAAAGAAGAAAATAAAAAGACTGCTAATTATTTTTTGTTTGATCAATCACAAGTCTGGTTAATGTGCGGAGTTGTAAAAAAGCTTTTTTATTTGGGTTCTTTTTAGAAGTGTACTTGCTTAAGTGTCAGTTTTAACATATCACTTTTTTCATCTTTGACACACTCCATTTGCATATTAAAGTGTTCCAACTCTTCTTTGGAAGCTTTTTATTCAAATGAATTGAATTTTAGTAAAATGGGTTGAAAATGATTCTGCTTTGCAAAAAAGGATTCAAATTTCTTCTTGCAACTTTTTGAAATAATAAAAGTTTTTAATTCAGAAAAGTTATCCTTTTATTATCAACCAACTTAAGAAAATAATAACGGTTTTTATTGTTTGTCCTTTATTTGTGAGCAAAATGGAGAGTGGGAGTTTTTCTACCCAAGTAGAAATATATTTTTAGATTATTCAACTTTCGCAGTTAATTGAAATGAAAAGTTTGTGGAAGGCTACAAGAAAATAATTAGATACTTCTGTATGAAAGTTTACAAAATGAATTCCGAAGTGAGTGTTTAAAAATTATCTTTACGCCTTGGACAATCAACAATGTGGAATGGCAATAACTACTTGTAGAGATAGTTTTTAAATCCCTCTCATTAAGTTTTCAAATGTATCATGAAAAGGCTTTATGTTTGAGTGTACTGATTGTTCGTTTAAGGTCATGGTGGAGCAGGTTTACCTTTGAGCTATTAATTATTTGAGCTATTAAGGCTTCAGGTTAAGCTTTTTGTGTAATTCACTACATAAAATAAGTGGCGTGGCTCTTCCAGAAATGGAAGTTTTAATATACCACTCTTTTTTTTATCATTTTCATCTTCCAAGAGTGGGTGTGAAACTGGTGTCCTGCAGCAACTTGCTACAAAACCGCATTCTGCACCAATTTTGTTTTAAATCCTCGTTATGCGTCAAATGAACCCTCGCATTGCCAAGTCTTGGAGCATGTGTTTCTGGCACTAAACAAAGTTACGGCAGCCTCAGAAAGAGGAAATGGGAGCACATTTTCTAAAGTTCAAATAGTACTTGTTGAAATGTAAGATACGAATAGCGCACTTTTGTCTGGTGTGCGAAGGAGTCTAAGCATGCAATACGGCAAGCAGAGGAAGGCGTAAATGGGAGAATTTCGCCTCAGAAAAAAGGACTTGACTCCTGATGTTCAAATTTTTAAATAAGGGCATTTTATTATCATAACAAGTTTTGTCATTGGAATATCAGTTCATTCGTTATTTTGTTTAGAATCGATGCCCAACCTTGATAAACGCAGTATTTCCAATGATGTAGCATATTTAATAAATAAATTCATATTTTTAATTATTTTCTATTTCATTGTGATTTGCTTTGCACAATCCTGGGGTGGTACTTTTCCTAGTCGAACTCAGGATGCCGGATTTTTAAAATTTTCGAAACCCGAAATTCCAGTGATATTAAAAATTTAGGAATGCAGAATTTAAGATTTTATTTTGATTAATTGAGAATTCCGGATAGTTAAATGCTGGATAACCGTATATTTTTTTCAAATTGCTCCCAAGTGAAACATCCCTTTTCCAACAAAATAAAACTTGTGCAAATATCTGAAGTAGAACCAAAATCCTGTGCTTGAACAAACATAAAAATACAAATTAAATACATAACGCAGGGTTCCCACTGGTCCTTAAAAGTTCTTAAGAACTGCTTATTTTTGGTTTGCATTTTTAAGAGCCCTTTATAGTCCTTATTTTTGACCAAGAGTCCTTAGAAACTCCTTATTTTTTTCCCCCTGCCAGAAAAAGTTTTTTTAGTTGTTCTTTTAAAATTTCTTGCTCTCGGTTTATTTCACTTACATTGGCAATCTATTACTTTTGGCTGTTTTTACATGAGATGCTTGAATATTTATTTTCTTGCTTCAATAATAGGTTAGTGCATTTCATTTATTATTCTTTGCAAATGCATATTTAACAGTTGGTGAAGAAATCAGACAAGATTCTGACGAATTAATAAAGTAATAACTTAAAGTCAAAGAATGAGGTACTGTTAAGATACCTTTCAAACATAGCATTGCGTTTAAAAAGTCATTTTTAAGTTAATATGAAAGTTGATTGTTGTCATCATTTGTTTAATTTTTTCTTACTTACAGAAGCAGCATGATAAAAAAGGGTCCTTAAAAACTTGATTTTGTCCTTAAAAACTCCTTATTTTTTATTTTTAAAAATGAGTAGGAACCATGTAACGGTCAAATTGATTACCTCTCGACTTGGCACCCATTGGCGGTTTTAATTTAAAGTTTCTTGCGGTTTTATTTTGGAGGTTTGGTTGGCCCGCTGTTCAGTCGGTTAAAAATAAGCGTCTTATGTAATCCAATAAATCAGCAAATGAAAATATGATCGATATTTTCATTGTTGCATTACACACCATAGCATCAAATGCAAAACAAAATAAACTTGGTCACAGTTGACAACAAAAAGGATTCTTATGAAATGCATCTCCTCACTTTTTCCCCTCAATCTCCCAGATTCCTGAGTGCATTTTTAATGGATCATCAAATCGAGATCTCGCAATATTCTCTTTCTTTTTGAATGTCTATGTATATCGAAACATCGACCAAGCGTGTGATTTTTTCGAAAATTAGCACCTACTTAAGCTAAGTAATGTGCATATCGGTCATCATGAAAATGAAATGTCACAGAACTGTTTGTCTGACTAATTGCATGTCTAGCATACGTACGGGGGAAAGAAGGAGATGGAGGTGAACTTGCGATTTGCAATGGGAAGTAGGCAACCATTTAAAAATTGGACCCAAACAAACCCTTGTTCAGCGTATTTGGCACATGCAAGTAAAATACCATTATTTAGCGATACTTTTTTTTATATATATAATTTAACTTAATGGAATCTTTGTTTATTCGGATCTTGTACTGCATCCCTCAACTGCACAAATTGTCATTTTTTAAGTTTTAAAATACGATTTTTTAAAAATAAAATAATGCAGCCTGCATTGAAAACTCACTGCCAGCTTGATTTGTTTGGACTTATTTTTTGTAATGTAGGGTTGCTATCTTACTTCACCTGAATTCTCACCCAATCCCCTTCTTAGCTCTGTGGTTATGAGCATGTCGTTGATGATGGTGTGGTGTGTATTAAACTTAATATTCAAGCAACTTTTTAGTTGGATGCAGTAGGAAAACTTAAATTGTATCATCTCACTGAGAAACTTTTAATAGCACAAAATATCCTTTAACTGTCTAAAGTGTTAAGCTGTGGTAAGTGTTGGCAAATAATCACCAATTTGGTGATTTTGTATGTATTGTGGTAATACGAATTCGTCCTATTTTCACCTTTACTTTGGTGATTGCGAAATCTAAGACCTGGCAGCCCTGACTTGGATTCAATTAAGTAATCAGTATCAGTTGATGGAAGATTTTTTTTTACTACTACTACTCAGTGGATTAAAAGTGTGAGTGCAATTGTTGCTTGTCCGCGACTATCCGAAGTAATGTGCCCCATGAAAATAAAATTGTGTGTGACTAATCTCGTGTCTGTTGCATGAATGCACTCTAGGGTGATCTACGGGACGCTGTACGAGGCCCTGCTGGTGGTGCCCATGTTCCCCGCATACTACGTCTTCAACACACTGCTCTGTGCCCTGCAGGTGCTGCACATCGTGTGGACTTGGATGATTGTCCGCATCGCACTCAGGGCGGTCTCCGCCTCAAACCCAGGGGTGAGTATTTTATATTTGCTCTCTTTTCTTCTAAGGCACTTGTTCAAAAGGTCTTTTTGTACTTAGTGTGCACCAGTTGAAGAAAACCATTGACAAAATTAAAGTTCCATTGCCTATTTTTTAAATAAAACTGGAATTTTGGAAAATGCATCCGTTAAAAGATTTATTGAACGTAATAGTAAAAGTGTGGGCTTATTGCAAAAGAAAAACTCCAACTCAATGCAATTGCTGTCAGAGATGTGGCTACACCAAAAGCTCGTGTACAAACCGTTTGTCAAATGCTCTTTAGATCATTATGCCAAAGAATGTTCAGAAAAAGTACATCTCTGAGCCCAAATGTGCTCTGTAGGGGATGTGAGCACTCGGCAAAGTATTCTGGTTGTCCTGGGGGGGGGGGGGGTTGCCGCTTACGGGGTTTTATCTTTTATGGGTATACTGTTTTTTTTCTTTTCTAGGTACACTGGACTTTTTTTTTTAGGGATAGTTAATAGGCTTTTAATTTGAGGAGTACATTGGGCTTTTCGCTTTTACTGGTACACTGGGCCTTTCTATAGGCACAGTGTGTATTTTCCTTTATTCGCTTTTACTTTTAAGAGTACCTTAAGTTTTATATTAAGGTATGTTGGGATTTTTCTTTGAGGGATACGTTGGGTTTTCGCTTCGGAGATACGTTTTTCTTTCTTGTATAGGTACACTGTGTTTTTCTGTTTTAGATAGATTAGGCTTTTACTTTTAAGGTACCTTGCTTTTTTCCTTTTAGGGATACACTGTGTGGCTTTTCTTGTCAGGATACATTAAGCTTTTAATTGTTCTCTGAAGTTTTATTTTATCAGTACATTGGGCTTTTCTTTTGGGGATACTTTTTGGGACACACTTTAAGAAAACCCTTTAGTTTTATTTTATGTGTATTTTAGGTTTTTCTTTTAGAGGTGCATTGGACTTTTTCTTTGTATGGAGTTGTTTGCGCATTATTTTAGGTGGAAGTATGAAATTTTATTTTAGGAGTTCATTTCCTTAAAGGAGTGCACTTTTTGTAATTCAATAGGTATTTGTTGTAAAAGAGAGACATGGAGCATTTGCTTTTTAATAGACTTAAAACGCGTTAATCAATACTGCCAAACGCATCAAGGTAGAGATTATATAGATTTAACTATCCGGAATTCCTAATTAACCAAACCGTTGTAGACAAAATATTGTTCGATTTCGAAAATTCATTTTTTTTTGTTGACTAGGGAAAAATTCACTTTGCCAGAAAAGGAAGAAAAAAATTAATTATCTGACTTTTATTTATCAGGATATGTCGATTAATCAGATTACAAAAAATATTTTCTCTCATTTCAGAACATTTTCATTGTTGGATATGGATTGTCTAACTACTATATAGTTTGATTCATTTAATTTATTAAACTGGATAATCTGAAAATATACTACCCGAGGCATGGAAAAAAAGTTATCAAAAACTTGAGCTTCCTGATGAATAATAGCAGTGGGCAAACCCCTACTAAATTAAAAAGAGAAAAATAAAATATTTAAAAAATAAATAAATATGTCTTTAAAAAAAATTGGTAAAAAGTAATAAAAAATTACGAACAAGTTGATTTTTTTTTAATATTTCATATTTATTTTATATTTATCACCTATTTTTTTAAGTTTGCTAAACTAAAAAAAGCATACCTTATTTTGCCACCAATATAAAAAAGTTGTAATAAATATAAAATTAATATTAAAAAATTTTCAACTTGTTCATAAAATTAAATTTTTTTTTTAGTCTTTAGCAATTTTTTTTTTTTTTTGTAAATGCTATTTTATAGTAGGGTACTTTGAATATTTTTTTATGGATACATTTTTCTCTTAAAAGTATATTGTGTTTTTATTTTTGAAAGCACATTTTCTCTAATTTCAGTGTAACATTAAGCTTTTACTTTTAAGAGTACATTATACTCCAAAACGCATACAGCCGGGCAACGCCTATGCCTAAATCCGGCCATGCACCGAGCAGTCAGTTTTGTCATCTCAACTCTCTTTTGGGTAGTTGTTTTGGGATTCTTGTATCATAATAAATTTTTCCAATGAATTTAACCTAAATTAAATTCTTCAAACATTTAACAAAAAAAACTTGCTCTAACTTTGCAAATAATAAAAAAAAATCACATTATAATTTTATATACATAGTTAAACAATGTATTTTACTTAGTTTTTGCATCACAACAACTTACAAGTTTTCCAACATTGGCTTAGTAATCAATTTGGCTACAATATATTGGTGTGAACAGATAACATTTGCAGCTGAATTTACCTATCGATTTTGAAAATTAGCAAAATGAAAAAATGTGGTTTTCCTTTCTCTCTCTCCCCCCCCCCCCCCCCCCCCCCCCCCCCAGTTACCCTTTTAGGAAACTCCACAGGGGGCAAGTTTTTATATTTTTACCGTCCAATTCAGTTATTCCGAATAATATTGTTCTTATCTATTCCACCCTTAAGAGCAGAAAGATTTTATAGTTCTCTATAATCATCGCTAGAAAAGTGTTTAGCAGCTGTTTCAAGTTTATTAGAATTAAAAGCTTTCAAAGAGTCGGGTGCTGCTATCGATGTTTTGCAACATTTTAGGTTGTGGCGCATAAGTTCAGGTCCAAAACATACATGAAAAATACCTTAAAGTAAAATCTGAAATGTATGATGTCTACAGACCAACCACAGAATGTTTCATCCTTTTTTCAAGAACTACATAAGTTCCTTTGAACTTTCCTGTATTGGAACAAGTTGTGTTGAAGCAAATATCGATAATCGGAGAATCCCATTTCCATGACTGTATAAGTTCATAAACGGCATTAGCTGCTGCTTAACCTGTGCCAGATAACAGGGTTCGAAATTAGGAGATAAAAGTTAGGCATCATTGGCTACTAGCAATTTTTTTTTTAGTTGCCAAAATGCTCTGCTTAGGCGTAATTTTAAAATAATTCAAATTGCTGTTAAGATATTTTTATAATTGTTAAAGTTTACCTTTTGTATAAAATTAGAAGCAAGTTTCCATTTGCACTCTAAAGATATCACAGTATTAATGACAAAATTACTCAAAAATATTAGAGCAATTATTCAAAATCAATCTTAGACATAAAAAATGACAACTGGGTGTAAAAATAGGGTCGCCAAACTGAAATTTGTATGTGCAAAGTACTACTAACAAACCGATAATTTCGAACTCTGCCTAGGAATTCCAAGAAGTTTTGTACTTGCATCATTTAGAGAGGAAGCTAACACTGGTAAACGGTCTACTTTTCATGTTTCCTGTAATGATAAATCGGGTAATAACTTTCAGTTGCAACACTGCATCTGCATATTTTATTTATGCTTTTATATGTAATTATGTTAGGTACTTTATTTTTTTATAATTGATACTGATTATTTATTAATAATAAAAAATAAACCATATAGTTGATCCTCACTTCATTAATGTTTTGAAATTTTTTTATTAAAATTCCAGAGTTTTACATTAATGAGAATTGTATTTATTGAGAAACCTTTTCATTTTTTCCAAATGCTACTAATTTCATACATTTCAATAACATAAGTAGAAGAAACTTTTTACAAAGCCAAAAACCACTTTTTTGATTTTTTTTGTTTTTAACGTTACACTTTCGGACAGCCTACCCCCTCCTATAACTTTTGAATAACTACACTACTGCCTCCTCTACTTAGATGATGCAATATGTACATGGCCCCATAGTACAAAATGACTCTCTCTCTCTCCAGGTGAAGGATCTCCGTAGCGACAGTGAGGACGCGAGCATCAGCAGCGACAGCGAAGAGAGTCCTATTGCTGTAAAAAAGACATCCTGAGGTCAAACGGAGAGTTTTCTTGTCACCGCATTCCGCCGTTCTCGGACGGCCCACTCGCATTCGATTCCAAAGACACCGGGGGAGGAGCACCCACTGCTTGCTTACTATTGGGCGCAGAGACTACCCATCTCGGTGAACCACGTCCCCCAAAAGAGGCTTTGATGCGTCTCCCCGCCCATCTCTTCCTTCACATTCGAGGAGTTTTTTTTTTAAAAAAGGAACGTTTTCTTGTATGATATTCAGCAGCCATAGTGAACACTGCTTAGCGACGAAATTCAAGCGGATTCACTTCTAAAAGTGGAATTGGGACAATAGAAGGAAAACGCATGAATTTTGTCTCCAAGCAGCTCTTACTACGGCCGTTGAATACCAGGCAGGAAAATATTCTCCTTCGAAAACAAGCTCCTCGTTGGATGTAAATTTTGTTATTCTAGTGTATGTCAATTATCAAAGATTTATTTATTTCCTTATTGATAGAATTTTATGTTTGGTTGATTTATATTCTATTTATAGCATAATTGTTATTTCTGATTGGGGAGGGATCAAACTGGGAGGGAGTCGTCTCTTGCGTCCAAACTGCACCACTCTGCTTGTTTTGTTAGTTATACACTTTTTATTACTTTATATAGAAAACCCCAAAGATTACTTTTTTTATGTGATGTATATTTATATTTTAGAAATTTATAGAAATTATTAATTTTTTTTTTTTACAAAATATTTAGTTTTGGATGTCATTATAATTGGAGTAGTGTACTTATGTTGTGGCTTGCACTTGACTACTTAAACCACAAAATGCAGATACTTTACGCTTTGGTTATTTTTGTATTAATATAATCTAGCGTAACACTATTTGTAACCTACTTGTAAATCGATTCCATTTTAGTGTGAAAGGCTTTGATTATTTAAAAACATCGCACCTGTTGTTTAAGGGACTCTGCTCGAGATCTCTGTCTGTAGCCACTGCGCTTGTTTATTGTTTCACTTTTGTTCAAAAACAGTAAAAGGTGTGTATTTTTTAAAAAAATTATATGGTTGTATAAATAACTTTTTTTATTTACGATAAATGCTTGCCTTCAAAGAGGGTAAAAAAGCAAAACATTTATAAAAAGTTTTTTTCACGTTCTTTTATCTTCTTGCTTTGAAGCAGTTCTCTTATCAATGAGAGTAAATTAGATGCAAGTGACCAGCTTAATGCAAAAAGATTGCATCCAGGTGTATCCTCGAAAGCCTTGCCTTGAGTACTCCTCCAAATGTTGCTTGTGACATTCAATATCTTGAAACGACTTCGTTTTACTCCACAAAAGGTGCAGGGAGAAGATCGTTGTTGAAATTGGTTTTCCTGGAAGTCCATCCTCGTGCCGATCATGAAATTGTTGGATTAAATTTTTTGTACTAAGAATTGAATTGTTTTCTTGGAGCAATGCAATAGAATCTGAGGGATTTTTTTTATGGGAAGTGCAAATCTCCTGTTAAACTAATAAATATTTGAAAATAATTAATAAACAGAAAATTGGAAAACTTTTTTTTGTTGTCATTAATCGAATGCTTTTAAGTGTCACTGCACTGAATAATTGTCAATGTTTTCATTTGTTCTGCTAAAGAATGACTTTGCATGCACCTCAGTCTTACAGTTTACAAATTTATCAGAATAAATGACAATTTCATTTGCAAAAGTCCTTATTAAATGCTCCCACTTAAATGTCAATAACTCGTTTTCCATTTCTTTTATTAGCACGTTTATTATTTAATTTTTTTTTATGAAAGAAATGACATTTAATTTCTATATGCAAATTTACAATTTCAATTGACAACATGCACTTTATAAGGAAGATCCAATTTTCTTTATATCCAGATCTTTGTTGTTTTCAACAGTTCCATTGCTCCATTCCCGTCTCCAATAGCCCACTGTGCAGCTCTAGTGCGACGTTATTTAACAAAACCATTGCTCCATTCTCCACACTCTCCTTGCTTCCGAAATAATGTAACAATTGCTTTAGAAATGGGGTTGAGTAATCATCCAATCCTAAATCAGTACAATGGAGTTTGCTTAAAATGTCTCTGCAGGATGCAATGAGTGAAGAAGGAGGAGGAGAAGAATAGTTATTCAGTGTCCCCCATCTCAATGAATCAAAGGAAGACCCGCCCCCACTCTGACAAGTGTTCCCACACACCTGGAAAAGCAAGTCCACAGGAAATTAACAATGTTCTACAATATACATTAAATTTTTCTAAATAATTTAGATAATTTGCCCTTTCTGATCGCTGTTATTTTAGTTTAAAAAAATATATAAATTTGTAAATATGTAAAAAAAAAATTATTATGCAGGGTGTCTGAGAATTATCTTTACAACTTTGACACACAATCAAACTTAAAGCAAGATAAGATGACTAGGTTGTGCTGCATGTACCCATGGAAGTTTTATTTGTGTGCAGGTGTTTTTTTGCACAAGAGGTGCTGACAACGTTCGATGTTCTGAGCCTACAAAGAAGCTGTAAAAGTTTCCCTGAATTCCAGGAGATGGCTGCACCGATAACAGGAGACTTTAAGTAGGAAATCACCATGAATCCTCAAGAGAAAGCTCAATTCGAATTATTTATTGGTTTGGGGGAAAAAATGTGTACAAACTCCAACTTCAACATAAAGAAAAAAGAAATTCTATGCATAAAAGAACAACTAACATTAAACATAGAAAATATAATATATTGAGCATAAAAGTGTAGAGGGCAGGCAGGGATAATTTTGTCTTGTATCCATTTAATAAATAAGTTTTCAAGTAAGAATAAAATATGTTAGTAACTGTATAAAAAAACCTAATTTTATTATTTTGCAATAAAAGTTTTCTTTTACACTAAAATTGTTCTTTTAATAAATAAAATTTAAACCCAACAGTTTTATTTTAGAACCTAAAAAAACCTAAATTTTTTTTTTTTTTTTTTTTTTTTTTTTAAACCCTGCAAGCAACATAACTTAGTTATCTGATTTCTTTTAAGTTTTATTTTGTGTTAAAGTTGTAAATCTAATTCTTACACATAAATTTAAAAAAATTTCATTTACAATTTTTTCAAAACTAATATAACGTTCATTTTTATGAGTTTCAATGTTAATGTAAGTAATTTAGTCCATGTGTTTCTCTGTCTATGTTGCTTATACATTCTCTTTTAAAACCTAGAAAGTTCAGATAATTTGATCAAATATTTCTTGCAACCCTGTTTTAAACTAGTAGGTTCAAGAATACTTTTAGCCACTAAATCCAGCTTAGCTTGAAAAGTTTTTTTATATTAGTAGTCTAGTTCAACAGAACTTGCCTCTTACCCAAATGTCTTTAAGGATTGACTCCGAATAGGAAGGATCGCAAACTTTTCTGTTGAATACAATCCAATGGAAAAACTTAACCCTCCAGTGCATGAATTTTGCTTTTTAAATGAAATAATTTTTTTTCGCTTTCTTTTTGCCCCTGGACCGATGAAAAAATATACCAAAAAATCGTACGTGCCTATTTAATTAAACAATTAAAACCATTGTGTATCGTATATGCAACATCATGTGTAATTACTAAAATAATTTTCAAAAAGTATGAAAATATAATTAAATGCAATCTACATACCTCTGGTATTAGGATTTTTCGTAAAGCTAGATCATACTTGTAAGTAAAAAAAAAACTTCATCTTCACGAGCCAGTTTTAGAACACCATACCTTTAAGCAACTGATTGCCTTAATTACAATCGGTTTTATAATGATAAGGGACCTGGCGGTACAGTACTATAATAGTTAACATAAAACTCAATAGATGCAACTAGTGGTCATTTTAAAGTTGTGTAGCATATATGCACTAGAGGGTTATGTTGTATGGAATATAATTGGAGCTGATTTTTTTTTTCATAATTTCAACAACTGCTGGAATGACAATTATTTTGAGCGATTTGAATCTTAGTATATATATAAAAAAAATATTTTGTATGTATTTTAGATATATGTGAAATTTCTTACTTAAGAAATGTGTTTTGCGTCTTGTAAGACAAACTTTAAAATGCTGAAATCGCAAAAGTTAAGAGGATAGCGAGTCCGTGTGCCGACTTGTATTTTGTGGGCTTTCCAAGATACAGTCTAGCCGTCGCATCTCGCATAACTTCTAAATGTAACACCTGGCTATCATAAAATAGAAAATTAAAACTGAAACCAATATAAGAGAACAGGTAACTTTTGCCGGAATGTTTTATTCTTCTCTGTGTGTACACAATTCTCCCCGATGCTGGCTGATCCCTCCCCTCAGCCCCCCCCCCTCGAGACATTCCGATGAAAGCATTTCATCCCCCATACGCTTTTTTCTAGATAGAAGGTAAGATTTCGCAGTACTGTGCAAGTGTCGTGTTTCCCTTTCTGAAGAGTGCCTTTGAGTCGATCCCTCGATGAATAGCTTATTCTTCTACATTTTTTCGAAACCCTCTTCAGGCAATTATGGAAGAAGTGATATTTCCAATATAGCCTTATTTGTGAAAGTTTATACATACATGTACATTAATTGTGCGTTTAGCAAAGTCCCACGCATACAAAGTTGCCTGTTGCTGCTCCATCTCTTTGTACTTAGTGAAACTAAAACCTCTACGGTAACACTGTCGATAAGTGTGTCATGTGCAGGTGGACAGAGCATATATTTTATGGAAGAAGGAATCGGTAGCAGTTTGACGGATATATTATTAAAGCACTAAACTTTATGCTTATCTTGTCTGATAATCACATCTGCCCAATCCTATCACAAGATGCAGCCGAATATTAAATTTACATTGTTGGTAACGTTTAATATCTCGCGAGCAACAATAATTTGCTGTAATATAAGCAACTAGTGAATCGAGACTTGGGTTAAACACAGAGGAGCACACTCCAATAAACATGCCAAGCACATTTTCGCCAAGAAAACAATTTCAGCTATACTCGGGGACAACTTGAGTTGAACCTGGAGCTATGATTTGCATAAAATATTCAATTGCTTTAGGCTCAACTTAGGTTGTCCCCGAGTATAGTGGCCCACTTTGATACTTGACAAGTGGATATTTTCAGTTCAGTAATTTTTATTATTATTGCGTTTCCCGCAAATATTTCCGATTTGTATTGCACAATTATTTGGGTACAGTTCAAAGTTGTAATATACTTTTGAAGTAATTTTTCAAAATTGCATCTCAAAAATCAGCATTTAATATTTCATTTTTAAATTCGCCTTGTGGATTACTACTAGAATAGTGACAGCCAATGGTCACTCCTTTTATTTTCATTACATGTCTGATTTATAAATTATATATTTTCTTCCATAAGTTGGCTCTAAAAAAACGGTTTGACGAATCGCTTCCCTTCACTCAAGTTTTACCTAGACTTGATTCTCAACTTAAACTATGGAGTAAGGGGACTTCTGGGAAAACCGACTTGTACAGCATTTATCACAAAATAGTACTTTTATGCAAATTTCTTTTGTGTTCGCCCCAAGTTAATCCAAAGTACTACTAGAGGGCAAAAAGTATCACTAGGGGATAAATTATAATTGAACTGAATTTAAGAAAACAAAATTAAGTGGAGCAGTCCCAGTTAAGTTTGTAAAAATGTGTGTATTTTATTGCAACCAAAATGCTTTTCGCCTAGTTTTGCTGTGGTGCACGTTAATAACCGTTTTGCTCGTCCATTGTTGCTAGTCTGAAGTAGAAACTGCAAAGTTATCGCTGTCCTTGAATGTTCCATTTAGTTTACTCAAGATTCAATTGTAACATAGTGTTTTAATCGCAAGAGTCTATTATATTTACAATGAACATTTAATATTCAAGTTAACGATTATTTAAAGAATTCCACTGAATTATATATGGTATAATTAGGGTGTCCATAGAACAGGAAAATCAAGGCATTTGGTCCATCTGGAAAAATAAGGGAATTATCAGGGATTTTCGGAATTTTTTAAAAAAATAAGGAAAATTAACAACACAAAAAATATAGGTTGATTTCTGGCTATGAAACATCGTTGATTGACTGCTTATATTCAAATATTTTCAAAATGCAATTAAAAAGCTTGTTGGTCTATAAAATGTATACTTAAAATAAAAAAAATTATTTCAAGCTCGTAAAAATCTCACCGAAATGAACTAGAATTTGGCAGAACAATTGGCTGTCAATAATTTAAATACTTGTCCACTCAAGCATTTTTAATAACGGATGTTTAATAATTGCTAAATTCCTATTAAAATTCGAATTTTTCTTGAACATTGCTAAAACGATTTTATTTTTGTCAAACTTTTGAAAACTTATTAACTGCTGTTAACAACTGGTCTAGGCTATATTCTTTGGGATTATTCTTTAGAAATATTGCATAAAGACTTGGGGATTATTCTTTAGAAATATCTTTAAAACATCTTATATAGTACGTGCTGTTGTAGCTCAGTCAATAGCGCATGAGATTTCGGAACAATAGGCAGTGGGTTCACCCGATGAAGGCCACTCCATTTTTTAATCGCTCTTAAATATAACATTTAATAAGCTGAAAAAACAATGGAAAGATAAAATCTTAAAATTTACAAATTAATTAAAAAATTTCCAACTTTTTTAAGATTTATAAATTGTTTATTTTGTAAAATAATATATAGTGCCAAAAATTGTATGGGCAATTTTCCTGTTGTCATACTTTATTCGTGTGAATCTGTATTGTTTCCATCCCACTGTAAAAACTACATGACAGGGAAATATCGGGACATTGCAAATGGTTTTCTGTCTGGACACCCTGATAACACAAACAAGATTATATTACTAGTTATGCATGTTTTGCTTAATTTTTATACAGATGTCTATTGTAAAAACGTTGACATTTTTTGTATTCTTGGTAACATTTGTGTTGAAACGATTTATGCTAATATGTTTATTTATGTGCAGTGCCTACATGTGACGTGCGACTGGCTATTAAAATTCGCACATCAAATGTTGAACAAAATCGCTTTCTGTTATTGTAATTTGTTTGCCACACATAATCAATATAAAATACTCGGTAAATATTCGCTTGTTTGAAGTTGAGCATGTGTGGCATTCACTGTTTTTTTTGCAATTAATCTAGTCGTTTCACTTTGCATGTACTCTTGAAAATAAAAACAAATTCTACAGCATCTGTATTGTTTATTAATACTCTCGCACACCAGTCACTTCCCGTCCTGCGGAGAGAAGGTTCGAAACAGAATAGGGTGAAAATATGTGCATCGACGGGTTCACACCCGTTCCCCCCCCCCCCCCCTCGAGTGAACTCGCGTCATCAATCGAAACGAGCCATTATTGCGCGTCGACCATTAGGTCCATTCATAGACGTAGGGGGGCTGGGGGGTGCTCGAGCCCCCCCCCCCCTTAATATTATACTATTTTTTTAAAAAAAATTACTTAAAAAACAAATTGTAGAAATAGAGAATTCCTACAAAGAGGCATTTAAAAGGAAGTGTCCCTTATTTATTCTAAACGTGTTTTAAAGTGGGGGGGAATTTGCTTTGAAAGGTACAGAAGGACAATGAGTTCCTTTCTCAACTGTTTCCAATCGAAGACGATTTGTACAGATCACTAGTCGTATGTCACCTTTTGTGAGAAACACCAGAGAATTTACCTGTTTGTCGTGAGCAGCTGTACTTCGTTTGCACCGCCATCTGGTTACTCGACCAGCCATGTCGGTGGCAGCACGCTCATCTTCAAGACATGCGAATGGCCACCAAAGCTCACTCAAGCTGGGAATTGTATAGTCCGTCCCCATTTGTGTGTAATTTACTGGCTCTCTCCCTTATTGTCGATTTTAGCTGATTGGTGATCCCCCCTTTGTAAATGACCCATGTATACTTGTGTAGACAGTTTTCTATATAGGCTTTTCTGAAACTTGCCTCTAGGGGGCCGAAGTCATGGAAGGGCTACAGCAACAAAAAAGAAATCCCTGGTGAGATCTTACAACCGCATTACAGTTTCTTTTTTTAGTGTAAGGACAGCAATTTTAGGGAGCATTTCTTTTTACAAACGAATGGTAGTAGATTTCTTCTGTCTAGCATATTCCTCTGTTTTGTCAGTTAAGTAATTTTTTCAATATTCTAAAAGTCAATTAAAAGTAATACCATCTTTTCTATCGATAAATGTTTTGTAATTATGCTTATCAATTGGCAGTAACTCTAATTATAATGATGTTTAGTTTTGTTATACACTATTAAGTGAATAACACTAAGCATATGCTTATGTTTAAAAACAAGTTGAAATTCATTTTAATCTTGAATTACATATAATAAATGAAATGTCATTTAGAATTAGTGTAAGGAAAATGTGTTTTTACATAAAGTCTGAATTGCTAATTATTTTATTGCATCAATAGAATACTAGTTATGGTTTATTTCATTTCAGTAATATTTAAAATGACAAATTTATATGTTTTCACAAATATATCTAATTTTTTTTTATTTTTTTTTGTACTCAGTACTCTGGCTCACGTATATATTTTTTTTATATTACGTCCTTTTTTAAATGTCAGAAAAGCATAAATATAATAGTTTAGTTTGAAAACTATCTATAAATTTATCAATTTAAGCATATAAAATAAACATAGTTTCAAGTATTTATATAAATGTCTACAACGCTAAAGCTTTAAAGAGTAATATTAAGAATAATGTAAAGAATACATTTTTAAATAAAAAAAATATTATTTGTGGACATTTCATAAATTATAATCGTATTTCTCATAATTTATTCCCTTTGAAATAATAAATCAGATTCATGCACTATTTTCTAAACAGCTTATATAGTTGAAATTTCTTCTTTTAGAAAATTAAATTTTGTTAAAGAAAGTTAAATAGAGACGAATTCCTCAAATATGAAAAAAATCATATTTTAGCGTACAATACGGACATTTGAAATTACTATTAACCTTTTCCTGGTTACTTTATGTTCTAAAGCTGTCCAAACAAAAACAGATACAAGTTAAAACATTTAACAAGTTAAACACTTGTTTGTAAAAAATTAAAGCATTGATTGTTTTTAATTGTTTAATAGCTCGTAACTTCGTACTATTTTATATTGTATAACAATATATGAATTGAAAAAAAATTCCCCCCCCCCCCCCCCCTGAAAAAAAAGAAGTTCCTACGCCACTGGGTCCATTTGTCTAATAAACATTATAGTGAGTATGGACTGACTGCGTGTCAGAGAATTGGAGTAAGTGAGAGATAGTGGGATATTTGCACAAGTTTTTCTGTTAAAGTAGGGATGGCTCAAAGCAAAAGAGACGAGTAGAGTTACGTTGCCAGTGTTTGATCAACGTGAGAGAGTTTTAGGATAAAGAAAAGGAACGGCACCATTTTTTAAAAAAAATAAATTTTATGCTTTTTATTTTGTTTTTCAGACATAAAGTTGTCTTCATCTGCTATCTATATAGTGTGCTACACTTCCTTCCTGCCGTTTCTAATTCCCTAGAAGCTCGACCCAGGATCAGAGGTGGCGCCACTAGGGGGGCTGTAGCCCCCCTGTCGGGCAAGCCAAGCCCCCCCCGTCGGGCAAAATTTTGAAGTTCGTCGGGGGAAAGCGTTATTTTAATTGTTAAAACCAAATTTTAATTAAAGGTTGAGTCGAATTTGCTTTTTTAATGAAATGAATCTGGACCATATACCCGACAGAGCGAATTCCGACAAGCAGGTTACAATCCCGACAAAACTATAATTCCGACAGACCGAAATTCCGACAGCCTGTGGTGGCCGAATGGTTAGGAGTTCTTACGAGTACTCGATAGGCACAATTTTTATCTCTAGCTTGTGTGTAGCGATTCAGTAATCGGAGAGTTGTCAAATCCGTTCCTTTCGACACCAAAAAATATCCACCGCGTATAAGGGACTGGTGCACCCGGGTTTATCTGATTGTGGTCCACTGTCTTGGCACTTATTGAGGTAGATTGCACCGGATGAGTTGATCTCGTCATCTGACCGTGGTTCAAAAATACGATCAAACAGTGTTCTCGGGTCTTTTCTTCCATATAAACCCTGATCCTTCGCCAATAACCCCCAACTGTGCAGCTCAAGTTCAATGTTAATTCAACCAACCTATTCTAACAAACTAAATTCTCGACAATACAGTAATCCTATATAACCAAATTCTATAAACCAATATTTATTATTTTAGATAAAATTTTCAGTATTTTTATTATTTTATAGCTTTTTATACAAGGTTATGTATAAAGGTTCCACACACACGTATACTATAGATATATTGTTATCATAATTTCAATTACATTATTTGTTACATATTTTACAATAAAAAGCAACACCGAAATTTCAAACTAAAACCCATGTTTCAAAATATCACCATTAAAAAAATGTAATATTATTCCAAATCATAAACTAAAGAAATATATGATCATATAATTAAAACATCATATCATCATGTACACGATATTTCATCACGCATATCATTGATTTTGTGCCAAAAAACAATCGCGATTTATTAAAACCACGCGGCGAAAGTATTTTTAAAAACTTTTATTAAGTCGGCCATCAATAAGAATTTCAATGAAACTATTGCTAATACTCAGTGGCGGATTTAAAGAACGGTAAATATACGCAACTAGCTGAAATACCCGTTCTACGCACGGGAAGGAAATAAATTACAAAATTGATACAAATACAATATTTATAGCGAAATAAACAATATTCTTCATTTGTCACCCATGAGGGGGAACCACAGTATTAAAAGTACTAATTTGAAACGAAATTTTATTGGCAAGGTCCTGCAAGAACTGGAAAGATTGCTAATATGAAGTTGTCTACACAATAACGTGAATATGTATGCATTACTCCCGTTGATCACCATCCATATTTTAACTTTTAGTAACATTCCAAAGATTTAAACGGGAAGAACTCTTATAAATGTTAATAAAAATTATCTGAAAAAGTTTTATTAGACACCTATGTCAACATTTGTCGTTAAGTTTCACAAATTGGTGAAAATATAAGCAGAAAAAAAAAACGAAAAAGAATTTTAAAAGGTTTATTTGCCAAATTCAAGATTTTCATATTTTTTCTTTTGTACGGTAAACCTTATCAATAAGCGAGAAGGGATGGTTCCCCAGCACTTTTTTTAGATTTTGTCCCCGAACTTTTTAAATATTTAACTTTTTTAAATAAAAAATAAATCTTATTTTTTACTTCATTGAACTTTAAATCAATTTTTTAAAAAAAATCGAATCAATCCCCCTACCCACTACTACAGAAGATTTACGCAAACCCAATCCCCCTCTGACACTTGTACCACGTGGGGGGAGAGTCTATAACAACAGTTTTCGATTCCGCCACATAACTACTCGTATAGGCATACCTTCATATAAAGAAAGGTAGGCCGCATAGATCAAGCCGATTCCGCCGCTGACCGTGAAGGGAATGTCGCCCTTAACTGCAGGCTATTTCGTTCACTATATTACTCCCAGGGGAACCGTGTTATGGGCTATAAATGACCTACCATGGTATAGGAAAGAGAGTCGCGTCGATCAGGTCGTTTGTTAACCCATTTTACCCTCTGATCTTTATACCGCATGAAGGAAAATGTCACCCTTGATGACAGGCCGTATACACTTTCACTCCAATAATTCTATGGAAAATCAGCCTTCGTGGATAAATGACATAACATGGAGTAGAGGAAAGTAGGCCGCGTCAATCAGATTGACCATTTATACACTCTCCCTCTGACCTTCCTACCACGTGGGGTCCAAAGTATTCATTAACCAATTATTACGGTACCGAGTGGCTTCTACCTACCAGATAGATTATTTTTCTATGTAAGATATAAGTAACAACTCTGTCAAAATTCATCTTCCTGGTTATACAGAAAGTTAGAAAATTAGTGATGAGTCAGTGGATAAGTGGCAAGATTTACTTTTGGCAGTTAGAGTTTGAATTTTTGAAAATGAACATCCTTTCTTAGTGAGCAATTTTGGCTTAAAATGCCATACTCCATGCCAAATTTAATTTTCATAGTTGTTGTAGTACGGAATATCCCGTTATCCATTCATATTTTCACCATTTTGACATATATTTTATAATTTTTTGACACTAATTTCGCCATTTATATGTTATTTTTACAAATATGATCATATTTTAGTTCATTTGGCAATATTTGATTCATTTGGCGAAAATTTTTATTCATTCGGTGAAATTTTAATTTATTTGGCGATGTTTTTAATAACTTGCCGTAGGTTTTATTTATTTGGCGATATTTAGTCATCAGCCAATCAGAATGCTTCTTTACATATATGATCATATTTTAGTTCATTTGGCGATATTTTATTAATTTGGCGAAATGTTTTATTCATTCGGTGAAATTTTAATTTATTTGGCGAAGTTTATTAATTTGGCGACAGTTTGGCGATATTTAGTCATCAGCCAATCAGAATGCTCCTCGTACGTTACATAATATTAAAAATTTCCATTGTTTAAATTTTATATTTTGCATTGTTACATGTTCTCCATCTTAATCCTATGGAGAAGTTTCGAAAAAGGGGTTTTACAACCCCTTAAATCCGTTCGATCGGAACAAAAATAGCTTACTTTTCCTATTTAAGGTATAAGGAACAAATTTGCCAAATTTCATCTTCATAGGTATACGGGAAGTTGGAGAATTAGTGATGAGTGATGAGTGGGTTTTTCGCATTTATATATATAGATTAGACAATGCCATTTGGGTCCCTGCAAGATCAGTCAGAAAAAAAAAATAAGGACTTGAGGAAAAATATACTTTAAAAGTTTTAGGAAGTAAAGTGGTTAAAATGAATTTGTCAATATATATCATTAATGAATTTATTTTATAAAAGGAAAATTTCAAAAAAGTTAGCATGTGTGTCGAAACTGTGCATTAACGAAATTATTTTGTGATCGTTCAAAAATTGAAGAACACGATTCAAAATTTAATTTAAAGTAAAAGATTCCATGTAAAAAATTAGTTCATTTTTTAAAAATGTTCTTTTAAGACCCAACATAAATTTTAACAGTGCTTATTTCACATGCTATATTTTTTCTTCTTCTGTTGGATTTATTTTGCGCGTATGAGCAGGATATGATTTATAAAGTTCAGTACTATAGGCCCTACATCATTGAAGAGGGCCCTCTCGTAAAAATAGTCTCGAAAAATTAAAAATATCGCAAAATAAGTTTATTATTCATTTAAAACACGACTTAATTCTCACTTTTTTGGATAAATTGCTGAAAATTGCATTAATAATAACAACAATTTTGTCAAGTATTCGCCGGGGCCCCAAATCAGTCCCTGCGTATGAGACACGAGTCATTTTGTTTTAAGCAAAGAGCAGAGCCACAGCTCAGACGTGGAACCACAAACGAAGGCCTATTCAGACGGCAGTAGCCAGATTTGCGTTGCCGCAAGCCTGATTGTTTGTACTTGGGGAGTGACGATCCTGGGGACAAAGCATCCCCCGTTGTAAAAGTTTAACCTTGAGAAGGTCAGCTACCAGCTTTGGGTAGACAAAATCGCCTTCGGGGATATATATATAGCAATAGGGATATATGTATAGCACGCCGCTGTCTCCCCTAAAAAAAAGAGATTGGGCAGTGAATGGTGAGCTACAGGGCCGTCTCGACTCTCGAAAGTAAGTGTACTTGTAGAAGTAAGTTTATGGTTCAGTTCTATTTTGTTGTTGGTGAAAGGCAAAAGTTTTTTTAAAGAGGAAAATTGTAGAGTGTCAACATTGCATTTAGATTTCAACTTTGATACTAATTCGGAAAGGTGAGATGTCTTAATAATTCTAGTGAAAAAATTTCTTATAAAAATTTTATTTGTGCCTGTGACTACTTAATATTACATTTATTTCGTTCAAAAAGAAGTCCAACCGTTTATTGATTTTTATGTTTTCCGTAATTAGAAGAACCAAACTAGTTTTGTCATTACTATTTCAGTATAGAAGAACCAAACTAGTTTTGTCATTACTATTTCAGTATAGAAGAACCAAACTAGTTTTGTCATTACTATTTCAGTATAGAAGAACCAAACTAGTTTTGTCATTACTATTTCAGTATAGAAGATTTATTTAACCAATAAATTGTTTCGTCGTATGAGCTAGGTTTAGAAATGACTCTTATTTCAATTTTTGTTGCCACAAATTTTGTGCAATTTCAAACTATTTGGAATTTAAAAATAAAATATAATTATGGGAATCCTTTTTTTATCATTAAAAAAAATTCGTATATTGTTATATATAAAAAATCAATTCAGAAGAAATCAGGTCATATTCTAACGAAGCAGTCATGGTTCAGTACGGCGGTCCTAAATTAAAAATAGGCAATCGTAAATCCATTAAATTTTCAATTAATACTACTAGCTAAACGTCTATAAAATAAGGTATCAGGATAGGAACACCATTTTATGCTTTTAAGAGGATTGATTCCGACATTATAACTCCGTTGCAAATGACAATTTTTATCTCGTTTGATAAGAAATTAGGCGTATAAATAAAAATAAAATACTGCAGAATTTTTACGTAATGAAGTTCTCCAATACATATAACTACTGCTGCAGCTCTATTCTCTGAAGAATTTAATAAGGAAATAGCTCTCAATAGAAAATTTCTTTCGTAGAAATAGTCTAAATTTCGTTGCTAGAGATACAGCCTTTTGTACGTAGTTAAAAGCCTTCTCACTGTTTATAGATTTAAAAAAAAAAAACACTAAATTAAATGACAAAAAAAAGCGCTAAAACATAGCACCGTTTTACATTGCATTGCTACCAACAAAAAATAAATTAATTTCGTAAAAGCATGGGGATTTTACAAAAACTACTTGCATAATGTAGTGATTTACCACATTTCGTTTTACCTTCACTATTACTTACTTTTTATTTATTTTATTTGTTGCCTTCTCGCCGTCCCTTCTTTGAACAACCCAACCACTTCAAATGGTTACATTTATAAAGGTTTTGAAAACATTTTGAGTACGATTTGTACAGTTTTTTTGGTACTTATCTTTTCTCCATGATTGCAACTCAGAATATTCAGAACACTACAATTATTTAATAATTAATATATAAATATTATAAGCCTTTTGTTTCAACTATTTATCTCAACAAATTTATTTCGTTATTTATGAATATTTTATACGCTTATATGCACATTTTACGTCGGGGATATTAGCCCCCCTGTCGGGGAAGTCTAGCCTCCCCGTCGGGCAATTCCTAGCGCCACCACTGCCCAGGATCCTCCTTTATCTGAGAGTAGTTGACGGCAGCAATGGTTGCTCGAGCAGTGGGACAGCAACCTGCGAGTTTGTTTTGGTGAATGCTAAGCATTTTTTGACTCTGCATAGATCCCTTTTATTTTTGTCACGACTTCTTGAAGGTTGAGACCCTTGAATCAAGATATCATTTTAAAGTATTCCTCATTTGTTTTGTTGTGAGATCTCTCGGAGGCCAGGGTTTGATGTGCTGGGAGTTGTGAAACTTCCGGTTGTACAATGTACAATAGGCGCATAGTTTTTCTAGATTGTTGTTTAGGGTAGTGGCTGCTGCATCCGCTAAAATAGAGATGACTGTGCCTAGTGACCAGATCCGCAGTTGCTCGAGAAAGTGGTCTTCTTCTATCAGAAGACATGATTTGTCACCCACTAGCGAATGTCCGCTGCTTCGCCCACCTATGACTTCTTTTGTCGTCTCAAAACTCTTGTATTGTACTGTAAATCTCAAAATCTTCATTTGGATGCATGTTGAAATTTATATTTCGTTTAAATGCTTTTTAACCGACTGCCCAGCGAGCCCACCAAAACTAAAAAAAAACCTCCAAAATAAAACCACCAGAAACTTTAAATTAAAACCGCCAACGCGCGCCAAGTCGAGAGGTTATAGATTCAACCTTTATGTATTTTTTTTTATGTGTATGTGCGCGCGGGATTTTGATTCTACTTCAGATATTTATACAATTTTTTTTTGTGTGTGGGATAGGGGATGTTTCAAAGGGGAGCAATTTGAAAAAAATATCCGGTATTTAACTATCCGGATTTCTCAATTAACCGGACCGTTTAAAAAAAAAATTCGTCCGATTTCGAAAATTCTTTTTTTGTTTGATAGAGAAAAATCCACTTAGGCAAAATCTTCAAAATAATAATAGGTTATTCGGCTGTTATATATCCGGAAATGTCGATTAACCGGATTTTTTTAAAACAATTTATCCGATTTCAAAATATTTTCATTGTTTAACGGAAGTTGTACAACAAGGACATTTCGATTAACATGCATTTATTGGCTTTGTTATAAAATATACATTGTTGAGCAAAAGTTGCAACTAGAATTTCTTGGTGAATAAGGGGCGAAGCCCCCTGCTAAATTAAAAAGGGAAAAATAAAATAATCTTTCTAAAAAAAAGGAAAACCGACTTTAAGAAAAATGCGCTAAAAAGTAAAAAATAATTTTTAATTTTATAAATGAGTTGAAAAAATTGAATATCAATTTTATACTTAGTAAAACTTTTTGAAGTTGGTGCCAATTTACAAAAATCATACCTAAATTTTGGCGCCGATTTCAAAAAGTTGTACTAAGTATAAAATTGATATTCAATAATTCAATTTTTTCAACTCATTCGTAAAATTAAAAATTATTTTTTACTTTTTAGCGCATTTTTCTTAAAGTCGGTTTTCCTTTTTTTTAGAAAGATTATTTTATTCTAACTGGATATTTTTTTTAAATGTTGAAATTTATATTTCGCAATGCAACTTGTCTCAAGTTTATTAAGGTAACTTATATTTCTTTATTATTCTTAAATAATTAAGCTTTTTGTGTTAATTCAAATTCGACACACTTTTTTAAAGCTGTCAATTATTTATATGGGAAATGGTAATTTTTTTATTAGTTTTAATTCTGCGCCAAATATTACTTTGCATTCATGTTACATTTAAAATTAGACACGTTAAGCACAGACAGTGGCGGACTGGTCATAGAGTTGATCTGGAATTTTCCCACGTGGCCGGTTAATATTTTTAAAATGTGGCCGGTGATTTCTTAAAATAAAACATAATTTATTAAAAGCCAACACAGGTTTTTCAATAATGTTTCAAATTTGAAAACAGGAAGCCATGGTATCTCTAAGAAGTCGAAATTATTTCCTTATTTGAAATTACTTTCCAGCTGTGGCCTATGGAACTGCGTCCAACGTGAAGTCGGTTTGGTTGAACAGGACCGTTGGTGGTTTTCTCTTAAAAAATCTTCCAAAAGTATTAAAAATTCCAATATGATAATTAAAAATATTAATTATCAATTAAAATATGAATAAATTTTAAAATCTTTAAATATATTTTTTTAATATTTTAATACATTTTAAAAGACATTAATAAACTTTATATAAGAGTTAAATGTTGATATTTTGTTTTCAAATTATGGGCTCATTATTTTAATAACAAACACCAGTTTTAAATTCTTTTTTGGTGGCCGAAATTCAAAATTTTCCCGGGTCGTTTTTGAGTGCCAGTCCGCCCCTGAGCACAGACTTAAAAACATCCTAAATTACGAGGCTTTTAAAAATTAATGACAGTTTTAAAAAGCCACGAGGGACTTCTTAAATTATCAATTGTTATATGCTATATTTTCTTAAAATAAGTACATGTCAAATATATGCCTCAATATGCCTTTAATGGGGACCGGAAAATTTGACCACTAGTTTAATGGAATTCTAATTGCATGAACCAACTAGAAAAGCAAAATTACATTTCTATTAATTTTCAGATTTCAATTATATTTAATGGAAATGTTTTTTACTCGTTTTCTTAATTTTTTGGATTTTTCCTGTCACTATCAAGAAGAAAACATAGCCAGTGCGTTTATTGGATCTGGTTCTTCAGAAGTCAGACCCCAAATGAAGGCGCTATAGCCTCTTACCGTAAATCTGCTATAGCCGTAAATCCGCCCTTGATTGATAAAAAAAAGGTTTTCTTATATCCTTTGGAAGAGGTCGCAGTTTGTGGTCAAGCCCAAGTGTCTTTTAGCAGTATTTAAAAATCACCAATATGCTCTCTTCTGAAAACTATTCCTTACCATAAATAACGCTCGCGTCTCTTCAGGAGACAATCCACGCTTTCCTGCTAGAAAGTACACATTGAAACAGCTAGTTTTTAATTAAGCTTTCAAATATACAAAGCCCAGCTTTACCTTTCGAGAATTTCTTTAACTTAAATACTAGGAAATATTCTCTACCCCAAATGTTCACTGCCTAATCAGCGTTCTTTTTAAGGTAGATTTAAAATTCACACACATTGTAACCAAACATTGAGATTAAACGAATTGCAGCCCTTTACGAACAAGTGAAGCTCCCAGAAGAATATCTTTAGTTGAAAGTTAAAGTTTTGTATTTACTTTGTTGTTAACTGAAAAATGTAACTTTTTAGAAGTTACTAGTAACATATTTTAATATTACACGCTATTATACGTTGTTTTGTTTCAAGAAACATCTTTTCATGATGTCAATTTATATTTTCACTCTAGAAATCTTTTTTTCTATAATAATGAAGTCAATTGTACAGAATGTTTAGCCTATTTTAACTTTGATATTTTCGTATTTTTTAATTTCGTATGACCCATCTTCATACATTATTTATGAAGTAAAGATCCCTTTACGCCACTCAGACTCAACAATTCTCAATATACATGAGGCATTACTAAAAAGAGAAAGTCATGGGCGAATCCTACTTTCATCTCATAAACATCAACTTTAAATAATGGGTTTAAAATAATTCGTTTTAACGGGCCTTTTTAAAACAAGCCGTTGATAACGCTGCCATCCATGAACAGACCGTTAAACTGTTTGGCCATAAGTTTCCCATATACTTTGACGTGTGGCGTGTTCTTACTGAGGGGAGGGGGGGGGGGGGGGGGGGTCATGCGATAATTATTGTATGTGCATGCTAGTGATATACTTATTTGGATAAAGGAAACACCATTTAAAACAGATTAATTAGGTTATTTTATACATTGTTTCATAACAAGAGATGTAAAAAAATTGTGTTTTTGCACATGCCCTCCCTGAAAATTACTTTGCCTGAAGAGAAAGTTGCTATGGCGAAGCGATACAATTCTAAATGTGGAATCGTTTAAAAGCAATTAGTGATTGGAATACCTAGGCCAGTTTTGTTGCCAAGCAACTTTCGAATCGCCACGACTGATGAGTCCGCGGTTTGCGAATTAACCCGAGGGTACGCTTGTCTGGTGAAGTGTGTGGGGCGATGAGCACCAGCGTTAAAACATTCTAAAAATAAAGTACACCAAAAAATAACGATCTCTTAAAAAGATCGTTTTAAATAAAATTTTATCGGTGTGCAAGAAATTTTGAAATTATCTACTTTTCCTGAAAGCTAGGGTATGTGAAAGTAAGAGAAAAAAAAAAGACATTGGGATATTTAAAGAAATCTTTATTACATATCCACCATGTGCTTTTTAACTTTCATAAACTACTATTGGAGACAAATTGTAAGACATAAATCTTTGGAAATATTAAAAAAAAAAAATTGCTACAAAACAATGGCATAAATAACATTAAAACTAAGGTTTGGCAAACAAGAATTTGGAATGCATAAAAAACAAACATACAACATTGGAATAGAATCATTCATTAAAGGGGGAATTGAACAAATTGCTTTAACCTCTCAACAGCCACGCCTCCATCGAGTTGTGCTCACGAAACTGAGAATTAAGTGGATTCTCATTACACACTTTTCCTTATTTGAATTAAACATGAAATGTTGAAATTAAACACACAACATTCAAATCATACTATCAAAATTTAATTTAAAAAGAATGTTTTCAAACAAGCTTCACATGAATGAAAGGTTACTTGCCGACTGTCAAGTGATTAAGTACACACGATCATTATTAATAGTTTGAAGTCCGCTTTTTTTCAGTCCTTAATTCCCGCACTGAAGTCCACCGCCGATTACTTGTCAACAAAGATACACGTTTCTGGGTACAGCGCATAAGTTTCAAGCTAATTTATATTAACAACTATCTCTTAATATCCGACCGAGTCGCGAAGAAACCTCCGACTGAATGCAAGTTGCAATGAGGTTTCGATCTCTACGGAGAGTTCTAGACACGCACACATACCGAGTTCTCGAAACGAAGCGCGGCGAAAGGGAGAGGGAAGTCGCTCACGAGAGAGCGTCTGCAACCAGCATTTGCCACCAGAAGGGGGGCGACTTCACCTCACACCGTGGAACTTACGAAAATAACTCCAATACGAAAGAGAGGAGGAAACAAGAGCGGAATCGATTTGTGATTGATGACAGCAGAGTCAAGAAAAATACAACACTGCCAGCAGCTATACAAGTAGGAACAAAATATATTCGCAGGTACTTTCTTCTCTCGAGAAGGGGGGGAAATGTCTAACACGGAGAACGGGGACATTTATCGTAACTACAATACAATGCAACAAATCATATTTTACAAGGTTATTTCATCACATTTCAATAACTGGAAAATGCTAAAGAAATAAAGGCAATGATTCAATGGTAGCCAAAGCTCTTTAGCCACTTCACATATCCAGTTATTATCTGAAAGAGAGAACATTTTTAATGGGAAATTACAAAATAACAAAATATAATAACAGTCCATGGCTCCCCCAACTTTTAGGACCCACACTTCAAATGTTAACCCAATTATGGCAAAAAAATAGCATAATTCTGATGCCAATATTTGTCTAAAACTGATAAGATAAAACTACTGCAATAAAAATAAAAATTAGAAAAGCAGTTCTCTTGTTTCAGTAATTATTTTAAAATTTTAACAACTTGAAGCGCTTTCTTTTTTCATACCTAGACCAGCATGTGCTCTTTTAAGCACCCTGGATAAAAATAGGCAGTTTCTAATATTTTTCCTCACTTAGTCAACTAGGCCCACCATGGGTTTGTTTCACCATAAATATGCAAGAAGTTATCAAGACATAATTATCAATTATGATAATTTTTTTTATCCATAACTAAATAACTTTAAAAAAATAACACATTCACTGCCAGCCACGTTATGGTGTTTAATAAGTTCTTTAAAAGAAAACGTACCAAGCAATAGCAGACTTTTTTTTTTAAAAGACACTGGCAGTCAATGTGTCAAGAGCTCACAGTTTTCGAACTTGTTAGCTTTAAACACAGTCACTTATATTTTACTGTGCATACATATAAATATAGATTAATGTTCAAAACCAATAAGTAAAACAAACGATTTAAACAGCAATAAAAACATGATCTGTAAAAATATTTGGTTAAAATTTTCACTATGAGAATTTTTTAATTTTTCGCAAAAAAACTAATAAAAACAGATTGCTAATATTTTACAGGAACATTAAAATTATTTTCCAAATGTTACAACAAAACCATAAATAAAACTATTCAGTTATTTAAGAAAAAGTAATGATAGATTATCTTACAAAAGCTAATTTTTATTTTATTGATTTACGTCTAGAAGAATATTTTTTTAAAAAAAAAATCAATACACAAGAACGAAGTTTTTGATTTTGAACAAAACCAGAAATTTGCATTTAATATATCAATGTGTAAATTTTTCACTTTCCAAGTGCTTGAAGGAAGCAGTCTCTAAACATACTTCCACATTTAATGTTCAGTGAAGTTAAGCGTTAGCAGAAGAGTCAAATACATTGAAAATAAATGTTTTAAAATGGTACAAATTGTCAGCTACCGTACAAATATAATGACAAGTGCTACTCGCTATTGTTCATTTGAACCAGTTTCAAGCAGGACAAATAGCACTCGCCATTACCAGGCAAAATTATATAAAAAAAAGTAGAAAATAATTGTATTTTAGTGTACTTTCAATATTTCTTATTTGCAATTAGGACAAAAAAAATTTTCAGAATTTTTATTATTTTTACCATTTTTGACAATTACGTAATATTTTAAATTTAATTTTTGCATGAACTTATCAAAAAGACTTTCTAAAACAGTGACAGCAGCTCAGACACAAGAAGATGCCCCCCTACCTTCTCAGAGTGCACCAAAGGGGTCGTTGACAGAGGTCGTCTGCGTGGGCATCAGGGGCACCTGGGGAGGCCCCCCAAAACCTCCAAATGGCTGCTGCTGCTGCATCTGCCCTCCCATCACCTGCTGGGGCCTCACACCACCCTGAAAAACACACCCTCAGTCAACATCTGGAAATGGCAGAAGTTTTATCCGAGTCAACTTCCCAGTGAATGCGCACTAGACGAGTATATAATATTTAACATGTTAACAGTAAAACATGTTATTTGTTACCTCAAAAGCACTAAGGCATATCAGCTGAAACTTGGTGATTCTAATGATACTGCTGGTGAAAATGGCAATGAACTTATCAGATATGTGGATGCAAATTGTGCCAGCGACAAAACATACATTCATTAGCCCCCCCTCACATGTTGCTTACAATTCCAAGTTGTGGAGAGGTGATGTTGGATATAATTGGCAACGACCGTTTTCTATTTCTTGGTTCTAGCATCTGATAATGTTTTTAGGATTGTAACTCAACAAAGTATAAATGTGTTCTCGAGTTCTACGCTTCCACTTCTGTTTTACAAACATTTTTCTTTAAAAAAAAAAAAAAAAAAAAAAAAAAAAAAAAAAATCAACGATTGATGCTATAATTACTTTGACAATTAAAAAGGATTTTTTTTTGCAGATTTATGGTAAATTTTCTAGCGTTACATGCACTTTCAGTTTTAATTGTGTTTATTAGGTATTTGGTTATCAGTTAACTATAATTGCTAGTTTTAGAGAATATCGGCATTTCAACAGGATGACTTTTCTGACAAATACAGACAAAATTTCAAACAATAATTTGAAAAAAATCATGCAATTTAATGCATCATTATTCTGACTTTGATAACAGAACCATAATTTTTGCAGCTTCAGATTTTTTTTAGGTTTAATTGGGTTATTAGGTGTTTAATTATCAGCCAACCAGACTACAGATTTTAGCAAAAATAGATGTACCGTCCTTGAATAGAAAAAAAGTGCCCTTTTCTATAAATAGCACACTGCCCTTATTGATTTCCAGAGTGAACACTGTTGTCATTTTAACGCATAAAAAAATTAAACCAGTCATTCAATAAAATGACATTTATGAAAAAAAATCACATGCCTGCCAAAAAGGTAAAATTAATCTTTTATTTATTTTAACCCTTTACACTCTGCTGTTATCTCAGAAGACAACATAACCAGTTATTTTGGTTCCTTGTTCTTTAGAATAAACAAGAACAGTATGATCTTGTTTTTATAAAACATCAATTTTTTTTTTAAAAACTTGTTCTATTGCACATCCATAACAGACAATTTTTTTCTCTTCTTTAAGCATGTCATATTCTGGGAAAAAGAACAGAGGAATAACTGTTACGTAGAAAGAACACATATGACAAAGATGTCCTTGGAGTGCAAAGGGTTAACAAGTTTAGTGCGGACTACCAAATCTGCATTTATACACAAGTGCAACACAGGATCAATTAACCCTGTGTAGTAACTATCCGCACATGTGTCATGCGGGCAATCGACCCCCGTACTGCACTGAACATGTTGAAATACATAAATAGTTCTGCAGGAGCGAGATGTATTGTAAAAGGCATTCTAAACATTTGAAATCTGTTGAATGCAAAGTATAAGCATTCACTTGAACCAACTCTCACCATAAATGGTTGCTGTTGGAAGACACCTGGGGCTGCAGCTTGCTGCGGATAGGCCCCGCCCCACTGACCTGCAGCTGCTGGGGTTACTCCGCCCTGAAAGGAGGGATGCAAGGGATTGGACAAGAATGCAATTACCACAGGAAAGTAATTTGAAAGCTCAAAAACCTTTAATAATTTTAATACAGTCACAAAAGTAGCATTATTAGTAATATTATGTACAGATATTAACAGTTGTCTTATTAGAATGTTGGATGGAATATACTTTAAAGCGGTAAAATCGGGTCGTTGGTATTCAGATTCAGGTCTACTTTCACATAATTTATTTCGTAATTAAAAATTAAATATTTTATTAAGGAGTATATATTCAAACATATTATACTAACATTTCCTTCCAAGGTGGATAAAAAAAAATGCTCATCCGCATTTAATAGCGTCAGTAGTCAACGATGTGGACACATTCTCATTCTACATAATCTGATTAAAATTATTTACTAAATCAGACAGTTTTCTCATGCTCACGACTTATTACCTGTTCGAGCCCCTGACTTATTATCGCTCCGCCAACCCCCGGAGGATTGCTACGCAATCCTCATAGGTTTCCTTCACAAACCACTTCTCGCTTCGCTCGTTAAAAGGTAGCACACAATAACAATGTGTCCTATTAACAATACTTTTTAAATTATATTACTAAAAACTTTAAAAGTTGAAATTGTAAATTTAAATTAATATTCATCTTGGCATCAATACATTTTTTCACTATGTAAATCAATATAAAATCATTTAAACTCATTTCTTTTTCACTACAAGTGAAAACAATGGTATCACTGGCAAGCATACCATTATTTATTATTTTCCACATTAATTTCACACCTTTCCTGAGTTTTAGTTAAATTTCTAACATTATTGCTGTTTGTTTTGGCCATAATTGACTGCTTACCATAATCTTGCCTACCAAAAGTGTGTAATTTACTGAGTTAATACGTCATAAAAATGAAGCTCATAGAAATCTAGTTTTCAAAATTGTCAACAGATGGCACCACCTCAATTTTCCCACTTTAAGTTAGGAAAAGCGGTTTTCAAAACTTTTATTTTTAATTTAATAAGGCTTATATTCTTCCTAAATTAACCGACATCAAAATAATTATTTACCAATGAATTGAATGGGTTAATCGACAAAATGGCTTACATAATGGCAAAATAAAAATGCGAGTACAACAGAATTTTGTAAACAATCTAACTGTTGCCCTTCTGCGTAGAGAAAAACAGCGTTTTCAGGAATTATATATAAAGAAACTTATATTTAATAAAAGCAAAACTAATTTAAATGTTAATGTATTATACTTTCTTTCAATCTATCATCGAGATCTACAATTCAATGTGTTTAGAGATTAAAACCAAGTGTACTCCAATATATAAAGTGACTAAGAAAAAAAGTACCCTTCAAATCGAAAATTATCATGCACCCTTCAAGTTATAAAGTCAAGCCACAAAAATATAAGTTCAATATGTCCTCACAAATGATAGATTAGAGTGTATGCAAAAAAAGTATCTTTGCAATGAAATCAATATACTTTTTCTATCTATTGCAGTATTACTATCAGAATAATTAAAAATTTGCAATGCCCCCAATTAGTCTCCAGAAATTGCAAAATGGACAAATTATGAATATATTATAGATAAAAGTTAAGTAGAGGGCCATACATACAGAAGAGATAATTAAATTTTATACACAAGGTCATTATAATAAAATGATTGGCAAAATTACGAAATTTGTGTGGCGTTTTTGAGTGTTTTGTTGCAGAAATCGCGTATTGCTGCAGTTTGTGCCGGCTCCGTGTTGCGGATGCACAACACCCTGCTGTAATCCTATTCCCAACAGTGTTCAGCAATGGAAGATTTAAGGAGCTCTATTCTGTCCCTAGCCATAAAGAACAGATGCACTTATCCAATTAAAACGGTTTCATTATTAATTTAGTTCAAATTTACTTTGTTATTCTTTAAATAGGAAGATACATTTTTATAGGAAGTTTTGTCAGGATCAATTTTTTAATTGAAAGTTTTGTTCTAAAATGTTTATTATTTAGATGCAGAAGCACACTTAGCAAAGCTCATACTTACTACTGCTTAGAGAATTGTAAAGGTACATTCATAAAATGCGAAAACAAATCCTTAAATTAAGGAAAAAAAATTCTAAGCATGCCACAAGAAATTGAAATTTTATGTAACAAAATGTTATAATGTGATATTGTTAAAGAGTCGCACATATACAAGACATTTAACTGGGTGCCATTCGTGAAGTATGCACTTTTATTTGGGAACTAGTACACGTTTGCGTTTATAGTAGCTCACCATTTGCGGCTGAAAGCCGTGCTGTGGAGACGCAGACCACCCCTGCATGTTGGGTGGCACAGTGGCCACCGGCACATTTCCAGCAGAGACGGGGACAACGGAGGCAGGGGCCGTCCAGCCCCCAGGGCCAGCTGTTGCCACTTTCGCTCCGGGCTTGGGGGAGCCCCACTGGTGTCCGCTCGTTCTGCAAAAGGGAGAGAAAAATTCTGATATACATCTGCTTAATGATAGATACAAGAAATGCCTGTGTTTGAACTCGATGAGAATGATTTTATGTGAAACATATTCTAGACAGATAATAAAAATTGGATTTTGTCGCCAATGAAAGATAAAAAAAATAGGACATTTGATATAAGGTTCATATTGATTTAGCGCAAAAAAAAAATTCGAGTGAAAAATTTCTCTTCTTCCGGGATAGGTATCGGAAACCAATTTCGGACGTATCATTACAAAAAAATAGATTTCTTGAAATTGACAAATTGAATTTTTCTAACATAAAAAATCATGAGCCATATATGATTATATTTCCTAAACTCATAAAAGTGGATGTTTGCAAAGTTTGGGGTCCGATTAGGAATATTTACCAATTTAAAAATTGTCAATTATTATTTGTCGTAACAGATATTTGTTTTTACTAATTGGTCCCTAGAACCAGTAATAAAATGTATTATGCATTTTTTTTATCGAAGCTGCACAATAGACTACATTTTTCATGGCCAAGAATTTTTTCGAAATTGCGGAGTAGGTACTTTTTGGTTAAAACGCAAGTCATTCACGTAAGGAAATAATGATTACAAAATACGAGTCACTGTTCCTCATACTTTCCTTCGAGATAGATCTGGAACCATTGGCGACCACATTATTCAACAACCTGCCAGGAAACACCTTAGCATGTTGCAAAAGGCTACATTATCAATAATCTCGGGAATTGTTGGTCAGTTCGCACTGCAGCAGAGCTACACAATGGGCTATTGGTGACGGGGATCTAAGAAATAACTTTAATTTAATTGTTTGAAATAACATCGCACTAGATCAACATAATGACTTATTGGCCAGAAGACCAGGACAACACATAAGCTGGCATTCCGCTCGCAAAAATGGAAATAATTAAGAAATTAGCAAATATAATGTCATTTTTCAAACTAACACAAGGGCCGCGGTAGCCAAATGATTAGAATAACGAGCTTATATACGGAGGGTTGTGGTTTAGAACATCGAATGCGAAGAAGACCCGGGAACCATGGTTTAGGCGAAGACTCATTAACCATGGTCAGATAACAATTCAACTGGCACACAACACACCTGTGTAGGCATACAGATATTTAGGCAATGAAAGATTTCACATGCACTTGTCCCCTATACAATGTGGATGTTATTATTAAAGCACAAGGTAAGAGCTCGGTGCTCATTCTTCTTTGGGACAGATCCCGAACTGTCACAGCCTATTGTGTAGCTCTAGTACTACAATTTTTCACACCACCCTATGCATCCCTGATGTTTTTCTTTCTTGCGGTCGTCAAGGAAAGAAAATGCAATTTTCCAATCACGAGGTCACTGCCCCGTCAATGTCTATTTTCAAACCTACAGCCCACCGATTACGAGTCGAATATCCTACCACACTGTTGAACCAACCTCTAGTGCGACAATTCCATCAACTACTGGGATAGATCCCAAACCGTCAATAGCACCCACATTGTGTTGCTTTTGGGTGACATTAATTCTTGGTCGGTTGTTAACATTGCACTAGGTCCATCTATATTTTCGAAGGATAGACCTGGGAATACTGCCTCGTATTTGTGAACCATGGTCAGATGATGAGGACAATACCAGAGCTTGCACCCGACGCAATCTCAATAGGCATCAGATCATTGGACCGTGATTAGATTCAACAGGAATCAGTTTCGTATTCAAATTGCTTGATATTGAGGGTAATTTCAGATGATTTTTGCATAATGAGTAGTGAATCTAGCAACCATCTGATCTTTTGTCAAGTTCTCATGCCAATTCGAACTCAGGGGTTCGTATCCCTGGTGTAAAGTTGTTGGCTAGCAATCAGAGGGTTGAGTGTTCGAATATGGCTGATACAACAACCTTGACAAAAATTAAAAAATGCAGTGAACTTGTGATCGGAGGGTTGCCAAATTCATAGCAAAGTAACAATACATTGTCCGAACTTTCCTCCAATTTCTATGGCATGTATAAGGGACTGGTGCATGTTAAATCGGAGTCTTATGTCTAGTGTTCCTGTTATGCGTTTTTCAAAGGGCGCCGCGCCCTTTTTTTTTTTATAAGTGCCGATGCGCCCTGCCCTTTTTAGAAGTGAAAAATGTGCCCTGCCTTTTTTTTCAGTATCTTCTTTGCGCCCTGTAATTAAAAAAAATAATATTTTTCCGCAAAAATATTTGCGATCTTCGTCAAACGAGGATATCACACGAAATTTAAGATGGTTTTTGTTTAGTTTGTATTAATGTTCTAATTTGTTTTACTGCTAATATATTTTGTTAATTTTTTTTTATTTAAAACTTATCTCTCTCCTCCCCTTTATGAAATTTGAGATAATAAAAACTTTTTAACTAGAAACTTTAGAAAATTGAGGATTTCAAAATTTTCTTTTTTGAAATAATAAAAAAAAAAAAAAAAAAAAAAAAAAACAGTATTAGAGATTTTTTTATGTAATGAGTTTATGGTGCAGTTTTTTAAATGTTTGTTTTTTTGTGAAATTTTATACATTTTTAAAAAAACTCTAAATTATACAAACTTTAAAAAAGAGAAAATTCGGGCCCTCTTGAAAAAAATCCAGTTAAAGGTAAGGAAAGTGCCCTTTTACATAACAAAAAGTGCCCTTTTTGACAAATCCCCCCCCCCCCCGCCCTTTTTTAAAACTATGTGAACACTACTTATGTCCTGACGACTATTGAGGTTGAGTATGGTGCCAACTCAAGTGTTATCCTCATCATCTGACCTGGGTTAAAAAATACAGTGTTGTTCTCGGGTCTTTACTTCAGGATAGGCCCCGAACCGTCAACGATAGCCCAATGTGAAGCTCAAGTGCAGCATTAACCAAACCTCTACACTGATTATTTTTGGCGATGTTCTCCCCTCAGATCAGATCACTACATTCATGCCAGATTCAAGCACCCATGCCTTGAGACGTGGGTCCGATGTGTTAACAGGTGGAGCCCACTTAAATTTTTTTTTTTTAAAAAATGCCCTATTCCTGACAATAGCAGCCTGTCCCTTAAAACTTAAGTCCTTTATTAAAAGAGATTTTGAACAAAATTTAAAAGAACAAATTACTAAAAAAAAATATTAGTTTTATAAATGGGCGGGCACCAAGTGAAAACCTTTCTTGGATTCTTAGAAAAGTATTCTACTTTGTTTTACATAATTTTCATAAAGTCTGTGCCCAAACATTAATTTTCAAAAATACAATTCCTTCAGAACATGAATGAAACCACTTATCAAGAAAAATTATTGCAATTTTTACTTGTATGTATACTTTAGATTTAGAAAACCGATTTTAAACAGACGTTGCAGCGTCCCAAATAAAAATTACTTCTTGAGCGAGGCCTTGGGGCCGTTGATGTCCAGGTTGGAAGCCAGGCTGGCCAGCGTGGAGTCCAAGTCACCCTTCAGGAAACTAGAGGTGGGTTTTTCGGAGGCCGCTCTCGCAGCAGCCGCATGGGGCTGCAGGGTGTCTCCAAACGCATCGAAACCTCCTGCAAGGGCACAGTTAAGAGTTCCAACACAATTTCAACTTTTTAAGAAGTGTATGGCTCAACAGTAAAAATTCTAAAAGGCTGTTTAAAACACCGATCACCATAGAATTTCATATAAGGTTCAGGACTCGCAACACTTTTTACATATGTCCCTAGGGAAAAAGGGACCAAACAACTTTAAAAAAGGAAAAGAAAAAGACCTACAAAATAAAAGTCCCTATTGAATTGTAAGTCATCAATGTGAGCGTAATAAAATTACAGGGAAACAAAAGTTACATTTACAAAAAAAAGTTATATTTTCTACGTAAAAATACGCCCTGCACTGGTAACTATCGGACATGTAACTTTTGGACAAAATATCTTTTTGCGTGATAAAGAGCTGACAACTTTGTCATATAATCAGCAACTTGGCGATTATGTATAGATTGTGATAATACGAGTTTGGCACAATTTTTCATCTTTACTTTGGCAGTTTTGAAATCTGAAACGTGGCACCACCGAGTCGAATGCAATTAAAATAATCGCCGGACAGTTGCCAAGTGATTTTTCGGTCATTCTGCTAATTAAAAGTTGCAGTGTAATTATCACTCATGCCAGGCAAATGTACAATGGGAAGCACATGCGTTTTGTTGCAGCAATAAAACTATTTTTAAGAACACGCTCTAAATCCTTTTGACTTCCTTTCACACGTTTTTCTAGTATCCCTACTAAAAATTTGGAAAAAATAATTTAATTGAATTTTGTTTTGAACTATAGCATTATACTATTTCAAGTAATATTCCAACCAAATTTGAGGAAAATCGGAGCATTAATAAAAAAGTTAGTAAATTTGTGCGAAAATACTTTAATATTCTTGTAATAATCTCATGTTGTTTTTTTACAACTTTTTAAATTATGGTCCGAATTGAAATTTAGCAGGGATGAAACTATAGAAGATGTCTATTTTTCAAATAAAATGTAAATATAACAGTATTTTCTTAATTACAATACGAGATATTGGGAATTTATATAATTACAACGCTGCACCTGCTATTTATCAGTTTTCCCTTGCACGCAAGCTCTTCCTTTACATTAGTTTTTGATACAATACATAAACGAGATCCGGTGGTATTGGGAGGACAGAAATTGTTTACACATAGGCCTATACATTCTACACCAATGTGATTAATTACATTTGTAAAGAAAAAACAGCAAGCTTTTTGTAATGGCCATTACAAAGCAAAAAAAAATAATTTCTTTGGTTAAATAGGGAGGGATAAAATAATCTATTTCATAAAAAGGAAAACCAACTTTAACAAAATGCGCTAAAAAGGGAAAACATATTTTTTAATTTTTACAACAAGTTGAAAAAATTTAATTATTTAATATCCATTTTATACTTATTACAACTTTTTGAAATCGACGCCAAATTTTAGGTATGATTTTTGTCAATTTGCACCAACTTCAAAAGTTGTAAAGTATAAAATTGATATTAAATAATTCAATTTTTTCCATCTTGTTTGTAAAATTAAAAATTATTTACTTTTTAGTGCAATTTCTTAAAGTCGTTTTCCTTTTTTAAAAAAAAAAGATTTTATTTTTACCTTTTTAGTTTTTAATATACCAGGGGGCTTCCCCCCACTATATTTATTCTCCAAAATTCAAGTTGTTGCTCATATTTTTCCACGTCGCGGATCCGGTTTAATAAATGCCAGGTAAACTATCTCAATATATATATTAATTCTCAACAATATATAATGAAAAGCAATCCCTATGCATGCTAATAAATCCCAGATGGACGAAATGTCTTTGTTATATAACTTCTATCAAACATTTTGAAATTGGAGAAACCGTTAAAAAAAATATACCGATATTTTATGATATATAGCAGCCGGATAACCAATTATTTTTTGCATTTTTTGCCAAACGGGATTTTTCTGTATACAACAAAAAAAAGAATTTTCGAAATCGGACAATATTTTTTTCAAAAGGTACGGTTAATTAAGAAATTTCGATAGTTCAATGCCAGATAATCGGATATTTTTTTTAAAAAGTGAAACATACCCTACCCTACAAAAAAAAAATTGTAAATATCTGAATTAGAACAGAAATCTTGCACGAACATGCATAAAAAAAATAACTATCGAATGGACAATTCCCACATTTTTTTAAAAGTTTCATTCATTTCAATTCGGACAATCGAAAAAGAGTCATCCATCACAAAATGTTCACTTTCTGATTCGTATTTTTTTTATACGACTTCAAAGTTGGTCTTTTTTAAAGTGTGCGAAATCAGGCCAGAAGAGGCTGTGACGTACCAATATCCTAAACATCCGCGGCAAAGGAGAAACCGAGACACCTGGTACACGATCTTCGCTAGGTCTCGGGCAGAAGAAGCGAACTACGTCGCGACTATTTGCAGCATATCTTCCCTTATAGTCCAAAAACTGTGTAGAGATTTTGGCTCAATATAGACAAGTTGTAGCGATTGCATACAAATAAATCTAATATAACGGACATCATTTATCTTTGCGATTGGGGAGCCAAAACATTCAAAACGTGTTTTGTTACATAAGGCGATTCGTGGGGAAATGCAGATAACTTTTTCTAAATGCATTTATTGGTTCTTGAATATATTTAAATCTTCCCAAAAAATTCCATTTTGACAAAAAAAAATGTAAGGCGAATAAAATAGGTTAGTTCTGTAAAAAATTTGAAGGCGAATTCGGGGGTGTAATAATTTTATTTTCGAATATTTTGGACAAAACTTGAATGGCCGCTTCTTAATTTTGCATCACCAACTCGAAAAGTTCCAAACAAAGCCCCACAGTTGCACAGAATACGTGAAATATTCATCATAACTACAATGTATCAGTGACTGACTGATACAAGTATTCGGATAAATGCGTCAGAAAATGCTTACATTAAAGAATGATTCTGAACAGCAGTCATGCACCCACGCAGCCGATAATCTATTCTATTTGCAAACCAAGATCAAAACTCGCAATTCATTCAAAAGTCAAATATTAAAAGTTATCTCTTAAATACAGGAAAAAATCCAACTACATGTAAATTATGCAGCAAACAATTTGGAAATAAGTCAAAGCTCACTTGTTAATTCATGCAGGAAAAAAGCTGCACAAATGTGAAGGATGCAGTAAAAAATTTACTATTCGGGATCCTATCTCAAGCGCCACCTTTTTGTGCATACAGGTGAAAAACCACACTCGTGAAGTATGCAACAAACATTTTACTAGTAGATTCAAACTCAAGCAGCACTTTCTCTTGCATACAGGAGAAAAACCACACTCGTGCAAAGTATGCAACAAACAATTTGGAAATAAGTCGAATCTCAAAGCTCACTTGTTAATTCATGCAGGAAAAGAACTGCATAAATGTCAAGTGTGCAACAAGCAATTTACTTGTGGCTCTGATCTCATGCCGCACCTGTTCTTACATACGGGGGAAAAGCAGCACAAATGTGAAGTATACATCAGTAAAACATTTACTCTTAAATCCCATCTCAAGCAGCACCTTTTTGTGCATACAGGAAAAAAGCTACATTCTTGTGAAGTATGCAACAATTTACTTCTGTATTCGATCTCAAGCGCCACCTTTTTGTGGATAGATGTGAAAAATCACACTCATGTGAAGTATGCGACAAACATTTTACTCTTAGATTCACTCTCAAGCAGCACTTTCTTTTGTATACAGAAGAAAAGCCGCTCTCATGTGAAGTATGCAGCAAACGATTTGCTGATGGATTCAATCTCAAGCAGCACCATAAACTTGTTGATTGATGGAAATAAGACTACCCTTCAACTATTAAGCATGTGTGTGTGGTTATTTTTTTTCCTGAAAAAAAAACTTCAAACTTTATGCGCTCTATCAAATGCTGTAATATTGAAAATAACGTCGAACTTAAATGTTAGATGATATATTTAAATGATAATTATAAAGTTATATTAGAAAAACATGCAAACAGTGAATACACAGGTCTTGCATTAACAACAAATACCGATTTAGAACGGACCTATATTTTATATTTAGCATATAATATCCTATACAAGGGAATTGAATAGGTCAAGAACATTTTTATGTTTGACATTCACTACAAAGGTAAAGAACGTATGCAATATTAATTATTTAGTGCGTTAAATTATTTTAACTTTATGATGTCAAAATTCGCATTTTTTTTCAACCATCATCAATCTTCAAATACAAGGAACGGTCATCGGAAAGTAACGAGAAGAACGCTTTACCTCCAATACGCTGAGCTGTGTTTAGGATATTGGTACGTCCTAATCGGAGCAGCCAATAAGGGAGCGATTCGAGAAGGAGTCAAATTTTGCGTTTTTTCTTCGTTATACTTAACAAAATAATTTTTTTTTATGATTATCGTGTGGATATTTGAAATCAGCATGGTTTTATCATTTAAAAAAAAGTAGTTTTTACACATTTTTAGAAAATGTGGGAATTGTCCATTGATAACCTCTCTTCTTTTGACGCGCTTCGGCTGTTTTAATTTAAAATTTTTGGCAGTTTTATTTTGGAAGTTTTAGTTGGCACGCTTTTCACTCTGTTAAAAAGGGCCAGAAATGTGTTATCATAGGCATAAAGGGCAAAAATTGTTAAAATAAGGGAAAAAAGGACCATATTCTGAAAAAAAGGACTTTTTAAGTAATGCAAATAACAAAAAGGACTTTAAGGGGAAAAAGGGACCTGTTGCAAGGCCTGAAGGTTAGAAAAATGATAGCGTTTTAGGTTTACTCTGCCAGTATAAAGATTATTATTTAGGACCATTTTTAAATACAAATTAATGTTTTTTGGATGTGGGGCCATTCCTGCATGTCGCCTCATTCTTCAAGAGACAATAAATTACGATCTTTTCATTTTATCATTTGGGATCAACCTGATACCATTGCAGAAGAGCTACGCCAATCGCTTTATATGGTGAACTACTAATGATTTCTTTGCGAGGAATGTCTTCTTTTTTTGGTCCCCAATAATAGACTCTTTAGTAACAAAATGCTGGTCACCTCAGTGATAAATGTATTACATTTTTGAACAGAAAAAGAGAATAAAGATCTTCCATTTGCTGCTTCAATAAGTTACTATTCTTAATATTCACTTTTCTAAATAATAGCAATCAAGAATATAGAAACGGGTGAAACATTTGAATGCTCAAATGTTTTATTATTTGAAGACATAATTTCATCCATTTGAAGGATTATCTGAAGTAATTAAGACATTTTAAGTTAAAGGCAGCTTCTTTTAACAGATAAATTAATTTAATATGCCAATTGTTTTTACTAATATGTAAACTAGATTCGATATTTAAATTAAGAGTTAATAAAAACTCAAAATTTAAATACTGAATCTAATTTACACTTTTTATTTTAACTCTTTTGAACTTCTAAATGGTGAGGAAAAACCACTGGAATATCTTGATTTAAAATTTAATTTCTATATTCTTGATTGCTATAAAATTTTTGGTACATGTCCCAAATTTGAGTTTTTGAAAAGTTTAGTCACAAGTTTTTTTTAAAAATGGAAGTAATCAGTACATGAATAATGATTTTATTTCTTATTATGTTGCAGTATGAATTTGGACCATTAAATGGTTTTAACTATACTTAATGTCCTAAATTAACATCCAAAGCTCGAAAAGAAATAAGCTAGGTAAGTAAAACAATTTAGTAAGAAATCAAGTATAACTAAATATTTAATATAATAATGATCTTTAAAATTTAAACAGTAAAATTCAGGATATCTTAAAGAAGCAAATTGTAATAGCAGAAATTCTTTACACTTTCAGTAACTTTGATAAAGAATATCAACTATACTGCTGCAAAAACTTAAAACTAATGCAGCTTATTAAAAAGAGGTTCTAAAAATTCTAATCTATAAAAACAAAGGTGAAATTTGATAAAGCTCTGTTAAACAAATGTCACATGCATTTTAAGCTTAATTGTTCCCAAGAGTATATTTTCTAAAAAATACACAATGGTTCTTACACAATTGTTGAAACAATTGTAACCCACTTCACCCTAAACCAATAAAGAAAACATCTGAAAGAAAAGAGGACAAAGGGCAAACTCAACACTGGATAATTTTTTTTGGTTTCTAAGGAAGGAAGTATGTGGTGGCACGTTTTTTTATTTGTTAAGTTTGGCTATAAAAATGAGGATGAAAAATGCGTCAAATGGCAGCAAGATGTAGAAACTTTAAAGTTATATTTCTCAAAACCACAATTTGTTGGAATTTCCCACTGAATCTGCAACGCTTCGAGCGTAAAGGAGAACCCGTGGCATAGGGACTCCCAACACAGACATTGCAATTTATTAAAAATAGGTTTTAAAATTTGAAATCTAAAAAAAACAAAGGTGACATTTTATAAAACTTTGTTAAACAAAAGTCCCATGCATTTTAAGCTTAATTTTGTTTCAAGAACCCTTGTTGTTGACAAGGGTTCTTGCACATTTTTTGACACAATCCTAACCCACTTTAGCCTACACAATGTTCATTTTAGGCGTTTTTTGAAAAAATGTTGCCATCCTTTGAAAAAATTACACCCATTTTTCCCTTTAGAGTCAAGCACAAGGTTTCGCTGGCTGTCTTAAAAAAACATTTTAAATGTAAATCGGAATTAAGTGAATGACAACCGCAGAAAAATAACCTTTTTAATTGCATGTGTTTCACAATTGCGAAAACTTCTTGATAATTTCAAGCACAGGGCATTTCATGAATCCTATTGCTGTGCTGTGCCAACATATGAAATATTACTTTTGTTTCTGTACTTTTTTTTAAAAGAAGAAAAGTTTCCAGATCAGTCATTTATCATAATTTTTTTTAAGTAGCCTTTTCATCAGTTTTGTACAAGGTCTGATTAGGGCTACTTATCAATTTGTTTTTTAGCGATAACATTACTTTTCAATCATCAAATTTTGGATTTTAAGTAGTATTTTCATAAATAAACGGCAGTTTTGTACTTAACAATTTGGTTAAATGGAAAAATAAATTTTTATATTTTTAATTTAGTTTTGAATTATTTTCAAAAATATTTCACTTTATTAAAAATTGTCAAAGATTATTGGTACTATACAGTTATAAAAGTATTTTTGCAAATTTGTCCCTAAAACCAGTATTAACAAGTGTTATGTATTTTCCTTATCGAAGTTGCACAATAGACAATACATTTAACACTTTCAGGCTGGCATTGCACTCACTAAAATTGTCGTCCGTAGCTAACTGTACAGCTCTACTGCAACGTAACCGCTTATTAAATTGCAAAAAATTAAGAAGTTAGCAAATATGATTTTTGAAACCAAAGCAAGGAAAGCGTTAACCGAGCGATTTGAGTAACGTGCTTACAATAGCAAGATTGTGGTTTCGAACATTGAAGGAGACAGCGCTACGAGCTCATACCTTGTTGTCCTTTAAAAAAAAACAGGACCGATACATGTAAAAACTTTAATTGTTCTAATGCCCTCACACATAGGTGGGTGATGTTCCAGTTTGACTGTTGTTCTCGTTATTTGACCATGGTTCAAAGTTACGAGGCAGAGTTCCTAGGGGCTCAGGTTCTATCTCAAAGGAAAGACCCAGGAACAATGCCTCATATTTTTAACCATATTCAGACAATGAGGTCTTACCTTTGGGATATATCCCAAACTGTCGCTAATACCCCACAGTGCAGCTCTATTGCAAAATGTGTTTTTAACAAACCTATACATGGCTGTTTTTTTTAGGTTGACAAAAAACGAACCAACAACCTTCCAATCACATGCTCACTGAACTGCTGTCAGTCTATATTTGAACCCACAATCCACCGATTACGGTTGACTAACATTGCAATAGACCAGCATAATGGGATATTGGAGACAGCTTGGGGTCTATCTCGAAGGAATGACACAGAAACACTGCCTGGTATTTGTGAACCATTGTCAGATGAAGAGAACAATACCCAAGTTGCCCCCCTGCCCAACCTCAATAGCCATCAGGACATTGGAAACAGATCAGATTTAAAGTGCACAAGTACTGTATACAAGGCATAGAAATTGAAGGCCAGTTCGGATGACAAATAGTTAGTTTGCAGCGAATCTGGCAAACCTCTGATCATAAGTTCACCAGGCACCAGTCTCGTATCCACGCATGTACAGATTGAGGATAATATATAATGACTTTGTAATTGAGTAGCAAATCTGGCAATCCTCCAATCACTTCATTGTTATGGTTAAAACCATAATTGGTTAATTTTTAATTCCTCTTTTATTTAATTTAATTTCAGACTCCCCTAATTGTATTAATTAATTTATGTAATATTGATGTATCCTATTTATTTGTCAAACTTGTACTTGGGAACCTGCACTTTTGATTCCATTTAAGCCCAAACGTAAATTTCCCCCTTTTTCATAACCCCCTAAGAGCTTTTTAGTTGTAAATGGGGTGATAACCCCTGTCTAGAGTCTTTTCCACCCTTTTGGGTCCCCACATCGGCCTCTCCTCCTGTATCATATTACAGTTTGACTTCGTGATTTTGAGACCGTTTTACGTACTAGTTTGGAATTGTGTTTAACTGTAACCGAAGTTGTAATTTTAAATTCTCTGATTGGCTGAGAGGAAAATTGATGTGCTAGTTTTGAGGGATCTGGCAAGGAGGTTTTGGCGATTTATTGGGAAGCGCACCTTTTGACTTGACTTTTTAACGCATCTTTCGAAGCCTCAAGACGTACAGGAGTGTAGCTCCCGTCTTATAAACGCGGACCGTGTGTCCTTTTTCAAAACCCGATGGGTTAATATCGTGCAATAGCCGCCGATGCTGATGCGGGGTTAGAAGAATTACGTAACCGCCGCCACCAACCTCAACGATGCTCGAGAGTCACCCATTCCAGTAGATGTTGCCGGGTTAACTGCAATAACCCCAGCCACCCATCGACGTAGCACCCAGAGGGATGTTCCCGTCCTCTGCCGTTGCCTCTGATGTCAGCCCTGGACGCCTCCCCCATCACCCGTCAGGCCCGTGATCCTCGCCCAGAGAAGGTCCCATCCACCAACCACCTCTGAACTGGATTTCTCTGCTGGACGACCACCACTGGCTGACGCCTTTTGACCGACCACCTCTGAAGCTGACATCGGAGTTGACACTCCGTCGAAGGATGTGCCAAGTACCACCCCCCTTTTCGTCCACCTCCCAATCTTGGACACTTTTAGTATGGCCGTAGCGGCTTGGCCATGTTTTCTTTTTTTTGGGGCACTCGTATTGTATTCGCCTTGATCTCCTGCCACATCTCTCTCGACGAAATCAGCTGAAGGTAGTAATTTTTAATTTTAGTTTACCCTCCCCCTTTTAAATTATTTAGTTTTAACTTGTTTGGCTTTTTGTAAGGTTTTTTTAGTTATCCGTTCCCTTTTTAATTTTAGTGTTTTAATAAATTTGTTTTCTTTTGGTCACAATTTTTAGTCTTGTGTTTTATTTTTGTTCAAAACTATACGATCACGCCAGGTAAATTCTTAAATTAAACAACGATTAATATTATCGTTCTTCTTTTCTTTTCTTTTGTTAGTAGGTTTTATTGTAACCCGTAACAGTAACTACAACATCATCGTTCCTAGACGGGCCTCCAATATCTAAATGGACCTGGCACGTTGTAGCGATTTCATGATTGGTGGTTCGCTATTTTCGTTACTAAAAAGGTCTAAAAATATCTACACATGTTCGACGCAGTGTATAAAGGACTGGTGCACTTTAAATATGATCGTGGTCTAAAGTAATTATGCCTACGCCTACTGAGGTTGCTTTGGGTGCCAGGTCAGGTTCACTTCATGATCTGACCATGGTTAAAAAAAAACACTGCACAGTTTGGGCACAAAGCTAATTAACCAACATTTTTTTTTATTGGTTGATGAATTAACGTCGCAGTAGAGCTGTGCAGTAGTGGCAGTTCAGAAATTATCCCGAAAAAAAAATCCTCGTTCTTCAAAATCCACTTAATTCCAAATCGTTATCACTAATATTCTCATGATCCGAGCAATCTTTCTCTTAAAAAAAAGTCTTCTCTCTTCCTACTTCAGCCAAAAGTGTTTGCAGTCTTTCTATTTCTTTTGCGTATGGAGTTGGCATGGTGAAGCTGTGAAAATGCACCAGCACGCAACAAGTAACAGTAATCGAATGCAACTATTTAACTAACACAAGATGAGATGGGGCGCAGGGTCTAATTGCACCCCCCCCCCCCCCACGAGTCCTTTTGTTACAAAAAAGAATGACCACAAGGAATTTCTAACACTTGAGAGCGATAAAAGGGCGTGTGTACCATACCGGAAAGAAGGGGGTGTAAAGGTCAACAGCCTACGAGAAATTACTTTTCAAATCACTCGTGGTTCATATGGATCCCAAGCTCGTCTTCCCGGGTTACGAAACTTGAGTAAGCGTTTGGACCTTAAAGGATTTCCTCTGTATATTGTGGATTATTTTTGGAATGCGATGTTTTTCCCCAGATCAGACCGCTACACTCGTATGCTAAGGATCGAGCACCTATTCCTCCAGATGAGGGTTAGAGGCGTTAACGAACGAGGGTCCGATGTGTTCCCATTACAACTTTTTCTTTGGAAGTGCCCTTCAGAAAAAAAAAAAGTGCCATTTCAAATGCAGGGTGCCGTTTTCCTGCGAACTGTGCCCTGCCCATTTTTATGTCTAGACTATTCACTAATACTGCACTAAATGAATCAAGGAAAAGGTGGAAGAAAGGCGGAAATATTAAGCTTTAAACGAATTCTCCATAGAGATGCAGAAACTTTAAAGTTCTATTTCTTGAAACCACTGTTTGTTGGGGTTGCCCTCTGAATCCGCAATGCTTCGACTGTAAAGAAGATCACCTGGCATAGGAGCTCCCGACACAGACTTCGCAGGGGAGCTCATTCCAGATGTGGGGGTACCGTATCCGGGGGTGGAAGAGGCGGGAGGGGTGGCACCACCAAGTTGGGGCTGCATCATGCCCGCCCCAGGAAAAGGGGACTGCCCCATAAATACTGGGCGTGGTCCCGGCAATACAGGGGAGGCGGCCAGGACAGGGGACAGTTTCTGCGGCTGCATTGCCTGATGAATCGCAAAGTCCAGGTCCTCAAGACCACCCCCAAAGGAGACCGTAGCAGGCTTCTGCTGCTGCATGGGCATAGCCACGCCCACAGCATTCGCGATGGCTTGGGCCCTAAGGTCGGACGCCGCTCCGCCCCCAAAATCTAGCCCCCCAAAGGGGGAAGGGGGCGGAGCACAGGGCTGTGCAGACATGGGTTGCTCCCCAAAATCAGGGATCTCGCTGTCGAAACCGAACAGGTCCACTGGCTCAGCGGGCTGCTGTGGCTGCACGGACAGCGGGGTGACTACTGCAGTAGGGACAGCAGCGGAAGGGGGTGGAGCGATGATAGGGGGGGGAGGGTCAAAAGTGTCGCCTCCGAAGAGGTCTACAGGGGTCGCGGCATCCGCAGTGGTGGTGGTGCCACCCCACACAAAGTCGGAGGCAGTGGTCGAAGCCTGCTCCGTGGCGGCAGTAAGGGGGGCAGTCCCCTCCTCCGGGGCATCCCCCCCGAAGCCGCCATCTGGCACGTGAGCCAGGATGGGGGTGGTGCCGGCACCCCGCATCAGCTCCGCGGTGGGAGACGGGGAGGCGGAGCGGCCACCGAAGGGCTCCATGACAGGGAGGCTGAGAGTGGCAGTCTCCGCAGCTGCAAGAGAGGGGTTAGTCTTAAAGAGATGAAGGTTAGTCATGGGCACGAGAGAGATGCAGATGCCTAAGAAGGGGGTTCAAGGCTCAAGCGACAAAAGCAGCCGCTCGGAAACCAGATTAAGGAGGATGCCAATTTTCATGAAAAAGAAATAAAATTAGCAAATTGCAGTCTATTACATTCTTTAATAAATTGTATACTATATAATTTATTTGCTTGAAGTTTGCAATGCTACAATATTTCAATCCTTATGTTATTTTAAGAAGGATATATAACTTATATTTTATTATTGTCTGAAATATGCATTCTTAGCACTAAATAATAGTGATTTCTCCTAAATTTTGGAATTTGATGCATTAGTAAAACCGTAATAAATTTTTCGGTTGACTAGGTTAGATAAATTTAATATAAAATAATATTTATCGAACTGATCATTAAAAAAACGATTTTGCTTGTCAGAAAAAAATTCTATGATCCTGCCTAAATGTAAAAAATGAGGAAATAAGTATGGTAATATACATTTTTTAATTAAAGTTAATTAACATAAAAAGATGATGATTGGTCAATCAAAGAAATTAATTGATTTTTTTTATGGCGACTAAAAAGCAGTGCTGCTGAAATGAGTCACCCATTAAAATAGAAATTTTCTTTCACTAATATGAGGGAAATCTCATGTCTGAATACATGGAAAAACTAAACCAGAAATATGCATAACACTGTGTGTGTTTTGGAATTTTCAACATATTAAAAATTAAAGTTAAGATAGAACTTAAAAAGTTTGGAAAGATGTGTAATTTCCAAAATTTGTATTTGTCATAACATAATTTTTTTTTGTATACATAAAATAAACTGATGATTGCACAATTTTTTTTACATGGTTACTTGAGAGTATTTACAAAGTAAAGTACACAATTTCAACTCTTCCAAGTAATTGTTCTAGTAAGCATGACAAGATATCCCAATACCATTCAATTACAAGTAAGCAGCATGACATTTTGCAAAATGAGGAACAAAAAAAAGCTTTATAAAAGATTTGAGATAATTGAAAATATTTAATATTAATACTTTAAAAGCCAATGCTCTGCATCGATTGAATAATTTTGGGGAAAATTAAATCTGCATCTCCCACAATTTGCATGCATTAAAGTGTCATTCAGAAATATTAATTTATACCATAACCAATTCAGTAAATATTTCTTCGTTGTTAGTTTGGCCCAAAACCAGCTTGTTCCATTCTGCATTTACTTTGAGTTAATTTATATTAAATAGAAAGCGACTAATTCTTTGTCAGCAAGCAATGAAAAACTAAAAAATCACATTTAATGAGGGAATTAAACGTCTACACCCAATATGCAAAATTAGACACTTAAAGGCAATATAAATGCTACAAACTACAGGGTAAATTAAATCTAAACAATAAAACTTAAGATAAGCTTAAGTTATGCTGCTTGTACATGCAATAGCAACACATGAAGTTTTATTTGTACACATTTAAAAATAGTTTATAAATAAAATGTATTGCTGCGACATGTACAAGCAGCATAACTTAGCTATCTTATTTATTTCAAATTTTATTGCATAACAGAGTTGTAAAGATAATTCCTAAACATCAGTTGAGGACTTGGAGGAAAAACTCACTGAAGGCATTGATAAGTTGAACAATGACAATTATCAATTATGGAAATATCAAGCAGAACTAATTCTTAGAAGAGAAAATATGTGGTTTTTCTGTTATGAATATGTGCCCTTAATTTCAGATGAAAAGGCATATAAAGATTGGAAAATAGCAATAGTAAATAAACATTGCTTGCATAATTGGCACCATAGATTTAGACAAAGAAATCCAGAATCTAAAATAAAATCCTATTGTACCCCCAAAATAATCGTTATACTTCTAAAAAGACCAATGTATTTCTAAAGGTAAAATTAAGTGTATCCTTAAAAAAAAAAATTTACCCCTAAAAATAAAAGTGTAGTGTACACCAAAAAGAAAAAAGTCAATAACTTTGAAAGAAAAATTCAAAATAATAGCCAATACCAAAAGTAAATGTATTACTAAAATAATATTCCATTTACAAACAGAAAAAAATCCATTGAATGTATCCTAAGAAAATTACTCCTAAAGGTAAAATCAAATATAACTCTAAAAGGAAACGTTCAATTTACTTAATATATCAATTTACATTCAGTATAACCTTTAAAATAACAACCTTCACACAAAAAAGCTTAATGTACCACTAAGAGTACACACATAATTAACTCATAAAAGTAAAAACTTAAATTATTCCTTCAATATGTAGGACTACTTTAACTTAAACTAAAAGACCCTAAAAATAAAAACACAATGTACTATTTGAAGTAAATCTTAATGTTACCAAGACCAATTTACAATGTGCACCTAAAAGTTAAAGTATACCCCTAAAATAAATGTACTCCTAAAAAATAAGTCCAAGGTGCTCCCCTAAAAGTAAAATCAAGCGTACACCTAAAAATAAACATCCAATTTATCCCTAAATATAGATTCCCAATAGACCCCTTAAAAAGCAAAGTCCTATGTATCACTTTTAAGGAAAAAATCCAATGTACTAATAACAGTTAACACAAAATTTGATCTTGCAAGTTAAAATATATTGACCTTTTAAAATTAAGGACTAAATTAACCCCTTAAAATAAAAGATAAATGTACTCTTAAAATTAAACCAGAATGTACCTTTGACATAAAAGTAAAATGTACTTTTAAATTAAAAGTACACTGTACCCCTAAAATAGAAATTCAATGTACCTGTACCCTAACAGTAAAGAACCCCAGTTTATTTCTTAAAAGTAAAAGCCTTGTGCACGCCTTAAAGTAAACACAAATGAATCCTTATCAAACTTCTAATATAAAAATCTAAAATACACATAAGATCTAAAATCCAATGTATTTTTAAAAAAATAATCTAAAGTTACATTTATTCCAATAAATAATACATTGAAAATAGTGTTCCTGTTATGCGTTTTTCAAAGGGCGCTGCGCCCTGCCCTTTTTTTTTTTGTCAGTGCCGATGCTCCCTGCCCTTTTTTTTGTCAGTGCCGATGCGCCCTGCCCTTTTTAGAAGTGAAAATGTGCCCTGCCTTTTTTCAATATCTTCTTTGCGCCCTGTAATTAAAAAAAAAATATTTTTTCGCAAAAACGTAGGTTTGTAGGATTGCCTTGATATCCCAATCGTACCCTTTGCCCTTTTACATAACAAGAAGTGCTCTTTTACATAACAAAAAGTGCCCTTTTACTTAACAAAAAGTGCCCTTTTTGACAAATCCCCCCTGCCCTTTTTTAAAACTATGTGAACACTAATTGAAAACGTATGCTTAAAATGTGAAGTCCAGTGCTCTCAACATCCACCACTAGTCCCAAGTGAAGATATAAAAATAACACCGATGTTTTTCAAAATTAGCAAAAAAGTTATGTAGCATAAAATAATAAATTAAAGCCACCACTATATTCTGCTTTTTTTTCTAACCTCTAAATCTGATATTACTTGAATTAACTAACAAACTGCACATCGAAACATAAAATTGACACGAACATGGTACAAGAGGTTTTTGTTACAAGTCAAAACTTAATTATATATTCATTATCAGAGTCAATGTAATATATACTTTGAACAAATAAAGATGACATTTTAAAAGCTGACGTTTAAGCAAAACATACCTGGAGTAGGCAAAGCAGCAGTCTCAGCAGCAGGAGAATCTTTGTTAGCTTTGAAATGTAACAGAGAAAATGCATAAATGAAAGAGCAAGCATTAGAAATAGGGATTAAGTCATTTGCAAGGGGTCCATAAATTTTTTTAAAATTTATTCACTCAATAAATCCCAGAAATAAGTGGGAAATTTATTTAATTACAGTACTTTATGCCTCGTTAAAAAAAAAGAGAAGTTAAATGATCCAATAATAATAATAATAATAAAAAAAACAGTAGTTATGAAATCCCAGAGAGTTATAGAATCCACAAACTACCCACTCAATGTTTCAAACAACACTCTTCACAATAATAGATTACAGATAGACATTGTTTTTTAAGATCTTACCCGCAGATTGAGGAAGTTGACATTAACAAAAGTGCTCACATATACATGATTAGGATATCTTTTTTACAAAAGGAGATTAAAACTATAGAATTTAATTGTTAACCTGAAATAATAGTACTACTAATATTAAAAACTCAAGCCGAAAAATGATTAACCTGAAACGAATTCTATATTCTGGTTTAACATTTTATAGGAACATACAAGATTTTTTGAGCTACAAGAAAATAAAGTTTTTTGTTGAAAATCCTTTTCCAATGAACTCTATGCGACTGATTAAAAGTAACAAAAACAAGGGAGCTTAAAATAAAAGAAAAAAAAATGTTGCTCAGTACCTGCAACGGGGCTGTCACCAAATGCAGCCGCAAACGATGCATCTGATGCAAAGGCATCGGAAGAAGAGCCAAAACCTAGAAATGAAACAACACGTTTAAAGGCAACCGCTCGAGATGTGAAGGAAGTGATGAATCCAGTTCATACCGTTACTCCTCTAAGCTTTAATCCCCTAAATATCAGAAATTGACAAAATTCACAGGAGTTTAAGAATTTTTTTTGAGAATTAGTCTTATTTTTATTGGACATTTAATTTGGAATGTATTTTATGTTCAAGTTTAATATATACAAAATGTTGTGCAATTGTGCCACTTTGACTTTTTTGTTTTGTTTTTAAAAGAAATTTTGCTGGCATCATGTGCTAGATTTTTCATTTTAGTCACCATCAAGTAATATTTGCTTGTAATTGATAAAATTTTGGCTAATCACAATATGCAACAAACATTTGGAGAAATACGAGATTTTCTTTGAGAACCAATCTTTGTTTATGAATTTAAAGAAAATATTTTGAGTTTCTTAAAACTCATAAATAAAGAGGTTAAGTGAAAAAACACAATTAACATGAGGCTTCTATTGAATCAGACTTATGTTTGAGCCATACAGGTAGTTCAGTGCTATACTGAGCTATAGGTCACAATTCTCGAAACAGCCCCATCTAGCTCCAACACTTATTTGCTTAGTGAGAAAACTATTTGAAAGTAACTTAATGTTTGAGGAAGAATACAGTCAAAATGGTATGGGTGACTGCACATAGAAAAAGAGTTTACATTATGTAAAATAAAAATTTACCTGGTTAACAAAAACATCTTGTATATCCCAACAAATACTCCTAAAAAGCAACTTTACACATTCAGGGTTCGTACACATTGAAATTTATAAGGACCTAATTTTTTAACACTTTAATGCATTAAAAAATTATATAGAAAATAATTAATGGCAAAATTTTTTATACATTTGTAAAGAAAAATTGGCTTTAAAGCCACAAACAGACTTCTCTGTAAAAAATATTAAAAACAAAATTAAATATCTACATGAATATAGAATAAAAAACGTGTGTGTGCAATAAGTAAACAGCTATTAGATGCAAATATAAAGTTGTGTTTAACTCATTAAAAACAAACATTTTAAATAGAAGTTTAGTAACAGGATTTAAAAAAAGTCGTTTTAAGTTCTTTACAAGAGCTTTCAATATGTTTCTAATTACCCGTTGATCAAAAATTAAGAGTTTCCAAGTACTTTAAAAGGGACCTTATGAACATGAAGCAATCAGTATGTTAGAAAAAAGCAAAAACAAGGAACTAAATCGAGGACTGCACAAATCCCCTCATTCAATCACTCACCATTTGTAAAGGCGGCGAAGGAGGAGTTCTGCTCCTGTTGGGGCGTCTGCTGCTTACCCCCCACCGCACCCCCAAAGAGGCTGTCCGCAAAGGGGTTGTTGGCCCCACCTCCACCAAGGCAGAGGAGGTCTTCGCTGGCAGGCGTCCCATTGGTCTTCCTCTCTTCAGCAGGTGGGGCATTGAAAAGGTCGATGATTTTCTGGTTGCTGGTGGTGGGGGGAGGGGCCTCGCAGGGGGAAGACAGGAAGGGGTTGGTCTTGGCGCCAGCTGGGGGAGGAGAGACTGCATCCCCCCCAGAGGAGCTCATCTCCTTTAGGCGACGTTCCTGAAGGGGGGGGGGGGGGGGCAGAGAAGAGTTTCAGAAAATAAAGCAACAGGACTACAGATGGCAGCTCACAGAACCATAAACAAACTTGACCTAGCAGAATTTATCTCAAATTGGATGGTGCTATTGTTGACCCCAAAAGCTCTTTTGAAGGCATTAAGGTTATTCTTGGCTGGTTTCAAACTTCTTAAAAGATAATCAATTCATAGGCATCCTTGGCATAAGCATATAAATCCTTAGAAAAAGGAGGTGCTTGCTTCCCCCCCCCCCCCCCAAAAAAAGTATTTAAAGTCAAAATTTTCTACCAATACCTCCAAATATCATCTTACAAACAAAATTCCTTTTCGTACAATTTACAAAAATTATATTAATTCTAATTTTAAGTAATAAAATTGTTACTTTCTTAAAATATTTATGTAACTAACCAAATAACAAAATATTGCTAAACAATCGCGAATTATCCATTAGCATAACTATATTCGGGGACAACTTAAGTTGAACCTAAAGCGAAAGCTATGATATGTATAAATATTCAATTGGTGGCTCAACTTGGGTTGTCCCCAAGTATACTAATTAGCATTAATTTTTTTTTATTGGTAAATATTCTGGGTATTCAACTAGTTAAGCATCCCATTGTTTTTGAATTGCTTACACCATTGAATCAAAGTGATTAATTCATAGAACAATTGAGATTTTGGATGGATGCAATTGATAAATTTCAGAATTTTCTTTAACCTGGGATAGATTTCCATTTACGCAAATACTTTATAGAAAATACAGCCGTGCAAGGTCCAATTTGTTTCAAGGTTCATGTGAAAGCCAAGAAATTACAATACATTTACGATTGATACAAGTAAAATTCGGATACAAAAATTGCTTAAGGGTGCAATTATGTTATAATCTTTTTACCACAATAAAGGTCATGCAGAAAATTCTCTAAAGGACTGCAATCAATTATACACATTAGTTTTAGATTAAAAAAAAGGTACTGGAAATAAAATAGATAAAAATACATCAACATACAAGTCTTCCAAATACAAATTTTATCATAAACCAAATTTTTTTTTTCATACTACATTTTATTTATACACCTGGAATTCAGCAAAGTATATTGGTTTACACATAAAACAACACACTTTGCTTCAGTCCAGGTGCAGAAATAAAATTTACCATGAAAAAAAAATTTGATTCACACCAAGTTTCAAAAAGAGATGTTTTAGTATTGGGTTACTCAAATGTATTGTGATGAAGGATACCCAATAGAAATTGATGCAATGCAACAACATTTTTCCCTCTAACCTTTTCTACCCTAATATTACTTTGCAACAACACTGATTTGTAACTTATATTTTCTTGAGTGCACTGCCAATCAGGAATCTTTTTTAATTACTTTCAATAGCAACAGTTTTCTCTTTGAATAGTAAAACAGTTTTCAAATAAGTAAAAACGCATTTCAATGACTACCTAATACACTGATGAATGAAAAAGTGTGAATGGCTAAAAAAAATTGAAATCTATAATAATAAAAGAAAGTGTCTGTGGCAAGCAAAACACCTACTTCAGCATAGAAATGTTTTGGAAATTTAAACATAAGTACTATTCAACCTCCAATTGTGCACCAGAGATATGGAATTTAAAATTTTTAGTTAGTAATTCTTTTATTAATATTTAAAGTTTCCATCCATAGAACATAGTCGCAGTGAGGGTATACAAGACACCATCTACGATTGATTTCTGTAGATGGAAATTAAAAAAATAATTTGTGTGTAATTCATTCTAAATTATTTCAGATAATTATTTTTTTATTGCCTTTCTTTAACATTCTACTTTTCGCTAGAAAAAAATTATTTAATTTTTTTATATTAATTATACAGACAACTCTCGTTATCTCAAACTCGAAGGGAAGTGTATAAAAATTCGAGATATCGAAAATTCGAGTTATCGAAAATCCTATGAAAAAACTGTTTTGGTAAAAATACTAGTATACTTACACGACTTTATTTAACATATCTATCCAAAATATTTTGGTGAGTATTTCTATTTTTTTTTAAATCAATTATATTTTCCAAATGCACGATTGCTTGAAATGTCTCTGATGTTTTCATTTCCGGCCTCGATTCAATGAATGCACGCATAGATTTTATCGAAGATAGAGCCTCTTACAAAGTTATCTTTGGAGGAGGTTAGCATTCTTCATTATCATTCTTCTTCTGAGAGTGATCTCACATCAAATGCTGCTATAGAGAGTGCATTGCCTAAACAAAAATGAGAAGGGGTCGAGTGTCGTCTTCATATTTTAAGTGAGTTGCTTTCTGGACGGTCGGTAATGTTCCAAGAAAGTGACTCGCACTTTATCGAAAACGCCAGCTGGCTTGAGGGACGATAAATCACTAATCTTCCTTGTGAGGGACTGTGTTAAAGAGGAAGGGATACAGCTCAGGGAATCCAGTCTAGTAACATTCAAACAAAAGGGTGAGGCACAGGTAGGAATCCATTGTACGTATACCCTTTCAATAACGCACAATAAGAAAGAGAACTGATAAAGATTACATATATGCTAAAGGTCTTCAAAATCCGTAGTTTTGAGAGAAAACAAAATTTTGAGTTGTGAGGAAACTTCGAGTTATCGAAAGTAATGACTAAAAACTTTGAATTAAAGAGATAAAATTACATTAAAAAAGTAATGAAGGTGCAGAGAAATCGATTTTTTTCTCGAGATATCGAAAAATTCGAGTTATCGAAGTTTGAGTTATCGAGAGTCTACTGTATATAAAATATTAACACTGATCATATGTGCCCTTATTTTTTCCAATAACTTTATTTGCAAGATCTTTTTTTAATTAAATAGTAGAAATATTTTTCTGTGTAAAATTTTTGGTGGAGTGTCAGCGGAGCAGGGGGCAGAGCAAATACAAAAAATACTAAAGTATTCTTGAAATCTTTGGCTTAGGATGCAGGTTCCGGAAAGTTTAAAGTTTCAAGGTATAGTTCTTCGTATAATTCTTTATATAAATTTGTAGGAATTTAATTTGTAGGAATTTAATTAATAGGAATTTAATTTGTAGGAATTAATTAGGAATAAATTTGTAGGAATTTAAATGCTATTAAAATATTTTTTAGAATATTCAGACACAAATTGCGTAATTTAAAAAAAAATGTTAAAAAAAATTATGGAAAATTTATTTGGCTACTCGTGCACATTTTTAGATCGAATGAGTTTTAGCTTTAGAAAAAAAAATTTAGTTGAGGAGCACGTAGTACCATTGACTGTTGAATGGGCATATTAGTGGCAAAGAACAGTGAACCGACACCATTTAAATAGTCAAGTCATACAAAGACTATTTGTTTAGTGCGTTTTTGTCGTAAATTGGCAAGAACATAATGGTCCACATCATTATAAACGATGGATGCACAGAGTAAGTGGAGAAACATGCAAATCATTTTTGTTAGAGTAGAAAACCACCACCTTTACCATACTATCGTGCCAGTGCTTCAGCTTGATAATCCCACAGGAAGATGAAGGTATTGCATACAAGTTCCAAGTGGTAGGACTCACCCACAGATATACTGTGAGGAGAGAACTTATGCACAACACCTTTAATCTTCTAATGGAGTTATCTACTTATACCACTAACCTGACGAAATGTCATGCATAAGAAAATTATTTTCTATGGAAAAAGGGTGTTCCAAAAATAGGATTACATCGTAAAATTTGTGAAAGTGATTATAACTTACATTTATGACTTTTACATTATCTAGAGCCTCTTTGCAAAATACAGTGTTTAACTACCTTACATTTTTAAAGAAATAAAGCATGTAATCACCTTTTTGAGACACCATGAATAATAATAAAAGTCTATATTATGTAATCAATATTTCATACATCATGCAAAGGTTAAATCAATAGAGAAAAAGCAAATTCAACATGACATACTACCCATGATATTCAAAAGATGAAATACAAATGACAAACTTAAAATTGCAATACCTAAAGTTTACTTTCTTGAAAAAAGAAACAATTTAAACACATAATTTTTTTTGTATAAAAATTCCATACACTATTATTAGAGCTTTAATATACAGAACATATACAAAAAAAAAATTGATAACTCATTTTTTTCCCATTAGCCATTCTTGCCAACATTTCAGAAAAATTAAATCCTTAGAATCTTTTTTATAACAAATTCATATAAATTATTTTGCACAGGACAATAAAAGTTTGCAGATTAAAGTAAATCAAATGTGAATTACTAAATTTATTTTTACAAAAAAATCATTGTAAACTTGTCAATACCATTTAAAAAATACCCACAACATTTTAAAAGTAAAATAAAGAAACAAAAATTAATGAGCTAAGATAATTTAATAACATTTTTGAAGAGTTGTTTTAATGATGCAGTCTTTTGGTGGTCAAAATGATAAATTTTTGCAAAATACAAAAATACTTTAAAATCCAAACAATTTTATTAGCCAATAGCGCGACTGCATCAAATAGCAAAAATTTTTACTTTGTTATGACAGAAAAAACAAGTCGGGTATGTATGCGAGTCACAATTTGCTTTCTCCCATCCCAAGAGAGAATCAAAGTAAGTAGCAGGGAGTTGAGTAAAAAGCAGCAGTCGGGTACTGACCGTGTCCTCCCAAGTGGGCTGCTCCCAGAGCAGTGGAGAGTCATTGTCAAACTAGGGCAGAAAAGAAACAAGTCAGCATCACATCAGACAAACCACCCTTCTTTTGTGCACGCAACCCAACACTAGCATTGATCACCAGTGAACGGCAAAGCAGAACTAGGATGAGTGAGAATTTAATAAAAAAAAATCTTCGTAAAGCTATAGTTACCTCCTCTAATAATAATAAAAAATTAAAAATAGGTTGACATCTTCCGGTTGCACATCTGCAGTTTATAGAAATGGAACATTTTTTGTAATTTTTTTTAATATTACATAAAATTCTCGAATTGACATAGTTAATTGAATAGTAGTTATGCACATTTCATAGTTATATAATTAATATTAAATTTTTTCCCTGATCATACGTGTTCCAAAAACAGGAATTTACAAAATTTGGCCAAGTTTCATTGTGTTAATTACTGACGAACCGGATAGTGGTTTTACCAATACGGGATATCCAAACTGAATTTTACTGGATATCCGGCCGGGTTTTTTTACGAAAATATCTTCAGCAGTTTTTTAATAAACTGTTCATATTCATAAAGATTTTGAAACGGCTGGAGCTGTACTGTACTGTACAATGCGTTTGAAATATTGTTATGGTTAAAACCATAATTGTTTAATTTTTAATTCCTCTTTATATTTAATTTCAGACTCTCCTAATTGTATTAATTAATTTATGTAATATTGATGTATCCTATTTAATTGTCAAACCTTGTACTTGGGAACATTCACTTTAAATTCCATTAAGTCCAAACTTAGATTTCCCCCTTTTTTATAACCCCCCAAGAGCCCTTTCACTAGTAAATAGGGTGATAACCCCTGCAGTGGCCGCCCGTGGTCTAAAATGTTAGTGCAGCCGAAATCATGCGAATCCCCCCCCACCCCCCCTATTTTCCAAAAACCTTACATGAACGGAAATTCTTTATTATTCACTACTCAAATCAAGTTTCCTTTCAATTTTTAAGAAATGATAACATGCGAAAAAAAATAGAAACACTTACTTACTTTTTGAAAATTAAAACAATCCTGCTTTCTTTTTAAACATGCGAATCGGTCAATTTTAATATTAACTTACATAACAAAACAACAGCAGGACCATGTCCTGAAACAACAGCACACAGTAATTGTATCACGAAAGCCATTTCCGTTTGGATATAATCTCGTAAGTTCCGTTTCACCCATGAGCCAATCAGCATATCAAACCTCAAGTGCAGCTAAAACAAGAAAACTCATTTCGGCTGTACCTTCTCACAAATTCAGTGCATTAGCATGAGGGGAATCTCCATACTACGTAGCGGTTGCCACAGCAAAGATGCAGCCGATTTCGAATTTCGCTTTTTGGCTGCAGTTTTATTTAATGGAGTTTTTTCCCCTCCTGAATTGTGCATTACGGTAACAGGCTTGCTATTTATCTGAGATTTTGTTTACTACTGTAGAAATTTCTTTTTCAATTATAATCTTCATTTAAGAAAATTAGTAAAATATCTGATTTTAGTTTTAAAATACACTAATGAATTTAGGTGCAGCCCGGCTGTACTTGCTGTAGTGGGCGAGCCGCCACTGAACCCCGGTCTGGAGTCTTTTTCCACTGGTTTTGGTCCCAGAAATCGGCCCCCCATAGAGTCCCTCCCATATCATGTTACACTTTTGGGTTCTGGTTTTTAAGTTTCACTGTAACCGAGGTTGTATTTTTTTAATTATCTGATTGGCTGCGAGGAAAATTAAGGTGTTAGTTTTGAGGGATTTGGCAAGGGGGTTTTTGGCGAGATATGCGGAGGCGCGCTGTTTATCGGGACTTTTTTGACTGAACTCGACTTGGGACATGAAGTTCTAACTTAACGATGCTTTTTTTTTTCACGACGCCTTTGACCTGACTTGACGTGACTTGGAAGGCATTTTTCGGAGCTCCAACGCACACGGGAGTGCAGCTCTAAGTTTTATCAAACGCTGGCCTAGAGCCTTTCTTCAAAACCTGCGGGTTTAGCTAAGAGATGCCTGTTTGCACTCTTCTTCGGGGTTAAGCCAAATTAACCACCGCCACCACCCACCGATGCACGAGAGCCACCCATCCCAATCGATGTTGCAGGGTTAAATAAACCCAGCCACCCATCGACGCAGCCCAGAGGGATGACCCCTTCTTCTGCTGTTGCCTAGGATGTCAGGCCTGGACGCCTCCTGCGTCACCCGTCAGGCCGGTGATCCTCGCCCAGAGAAGATCCCATCCACCAACCACTTCTGAGCTGGTTCCTTCTGCTGGACGACTACCTTCGGCCGACGCCTTGTGACAGACCACCTCTGTAGCTGAAATCGGAGTTGACACTCCGTCGAAGGATGTGCCAAGTACCCCCAATCTTGGACACTTTTATTATGGCAATAGCGGCTTAGCCACGTTTCTGTTTTTGCGCTCGTAATGTATTAAATTGACCTCCAGCCGCATATCTCTCGACGAAATTGCTGAAGTTAGTAGTTTTTAATTTTAGTTTACCCTCCCCCTTTTAATTTATTTAGTTTTATCTAGTTTGGCATTTGTAAGGTTTTTCCTTTTATTTTTGTGTTTTTAAATAAATTTGTTTTCATTTGGTCGCCAAATTTTAGTCTTGTGTTTACTTCCTGTTCAAAACTATACAATCACTCCAGGTAAATTCTTAAATTAAACAACGATTAATATTATCGTTCTACATTTTCACTTTTTCCTTCTTTGATTGTAAATTTAATTTAACCCTAAAAAGTAGATATAACAATATTTTCAAATTGCTGATCAAAATTGCACTATAATTTAAATGCTAGAACTAGCTATTACTAGAATAGAGAATAAAACAATTTCTAATATATAACGAACATAGATATAGCTATGCACCCGACACACCCATGGGGATTTTTCAAACTCTAAGATATCAACATACTCTTCCTTACCATCTATTCCCTGTGCCGTCCCACAAAATGTTTTTTGGAAGTGTTATGGTTAAAACCATAATTGTTTGATTTTGGCTCCCCTGGTTCGACGGGTCTGTGTGTGATAAGCCCAAGAAAAGTTCCAGGGGGTCCGGACCCCCTTCAGGTCAAGATCCAAACCAGTCTTCTTGCACACACTTTAAGACAAGAAAAGTTCTGTTGTGCCAAAAAAACTATATCAATCGTTCTGGCCTGTTACTCCTTACTTTAATTAATAAAAACAAACACATTATACCTCCCTATCCCCCAAATTTAGGAAAAATTTGGATGTTCAGAGGCTAGCAAATTAAAAAAAAAATTATCTGTAGGAAAATTCATTTAAAAAAAAAAATATTTTTAAAGATATAGCTTTTAATTTTTACCCAAATTATATAGGTTTGAAAAATAAAGTATCGATATAAATTTAGAAATGTATATTGTTAGAAAAACTGCTGATACCAGGGCGAAAACGGGAAAGCGATCGGAGGGTTAAATCATTCTTAGCACACACTGCAATTCACAGCAGTAAACTTGTGTTGGGCCCAAGTTTTTTCGACTCATCCAACTCATTATTCAGCCATTGTTCAGTGCTGTTAATCGTGCTTTAAGTATTTCACTATTGATTCTTCCGTATTCATGCGTGATTCTTCCGTATAGTGTTGCGAGTCGGTCTGAGAATATTATTTGAAAGTAGTATAATATATACTCGTTAGGAAAAGAATGCGGTGACGGACACCGGTGACTATATAAAATGACAAATTTGGTTTAAGAAATATATCAATAGAAAACTATACATATTCAAAAAGGACTAAATCTAAAAATCATCTTGTTTTCTGACCATATAATAAGTTATGACAATCAATGAGTTACAAGCTATTGTATTTGTGGATAGGAAAAAGAATCAATACCATAATTTACTGCTTTGAGAAAAATGACTTTAAAGTTCGAGGCCCAGTCTTGTTGCAATGCTATGGAATCGTTTGATTTGAAGGGTTAAAGTAATCTGATGACATTGGTTACCATTTCATTAAGGATATATTAAATTTTTTTTTTTTAAAAAGTGTTAAAATTGACATTGATCCTTCTTGTTACATAAAAGCGGATCTTGAACTTTCCACAGTTTGTGTTACTTTGATGACGACGCTTTGATGAAGCACAATCCGAATGGAAGATCTTGGACAAGATCTCTTATAACACACATTTTTTTAAATTATAAAACTGTTCAAGAAATGAACAAATCAATTTTCTACACATATCTTGCTTTTTATCCCTACAGTTAAGACATATAGTAGTCCATGGATCTCCAGCATATAAATTTTAAATTCATAAAAATATTCCATGTTGAAATATTTTTTAAACCTAAAGTGTTGTATCAATAAAATCTATACCTATTATAATTATAAAATACGAAAATTAAAACTTGAGGGTAAACTCTTTTAGAGGAAACTTCATAAATTAGATGGTTTGGTTAATTAACGTCGCACTAGAGCTGCACAGTGGGCTATCGGCAATGGTTCGGGGCCTAGGATTTTGGATCCCAATCAGATTTATGCACTAGTCCCGTATGCCCGCCGGTATAATTTGTTGGAAGTTCTAGACAACATTTTAGTAATTTTGTAGCGAAGCTGGCAACCTTCCGATCACAAGATCACTATTTTTTTTATGCAGACTTAATTTCACACTTTTCTTAGGTGAAAGAGTGTCTTTTGGTTTTGTTTCTGCTGCAGTTTCTTCTTTAAATAAATGTTTTTCCTTTCATAGTAAGGGGAAAAATGACAAAAGTAGCCTAATGATTTAAAAAAATTCTTTTTTGAATACAACTGTTTTTCATCAGGGACACTTAACTCTTCACGGTCAAGGAACGCGTTTGATATTTACATTCTTTTTACAGGTAATTTCTTTCATGTGCTTTTTACGTAGATGGTGGATAATAATAAAAATAAAGTTATGCTTGAAGCTGAATATTCATCTCAGTATGACAAACGTGTCTTTCGTGCTTTGTGACATTTGTCAAATGTTTTTTAAAATACAGTGATAAAATACTGTGAGGAATTTCAATCTGAAGAGAGCTTCACATCAACATATTTAGTGCTTCAAGATTTAAAATATAGTTTCAGTTAAAGAGTGATAGAATGACTTTTTAAACTCAAGAATATGGTGTTCCCTTTCATTTTGAAGAACAGAAAGGGGAAAAATTAACATTTTGGTGACTAACAGAAGACACTTAAGTGAAAAGGATTAATAAAATATGTTGAAACCAAGTGATTCACACTTTTAAATTGAGTCGGATATCATTTGAGAACGCACCCACAAAAAAGATATTTTTTTTTATGTTCAAGAACATGTAGTTCTTTTTCAATTTGAAGAACAGGGAATAAAAGAACAGGTTGTTATTTTGGTGACCAAGAGTCATCTTTTGACCGCAAAGGGCCCATTTTAATATTGAACACATCAAACTCAAAATCCGTTTTATATTATCAACTAACAAAAAAACTTTCTGATATTACTCACCTTGAGTTGGTTCATGACCTCTGCCTCCTCCTCCACCGCCTTCCTCACGCTCTCGTCGACGCCGTTCGTCCCCTCGTGCTGGGGCGAGTTCTCCCCGGCGCTGCAGAAGGCCAGGCTCGTGTTGGATAAGGCAATCACCGCATTCTGAACATTAGTGGCTCTGGCATCACAAGGGGAGGGAAGGGAAAGGGGCATGCAGCTCAAAACAATCATGCAAAAGGAGTATAATAGCATGTCCATGCAAAACAAAAATAATGAATCATTCGTGCAAAATACAGGCATTTGTGTAATATTGCAAAAAGTTGCTCTCCATTTCTGAAGATATTCAATTGGTAACACCGAAGTACTAAGGGGTAGGCTTGGGCAACAATTCGATTTTCATCAAAAATCCAAATTAAAAAAAATCGTCCTTTCGATTATGTAATTTTCGATTGATTATTGGCTGGCGATTAACCATTGCAGCGTCCTGGAGTTCATCCACCTTTCATTCTCTACCAAGCAATTCCTGGAAATAATTTCCACTTGAACCGTATTTACACCAAGAGCCAATCACAGAGCCCCAGCACATGAGGACCACGCAGGGGGCGACCAAAATCATGTGAACAACACGGACTGAGAGGAACTCATTCCCAGACATTCCTTCCAACTCTCTGCATGCTATTTTGGCGTGCTCCTCATCTAATTAATGCCATAGAAATAACCTTTAAATGTAAATACTTATCTTTCATAATTGGATCATTAAATATCATTTGTTATCTAACTACTATGGCTATCATCAATTCGTCCAATACCAATTAATTTAACCTTCTGAAATGGAGTCTACTATCGCGTGGCCGCACCAAACAACCAAACTCCGGCAACGCACTATCAATGCCCAAGCCTACTTGCGGATATATTTCCGAACAGATGTAGTCCAGGACACTTAGCGTGAATATTTTTTTGGTGACCACAATGGTCGACAAAAGGATGCTAACACATCACATCTCTCTAACAGTTTTAACCATATGTCCCAGTCCCAACATCAATTTATGGCACCAGCCAATTGTGGCCTTCGACTACTCAAGATATGAACTGGTACTCCCTTCGAGCAGTCGTTTGGGTAATCTTTACCATTTATCCACCAATTTATGATACCTATCTTGAATGTATAAATAAAAAAATCTGAAAAAATTACGATGGCAGTAGGGTTACCAGAATGCAAGCCATTGGAAGAATCTAAAAATACTAACCAAAGTGCAAAGGGTTGCCATAAACCACATATCTTCAAAAAAAATAGCCAAATAAATTAGAGCCAAAAATGTGTCCTGTGAATACATCTACCATATTTCCCAGTTTATGTAAGCCTGAGTACCGAATAAACCAGTATAGATTAGGCTTGACATTTCTGAAGAGCACCAAAATCACTAAAACTATGAAACCAAAATGTATAATTTCTCCTTCTAATGATAATGGTTGAGATTTCATTTAAGAAGTCGAACAGCAGTTTGAAAGACACAAGAACGAACATCCTAAGTGGTGCATACTTTTAGGCATGATGAATCATTTGAACTTCGAGGAGGGCCATTTTTCCAGCCAATTTTTCTTAATTTTTAATTTCTCAGCTTAAATATTTATTTTAAGAATAAAACTTTCACTTTTTTTTCGATGATTTGCCGATTTCATGTACGAAAATACAACTCGGTTAATACACGAGTTTTCCACTTTGGACAAAAAGTTTTCATAAATTTAGGGGGTCGGCTTATACACGAGTATATACAATAGATTTTTGTGAATAATGTTACACATTTAAATAGTACAAAGAAAATTATATGCACAAGCCGATTGTTTTTTTCCAGAAGTCTGTAAAAAATTTAAAACTTACTAGACCTATGGTCTTATAAAAAAGTCCATGTGATCAAGCCTCTCTTACCATACGATAGCTATCGTATATACTCGCATATAAGTAGAGAAATTCAAGTCAAAACTTTTTTCGAAAAGTGGTATGACACTATGAGCCAAGTGTGCTGAATGAAGACAACTGCACATCCCATCATAACATTAACAAAAAAAAAATAGCACTACTCGCACTTGCATCATCAATTTAGAATATATTTTGATAAATACTTTATTAGTTTGTAGAATCTATGCAGCTAATATACATTACTTTAACCCTAGATTACAACACTCTAGAAAAAGTTTCATGCTCACAACACATTCGTCAATTTGACACCATTATTTTAAAATTTTACTTGCAATTATTTAATTATTAAATATGCATAATGCAGAAAAAAATAATAACTATAATTTGTTGAAATAACACACTATCTAGATCGTCATAATGAGTTATTGGCTAGATGACCTAGGCTGGCACTCTAACCAAAATTAGAAATAATTAAAAAGTGATTGCACAGGGTCCAATTTTTTAAACCAATACAAAGGCTGCCGTAGCTGAACGCTTAGAATAACAAACTTATAATCGAAGGATTGTGGATTTGAACATCAAATGACAGTGCAACAAGATCGTACCTTACTGTTGTCCTGTAAAAAAACAACTACCATGTAGAGGGGATGGGTGCATGTTAAATATTTCACTGTACAAACGTCCTAACAACTACGAAGGTGCGTTATGCCAGTTCAGTTGTTGTTCTCGTTATCTAACCATGGTTCGAAGTTACGAGGTTGTGTTCCTGGGTCTTTCCTTTTGAATAGATCCTGCGAATTGTCGCTGATAGCCTACTGCGCTAATTCATACAACCAACCTGACTGATGTTTTTTCCCCTTCTCGTTCTACCATGAACGAAACAGAAACCTTCTGATCACGAGTTCAATACACTGTCAGTCTATTCAAACCCACAACCAGACGATTATGAATGGAATACTCTACCACACTATTAGACCAACCTCTAGTGCAACCATTCCATCAACTTGTAGATCCCGAAGCGTCACCAATAGCACATTGTGTTGCTTTTGGGCAACATTAATTTTCAGTTGGTTGTTAGTCGCACTAGAGTTACGAAGTGGGCTATTGGTGACAGTTCAGGGTCTGTCTCAAAGAATATATCGGGGAACACTGTTTCGTGTTTTTGAACCACGGACAAATGACGAGGACAACACCTGAGCTGGTACCCACGACGCAACCACAATAGGCGTCAACACATCATACATAGATTATATTTAACATGCACAAGTCTTTTATTCACACAGATAGAGATCGAGGGTAATTTGAAACGGCTTTTGTAAGTTGAGTAGCGAATCTGGTAACCCTTCGATCACAAGGTTGCTACATTAATTAACTTTTGTCAAATCCTCATGCCGATTCAAACTCCTCTGCTTTGCTAACCAGATGCTTTGAGGTTGTGTTGGATGGCAGCTCAGGTGTTTACCTTGAAGCGTTTTTAATAGCAACTTCAGAACTAAATTTATTCACTTGAATATTTCATTTACAAACTAAAGATAATATAAGTTGAATCCTGCAACCCATTTACTAAATTATACAATATAACGATTTCACATGAATGGCGCACACACACTAGTAGGCGTATCACCAACGACTGTGCCCGCTAGCAGAAAGTCAACAATCTTAAATAAGTGAGGTGGGCACTGCGCATGTGTACTTCCAACTGACGTCATTTCTGTTCAACTGCAACGATGCCGAGTAGTCTGTCAGCCGAAGCACTTCGGTTCGAATCTTTCCTCTGCCGAGTTTTCTAACCGCCGCAACCTCTTCATCCGACAATGGTTAAAAATACGATTCATTGTTCACAAGTCTTTATTTCGAGATAAATCTCGAATTGTCACCAATAGAGCAATGTGTAGCTCGTTAATGAACCAACGAATCCATGAATCCAACGAACGACCAACGGGACGTTAAAGAACCGACAAATCAGATTTTTTGTGTTTGTTTGGTGAATGAACATCGCAGTGGGCTATACGGTTCAGAAACTATCACGAAAAAACCCCACAGGAACACTGCTTCGCAAGGACAACATCTGAGCTGGTATCACCCTATACAAGGCTGTCATCTAACCACGGTTCAAAAATAGCATTCATTGTGCCAGCGTCTTTCCTTTGAGAGAGACCCCAAACCATCGCCAATAGCCCACTCTTCAGCTCCAGTGCGAAATTTTTTTCAATCAACCCTCTATTTGCCGGATTATTTTAAACAAACGTTTTCTCCCCAAATCAGATTGCTACATCCGTGCTAAGAATCAAGCACCTCCGGAAACGGGTCAAATGAGTTAACAGGGGTGGCCATGCCCACCCAAAACAGTTTTTTTTAAAGTACTCTTTTAAAAACAAGTGTCCTTTTGAAAATGGGATGCCTTTTTCCTAGTAACAGTGCCCTGCCCTTTTTATTTCTAGAGTGAACACTGACTCTACAACCTCTAAATTTGCCTTTATCTATTCTGTTTAGGTTACGTGCCTTTGAGCATTTTAATAGTAGACTAACAGATTATGATTGCTTAGTTAAAAAATAATTATAAAATTCTATCTATAGCTTTGGAATAAGTTTTCTACACAAGCTCTGGCAAATGTTAGCTAAATCAAATTACACATGAAGATAAAAAGCAAACATTCTACATGCATCAATAACATGCCACAAATCAAAGTGCAGTTCTCAAAGCAAAATAAACGAATTATTACATAGATCAACTAATACTCATTTTAAAAAGGAGCCACATAAATATATAAATACATAAAATTTCCAAACCAAATTTTTTATATTTTAAGTTTAATAACTCTGAAGATGAAAAATGACTAAAACGCCAAATGAAAAAAAAATCAGCTTTTTTGGAACATGGTTACTTAGCAATATGTTAACACACTTAAATATTTGGTAATTCAATTTTTAGTTAATCTTTTTTTTCCTCAGAAATTAAGATAACGTTTTAAAATTTTATGAATATACTTTAACACGATTTTAAAACATAATTTTAAATTGAATTTCAAATTAGTCAATTATTTTAAAATGAAAAGACTAATAAAAATAAAATAAAAGTTTAGATGGTGGTTAATTATTTTGAAAACATAAAAACTAAATTGGAATGGCTTAATAGAGCATCAAAATTAGAAATAACCAGAAATTAAAATTGAACAAAAAAAAAATTCAGATATAATCATTCCGTTTAACATTTAAATGAAGAACCACTCCATGTGGATAGACAAATACAGATATTTTTTTTTTTGAAAATGGAATAAATTATGCATTAATATTTAAATTAAAAGTAAATTTATCAATGTTGTTCGAGGGGAATTGCAACAGTTTAGGGATGTTAGCGATTCATACCTGGCGGCAGCAGATGCGGCTGACGCGGAGCCCTTCCTGCCCTCTAGGGTTGCCAGATGCTGTTCCAGGGCTTCCAGGAGACTGCTCGGAGCCTGCACACAAACAACCACTTGTGAGAAACAAATTTCTCTAAACCACAACACAGCAAAGTTTTCTGTACCAAGCCAGATATACTTGTTTATGAACGTAAAAAAATATCATTCAAAAAGTATCAAAATGGTTATAAACAATAACAAAATAATGTTGGAATCTTTGGTTTTATTTAGGTAATGAACCTAATTTTTATTTTGTCAAAAAAAAAAAAAATCACAATGTTTTTATATTTGGGGCAACATTTCCTTTCAAAAGGGAGTTAGAAATAAAAAAAAAAATTAATCAGATCATAAGATCATCGTTATAAGTTATTTAGTAAAAATCCTTGTGCGACATATTTTATTGTGATATGTATATTTCAAAAAACATCTTTGGTCAGATTAAGCTAAAGCATTAACATAAAAGCTAACATGTTGTTGTTAGCTTTTATGTTAATGCTTTAGATTATGTTAATGCTTTAGATACATATGTTGGATAAAACCATCCAACATATGTTGAAAAGTTACTTCATTCAAACAGTTTAGTTCTTAAATCTTTTTAAGAACCAAGTCAAAATGTTACAGAATGCCATTTTAAAAATTTAAAGGATACCTGAATGCGTGTTTAAGTGCATCAAAAATATTTCACATTTCTAATTTAAAATTTTACAAATTAATATACAAATTCAAAAATTTCGTTTACAGTGAAATATTTTTAATTTGTAGAATGCATTGTGTGAATATTTACATTTTTGAAGGAAAATGTGGAACAGGGGATTGTAAAGACAAAAAATTTTTTATGAAACAATGGCATTTAAGGAAACAAAATATCTAAAAAAAAAAAAAACTTAAATGAAAATTAAATGTTAGTAATAACTAGAAACAGTGCAGAAAATAATTAAGAAGGTTAAAGAAAAATCAAACTAAAAAAAAACTCACATGGTTAGAAATAAAGATAGGGAGGTTCCCACAACGACGTGCCAGCTAAAATAGGGTGGAAAAAAAAGTGTGGATAGAAAAAAAAAATCTAATCCATGCAACAGTTTAAGCAACCTCTAAAATTAAAAAGAATTCAAACAAAGTAAATACTAAAATACAATTTAAAGTGCAATAACAAGAAATAAAGACAAACATGCTTCTAATTTTAATACTAATAACATGCCACAAAAACAAGGGAATGATTTGTGTCAAAGGAGGACATTCACTTATTGAATCTGCAGAATAAGAATAAGTTTCATCTATTGTAAAAAAAAAGCTTAAAAATATACTTCATTTTGAATCTAGAACACTTGAAAATGCCAAAAGGAAGGAACAGATTTGTTTTCCCCAGAAGAAGTCACAAATGAAAAATGTCTTGTTTTTACAATTATTTTCATTCCTAATTGGCAAAGAAATTGGCAACTCAAATACTTTCCTAAACCTTAGGAATAGGCACACTGGTAATGCAATTTTTAAATTACGCAAAATCGAACGAATTTTGTTGTATAGAATTTTAAATTTGCAAGTAAAATATTGCATGCTTTAATACTTTATTAATTATTGTCTCTGATTTGTATAAATAGAGCTGAAGATGTTTTTAAAAAAAGTTTTTCACAGTTTTAAAAGATAACCATTGTAAATTTGAACATCATACAATACAAAATATAAACATTAAAGGTAATACATTTAAATCAAAACGTAATCTAATCAAAAGTTTAAAAAATTACTTAGAGTCTGAAACTCTAATTCAAAGTAACACAATGCATTAGAAATCGCAGTGCTGCCGCTCTCTATTATCTTTGACAGTGGCAGCTTTAGTATCATCAGGTATAAAAAATAGTAGCCTAAATAGTCTCCTCAATTTTGCCTATATTTAGCAAAGATTACAAAAAGGTATTAATTGTGACAAATCTTAATCAAATTGCAACAAATGCAGTATAATAAATGCAAGTAATATTACAAATTGAGATTATGTTTATATATTAATTTTTTTTAAACAAATCTATATATGTTCTTAGGTACTCATTTTTTCAAAGATATATTTCATAAATTTAAAACATATATTCACAGGATGAATAAAATTAATTTTCAAACCTCACAACTTTGCATTAAAAAAAACTTATCAAAAATATCAACCCCAAACCATCTCCAAGATTAAATGCCTTTATATGCGGAATTCTCCATTTTATTAACACTTTCATAAATGTATTTACATTACAATATAAAAATTTTATTTGAGACAGAACTAAATTTTTTTTAAAAGCAAGATAAATGTTGACTTCAAAGTGGTGTCATTCGCATGTCTGTAAGATTCCAAAGTAACATTATTTCTTCATAAATACTAAAAACAATTAATTATTTACCAAAATGTATTTTTTTTGTAGCAATTTTGATTATTTTTGCGAATAACAATATTTTTGTTTAAAATTGTGACACACCGGCATATCGACTTCACTCCAGCAAATGGTTCATACAAATTTTCGAAAGTAAAAATGGAGTAATTGTTCAAGACCTTTTGATAATGTTTAAGGATCTCTTATATTTTTTAATGATAGTGGATATTGAATTATCAAAGCAATGTTATAAATATAAATTGCAAAATATAATTTTTTCCTAAACTCTGAATAATTTATAAGTTTTTATAAAGACATTTACTTAATTCTACCAAAGTTTATAAAAGGGATTAAGTAACCACATCAAAATCCCCGAAAAATCTCAACGGCAAAGAAATTGCAAATCTTTAATATTTATAATTTTGTAAAACTTGCAGAAGATGTTAGATTCTGAAACTAACTAGCTAACTAAAGCTTCAGAGCATTTAATAAGCAGACCAGCAAACTTATGCTGAATTCCTGGAAATTTCAAAATGAATCAAAAAAATTTGATTCATTTTTGAAAATCAATTTGAGACGCAAAAATTCTGATTTTCAGCTCGACTAAAATAGCCGATTTGCTGTGAACAAGAATCTGCATAAAAAACTATCTACATTTAATAAACAGCATAAAGACCGCCCATCTGGGTAAAAATCCGTTGATATACTAATAATTTAAACCTTCGAAATTGCAGAATTTGTCAAGTATGGGAAATCGATTTTGAACATGGAATGTTCAATCCGAAAATATTCCGGCAGGAAAATTGTGATACAATGAGTATGTTTTGGTGATTTTTTTAATATAGATTAATTTTTATATATTTTTTAATATAGATTATTTAATATAGATTCTTTGTTGTTCAATTTTTTTTTTTTTTGCTAAAGAAAGCAATTGACTTTGCATAAATTAATAATAGATGGGAATAAAAATATTTCACATAATTCTGCTTTTATTGTTACTGAAATTTTATAATACAATATATTTATTTTATAAGAATTTATAACGAATAATGACAAATTAGGAAGGATCACTTAACTTTCTATTGCTTTGTTTAAAAACTTAACAATTTTTTCCCAAAGATAAACCTTCATTTCCAAACTGTCCCCAATTTCCCCAAAAATTGTACTACACTGCCTGAATCAAATTCAAAGGTGCATTTTGGCATACCATTTAAGGAGTTATTTGGAAAATATTTGCTTTATTAAACTTAAAATAAGCTTTTTTTAATGTAATTTTTTAGTTCCTCACTCAAACGACAACCTCATCTTGTTTCACTACTTAGAATAGATGCATTTGCTTGTTCAGCAAATCCGTTCTTGCCTGCAGTAGTGGGCGAGGAGGATGGTTTGGTTTGTTTAATTAACGTCGCACTAGAGCTGCACAGTGGGCTATTGGCGACGGTTCGGGGCCTATCCCGAAGGAAAGACCCGGGAACGATGTAGGTGAGGAGGAGGAGTTAGGGATTTAAAAAATTTCTTGTTTCGGCAAGGCAGTAAAACAATTAACTTTTTAAAATTTGCTATGCTAAAATAGTGCAGGGGAAGTTATACCAGAAAAAGTGCAAGGACAATAGCCAATGAAGTGAGGAGGCAACATCTAAAAAACGTGCGGGGTCAAAAAACAACAGTAGTGCAACTTTAACAGAATTTTTTTTAAAAATTATTTTAATTAAACATACGTTTCAAAATTTTAATTCAATCAAAAATTTATTTAGCAAGATTCCTTTTATCCAATTTCCTGACATTAACATTTTATTTAGCAAATTGTTCTTGAAGATAAAATATTGTGACATAAGTTTATATATTTTTACTCAAATTTAATTTAAAAATACTAATTGTAATTAAACAAACAAGTGTCGAATTAAAAAAAAATTCTTAATGAAATATTCATTGAACCAATATTTTAATTTCTTCAGAAATCATTAAAAAAATTCATTTACAGCAAATTTTATTAAAAATTTATAACAATTTATTTTTTGTAGATACGTTAAAATTTTTAACTTATTTATATGTTATTATTATTTTTTAAATCAATCTATTAGTTCAAATGTGATATAAGAAAAAACTTTGAATATGCAACGGAATCGAAATACTAGATTATTTGGACATGTATTTGCGAGAAAGTGAGTTTTGCAGATGACACAAGCAAGTGAACGGTCCTTAATTTGGATGACATTTATATGCAACTTGTTAAGACTGTTTGCTGGTACACCAAGGAATAATTAAAAAGTTACAAGATGTTAGACGGATATAAAATTTTTTCATTTGGCAAAATCCAAAAAATGTATACATAATGTGTTCCCAATAGAATTGCTTGCGAACGTCGATGCCGGACAAACCTTGGGTAAGCTATACAATCTGTGGATTATTTTGGAGATAAATGGAACAGCTCCCACTGCACTTGCATAGCAGGGTTGTTGTTGTTGTTACTAGTCCTTCGCTGCCTAGCGGCAGCTAGAGAGCTTCCATGAGTCCCCACACCCTCAAAAAATCAAGGGCCTGCAAAGGATCTGTCTCAAAAACTTTGACTTTTCTCAAGACTTATCTGATATTAATCTAATTGCAATTTATTAATATTTAATATAGAAATAAAAAATTAATGAGAAATATTAACTGTACTTGTTTTTTCCTCTTAAATATGTCTTGACAATTGTATAGTATGATTCACCTGAACGGATCCAACATAATCCGATGGTAGCGAGTTCGATTCTCATCCCTTGACAAAACAATTGCGGTTTGTGTCGCCCCCCCCCCCCACCCAACACACACACAATTAAGCCTCCAGAAATTAATTATTATTAACATATTATACATAAAAGTTAACATTAGAGGGGCCCTATTTACAAAAGAGTGATAATTGTATTTTACACATAGGTTCATAAAATTAGCACAATTTGGATAAAAATGAGTGTTTTGGACCAGAAAGTTTGGTGCAATTTGCACAGGCACAACACCCCTGTCAATGATGAGAACTTTAATATTGAAACTTGAGGATAATTATTCAGTTCTGTTGAATGTGCAATAGCTGCAAGTGGCTAATCTAAAGGTTACATTGTCAGATATTTTCTACTAATTCCAGAGTTTTATTTTATTAATACGAGGTTATAAAATACAGAAACTCCAACCTGTTCCACACTTTCCATTCTAAAAGTAATAAATGTTACAAACTGCTTGAATATACACAAATGCATTGAAGAAAATATATTGAGGAAAAAGTTATGGAAGTCTTACTTTTGTCAAATCTGGAATATCGCTTTTTTCGATACCAATTGTCTGAAAATAGAAAAGATTGATTAGTACAAAATACAAATATTGACAAAATTATACGTTCGTCAATTACTCTACGACTGAATTCAAATTGTTTTAGCATCAGCATATTTGCAATAGTGCAAGATTGAAAAAAAAAACTATTCGATCATGAAACAGTAGTATAAGAAAAGTATCTTAAATTAAATATACCTACCCCTACAAAAAAATTAAAACAGAATTTAATCATGAGATAAAACCTTAAAGGAAGTTTTAAACATTTAACATCACACTTAACTAGGTTTGGTTTGGGTAATTAACGTCGCACTAGAGCTGCACAGTGGGCTATTGGCGACGGTTCGGGATCTATCTCGAAGGACAGACCCGGGAACACAAACATTCACACACACATTGATACATGCACCTCATTATATTAGAACCATGGTCAGATGACGAGGAAACACCTGAACTGGCACCCAACGCTTTCAATAGACTTCGGGACTTTGGACCCCGATCAGATTTGTCGAGCACCAGTCCCGTATACACGCCGTTAATTTTTGCGGATGTTCTGGACGACTTTTCTAGTATTTTGTAGCGAAGCAGGCAACCCTCCGATTACAAGATCACTACTTTTTTACATTTCTTTGTCACGTCCATCGCCTATAACCACTCGGCCACGGAGGCCTCGCTTAACTAGGGATGAGCGTAGTAGTTATTAAATAATGACAGTTATTACTGTATTATAATGAAATAACTAGTATTTTTAACTGTTATTTGATATCTTAAACAAGGTTAAATGTCGTCAACCTTGTAATTAGGAGGCGCAAAATATCAAATGCTAAATTTTCATGAAATTTTTTATTAGTTGATGGTAGGAATTCTTTTCATTAAAATACTGATAATGATCCTACAATTAATAATATTTCAATAAATTATTTCTATTATATAAACATATTAATTTCTCCTGATCATTTTTACATCATTAAATGCATATTGGCGATCTCAATGATAGATTAATAAAATATTCATTGGTATTAAATTTTTTTCAACATGCTCTTTAAACTTCCATCCAAAAATTATTTTTATTTAATATAGCGCAATATATTAGACCGTAATAAATAAGAAATTTAATAAAATTTCAAATTTATGCTATTTACCTTTTACAATGCGACGAAGAGTACCAAAAAATCACTTTCAGGTCAAATCATTCAGCTAAATGCGAAGTACAAGCAAAATATCTTTCTCCGAACCTCCCCATACCCAAAGAATTTCTACAATATAAGCAAAATACACTCGAAAACTGATTCGCACATTCAATCATGCCAGCCAACACCATCTTCCCCACAAAAAAAAAAATTGAACTATTCCACTTTGATCGTTCCCAGAAAACAAACTTTCGCCGGATAGAACACTAAACAAAATATTCTGATCCAATCAGAAGAAAAACGATTCAAATATCGATAACTTCTAAAAAATATATTTGGAATCAATGAGTTCCAATATTAAAATATTTTTTTATCGTAATAATATTTCGAAAAGGTTTGGATCACAATTTGGACATGTGCCACTAACGAAGTGACGTAAACATCACTATTCACGATGTGCGATTGAGGAATTTTAAAAGTTAGTTATATCACGGAATAGGTTTGTTTTAACCAAGGCCTTCTTGTACTTGGGAACAGGTCGTTCTTCCGTTTCCGTTCCTTTTTATTAACATGGTAATCTTTTTTTACATGCTCCTTTTCTAACTTTTTTTATTTAACTTGCTCTTTTTTGACAGTTTAGGTGTTTCTGGATAAAATTAAACAAGCACATCCATTAAATGTTTGAAAAACATACAGACAACTCTCGTTATCTCGAACTCGAAGGGAAGTGTATAAAAATTAGAGATATCGAAAATCCTATAAAAAAGCCGTTTTGGTAAAAAATAAATACTAGTTTTTCGAAATCAATTATATTTTCCAAATGCACGATTGCTTGAAATGTCTCTGATGTTTTCATTTTCGGCCTCGATTCAATGAATGCACGCATAGATTTTATCGAAGATAGAGCCTCTTACGAAGTTATTTTTGGAGGAAGTTAGCATTCTTCATTATCATTCGAGAGCGATCCCGCATCAAATGCTGCTGTAGAGAGTGTATTGCCTAAACAAAAATGAGAAGGGGATCGAGTGTCGTCTTCATATTTTAAGTGAGTTGCTTTCTGGACGGTCGGTAATGTTCCAAGAAAGTGACTCGCACTTTACCGAAACGCTTGAGGGACGATAAATCATTAATCTTCCTTATTGGACTGACTCTGCGTTAAAGAGGAGGGGATACAGCTCAGGGAATCCAGTCTGGCGACATTCAAACAAAAGGGTGAGGCACAGGTAGGAATCCATTGTAAGTATACCCTTTCAATAATGCACAATAAGAAAGAGAACTGATAAAGGTTACATATATGCTAAAGGTCTTCAAAATCCGTAGTTTTGAGAGAAAACAAAATTTTGAGTTGTGAGGAAACTTCGAGTTATCGAAAATAACGACGAAAAACTTCGAATTAAAGAGATAAAATTACATTAAATAAGTAATGAAGGTGCAGGGAAATAGATTTTTTTCGAGATATCGAAAAATTCAAGTTATCGAAGTTCGAGTTATCAAGAGTCTACTGTATTTCATTTTTTTTTTAATTTAGATTTTGAAATACTGCTGTTTGACAAATAAATAACTTATTTCTTATAAATAATATTTTTAATTATCGAAAATTGAAATAATGATATTTTATAACTTAATTAAATATTGCTCATCACTACACTTAACATAATTTCGTATTCTTCAAGCAATCTAAAAACACAGCACTTCTTTTCATAATTATTTTGAGCTAATATTTATACTGAGCATCTGTTGTTTTGGAGAATATTTTTTAAGGGGACACTTTAACATAAAACTTTTTTTATTTGACTTCTTGAATCAAATGAATATTTAAATTTATATAAAAGAACAATATTTCACAAAAATTCCATAAAGTTTTGTATTTTTTTTCAAAATATAAATGTACATTTTTTTAATTTAAAGCTTTCTTAAAATACTAAGGCTTTTTAAATATATCTTTTTACAAATTTTATTTCTCGGATCTTTTGAACTGTACTACATAAGAATTTGTATTAAAATTTTGTATACTATGTGTATTTGATCAAATTATTTTATTTTAGTATTTAAAAAAACAATACTCAAATAATTCACACGACAATTTATAATACACATACTTTACAATATGCTTAAAAATTATAACATTTCTCTATTAACAATAAAAAAAAAACTTATGCTTTTCAAAAAACTATATCAAGGAAAACGAAACACTGAGGAAAAAAAAATATTGAATGTTTTTGTTTCTTGAAAAATATACCCGTCACATTCAACATAAAATCTCTAATAACTCATTAAAATAAGCATACAGTTCTAAAATTTTACAAGCACATTTAGTAAATTCCAAACTATAAATTTAGCAAATAAAAAAAACGGGGAATGTTAAAAAAAAAATTTGGTACCGTGTCCCTTTAAGTTAGCTAGAAATCTCCGATGTTTGGATATTAATTTTAACCCTTTGGGTATATTTGACAAGTGAGACTAGTCATCTGAATTTAAGAAGCAGGCGTTGATGTTTGCGGCACCCCCGCCAGTGGGCGTTGATCGCAAACAATTTGTTGTAGGGTCGGTTAAGAATGGGATCAATTGAACCTCACCAAATCCGTCTCATGGGCATAAAAATCTTCAAATAATTCAGTATTCAAAGGGTTAAACAGGTTTCTTAACCAAGAAAGGTAGGCAAAAGAGATTCACCTCGGCCACTTTGAGGAACTCCGCAACTCTGTCCATTCTAATGAGAAATTTCTTGTAGATATCCAGAGCATCGCGAGCATGCTTCTTGTTCATGTCAAAGTACTTGCCTGAGTACGAGAAAAACACTTTCATTACACTATTAAAGCTTTCTAAAGATGACCTAATAAACCATTTATGAAATAGAGATAATTTACATTTATTTTAGTTCATTTCAAGTTTTTGCGATTGCATGTCACGAAAAAAAAATTATTTCAATTTAGTACACTGAATACCCGGACTTGTTGTGGGCATTGAAGTTCATCGAAAGGAAGATAAAAGTGAAGTTGACATTGGGTTGATTGAAATAATATTGCACTATTAGTACGCAATGGGTATCAAAGTTGGTTCGCAATACATCCTAAAAGAACCACCAGGAACACTACCTTGTAGTACAAAGTCGTATAGTTTAACCGTAACTGAAAGTGATGATTTAGTTAAATATAACATTTTAGTATTTAAACAGCAATTATTTTTAAAAAGGTAAATTTGCTTTAAATAGTGTAACTAAAGACTAGAGCTATGCTAACTTAAATGTTTTGGTACGACAAAGATTTATTTTTTTTAATACTGCATTTGCAGGGTCTTCTTGCATGCTCTTTTGGCAAGATGAGATTTCAGATACGTCACATCCAAGAAGATGGTAGAGATCCCCGTTTTAAAGGTTTCAAAATGCAAAACAAACACAAAAATGTCAGGTATTTTTTAACCATTTCTAGCACTACGCCCTAGAAAAATATTCAAATCAGTAATATTTATGCTAAATTTTCTTGTGAAAATTATTTTCCCAATAGAATATTTTTAAATTGTATGAAAATTTAGCTTTTTGAAAAAATTAAACCAGTTTTTTTTATAATTTCTGACTTGTATCTTTACACTAAATTTCAGCAATTTTCTCTAAAAAAGCTTGCATTATATGTCATGCGAATTTTTATTTTAAATTGTTTCACAGAAATACCTTGAAATAGTATGGAAATTTAAGTTAATGAAAAATTTAAATTCCATAAAACATGCACAATTAAATATGTACAATTCAAAGGGACACACAAAAAGGATGCCCTGACTAGAGGACATACCTAATAGATTAATGATTCCGTCGTTGTAGCACGCAAAGAGACGCACAAGGTCCCGGAAGAGAAGCATGAAACAGGAATTCACCACTCCGTTGCAGAGATCATTTGTGGAACACTGCATAAGGAAAGATTTTTAAAATAAGATTACATTTCTTCAGAAATTACAAAAGATAACTAAATTTACTAATTTACACTCCCACACACAAGCTACTATTTTCACACAATTTTAGTAAAATCAACAAAATCATCAATTCCTCATCAATTCAACAAAATCATCAAGAAAAATTAGTTCTGCAAAATAATAATTTTTTTTTAACATTTATTGAATTTGGTGTAATTGCACCTAAAGAAATTTTTTTTAAGCAAGAGCCAAGTTTTTTTCAATTGTTCTACAAAGATTATAAATTAAACATAAGCAAATAAATGTTAATAAAACTAGGCCAGGGACCGACTGATTTAATATATTTGTTTGCAAGTTGCCAATATTTGATCTTTATATCCTTTCCAGTGTAAAGAAAGCAACTGTCATCGAGTTCTGTTTGAGGTGTAAATTGTTTGTGCAGGACTTTGCTATCCCACCTCCTTGTGGGTCCGGCTAGGATTGATTGGTGGCGAAGCGGATAACATCTCAAACCACGAATTGGTGGCGAAGCAAATAGCACGTCTAGCCAGAGATAGTTAAATAGCTCACTTAGTTAGAAAAGGACAAAATGAAAGCGTTGGAACCGAATCGAAAGAATGATGCTGTATGTCAGAATGAATCACAATTCAGGGGACCTGCTGGTTCCCCTCTAAGACATTCACCTGGTTCTCACCAGAGATATTTTATACGAGCGAAAGAAGGAAAGACGGGAAAATATGTCGAGGGGCAGACAAGGAAGAACAGAGAAAGAAAACAAGAGATCAAACTAAAGTGAATAATCCAGATGGTGCTCCTGGCTCAAAAGTGGATAGCAGCTCTTCACCAAACGTTATTGTCGAAACTGAAGCTGCAGTTTTCCAATAACAAAGAATAGATTGGGCGAATCAGAAAAGCGAAATAAATAAAAGGAATGAAGAAACTGAAATGTGAAACCGAGTGAAGAAGATGACTAAGAGGGAGGAGGAGTAGTATATAAAGCAACCGATTGGTACTTCAACCTGTTGAAGACATCATCAAATATCAGCCAGGAATTATCAAGACACTCAAAATTACACCAAAGGGATTCAAAATGGACGACATCAGCCAAGTTGGTGAATTGATTAAAATCATCAATAAGCAACAGAACTTCATCAACAACCTCAAAAGGTTCACTTCAGAAACTTCAAACCCACTTATACAGAAGTAACGTGGACAGAAATAGAAAGTCGAACAAAAGAAGAAAAAAGATCAAAGTAAAACTTTTACAGTGACTGTCCACCCTAAAAAGAGTAAAATTTCAAGTGAAACCGAGAATCCCAACGGAGGATCAACTTAGCGGAGATAAATCTCCAAGTCGTTGACTTCAAAAAGATCAGTCAACGCAGAATTGTCATCCAGACTAAATCCGAACCCGATGCAATTCATAAAGAGATTAATGAACTGAATCAAGTGTTCGCCACTTCAAACCGCACACTGGACACACCTCCATCGTCATCTATGATGTGGAGGAAGACGTGGAGCAGGAAAAACTCATTGAAAAGCTGCAAATGTCAAATGAAGAAAGTGTAATCTTGTACAGACTAAAGAGCTCATCCAGCTGAATATGCGGAATCTACGACCCTATTGGGAAGTTGTGTGAAAGCAGCCAAGAAATGACCGTGGAAGAGAAAAACACCTGTCCGAGGGACAGACTCCATGTAGTGGGAGGGGATACATTTTCTAAAAATTCATTGCCCATCTCATGGTTGAAGATGTCTGGTTCTAATCCTTGAACTGTTGTTTAGTTAGGTTGTTATAATTTCCAAGTCATATTAAGCTTTATGTACCATCCTATTTAGACATTTATTATTGCTTATAAAATGACTTGAAAACATAAAACCACGAAAATTCCTCAATGCAAATGTATTTACCTTTTTTTTAATTTTTAGTCTGAATTTCATATTCGTTGTTGAATTTAATTGAAGAGATGAAGTATTAGTACTTTAATTATGAACTTAATGTGCAAATTTATACTTTTTATAATTACAATAGACGCTCGTTTTTACGAACACTCGCGATTTTACGAATTAGTACCTGGTCCCGAACGTGATTTCATAGGCATAATGATATTTTCAATTCTCATTTACGAACTCAAATTTTGAAAAATCTCTTTTTTGCAAACTCATTTTCATACTTTGCTAACATTTACCTGACAGACAAAATTTAATAGCTCATTTTTTAGGGGATAACTAATAACACATTCAAACATTTCGAGACCATTCTGAGAAAAATTACAGTGGCCAACAGCAGGCATGTGATTGGAGAGTGACACTTTGACATCAATCTTGACCCCTCCCATACATTCAATAAGCATGTATCAATCTCGAGCAGGGAAAAGGGTGCTTTGTTATAAGATTATGCTTTGTAGCTGGTTTAGTTTCATCTGGACCCTCACTGTCGGAAGTTTCGTTAGTCCAGAGGGAGTGCAAGCCAGTTTTAGTTAAGGAAATTTAGTCATGTCGCAATTGAAGAAACGCACGTGTGTATCTGCCGAGGTAAAAAAGAAAATTTTAAAAGAAGTAGACGAGAAAATCTTAAACAAGACAGAAATTTCTAAGAAATATGGAATTTTAAAGAATAGCCTATCAACAATCTTACAAGCTAGAGAAAAAGTCGTTGAACATGCAAACAAGACTAGCAAGAGTGCCCCTCTCAAAAGTATTTTACAGCAACAAAATTTCCCAAACAGGAAAAAGCTTTACTCGCTTGGATGAGGAAAATCATAGGAATGAACAATCAAACTGATGGTAAGGTGCTTAAGGAACAATTAAACTGCTTGGTTTTAAAGCTCAATATCAAAGACTTCAAGGCATCGGACGGTTGGCTGCAAAAATTTAAATCGAAGCACGGTTTGAGCTATAGGAAACTGAATGGCTATCAGGACAAAGGCTCTTTTTTAAGGAGAACATTAGTGAAATGCTCTCAAATATCAATAAAATTAAAATAAGTATTTTAAAAATGCTGTTTTAAAACAACAAAAAATAAGCGTTTTTTTTTCAATAAAGATGTACTGATTATTCTTTATTTAACTATTTTATTTAGCAATTGTCTCCTATATAGTATAACTAAATATAACTTTACTTCCTAATATAATCTCGAAATACTGCTTTATTTATAAAGAGAATACAGTTTAATAGAAATAAGCATAAAATTTATCCAATTCTTACGATTTTCTATTCTACGAACAATTTGGGTGTTCCCTACAAATTCGTAAAAACGAGCGTCTACTGTACTATATAATGCAATTTTATTAATTTGCATAATAGCTTAATTCAAACAATTACCATCTTCTTAATACAGTGTGAATTAATAAATGCTACTGATTATTTTTTTTTAGTATCGCATGAACTTGATAATGTTGCCACCTCATCTAACAGAAAGTGGACACTTCATTTTTGATGTCTAGTGGCCACTATCAAATATCATGAAGTTTTCATTTCTGCTGCCCGTCTCATTGACGGTTAATTTTTTTTCCATGGTTAACCCTTATACTATTGGTTGCGGAAGGGTTGGAAAAAATGCTCGGGAAGGGTTTCAAGGGTTTTAATATTTTCTGCAACTTTGCATTAAAAAAAAAGAGAGGGATGTTGAATTTTCTAACCTTGCAATTGTGATATTGTACAAATATAATTATATACAGTAGTCCAACATAAAAATACTGAAATATTGAACTGCTTTAATTTTGCATTAAAAAAATTTCAATATGGGACAAGTGTTTAGAACAAAAGCGAAATGATAATTTGGAATCATTTTGCTCCATACAATATACATAATGCCCACATATTTAATTTTTTTTTTAATATATATATACATTTAATTTTTCAGTCAAAATATAAACAAGGAAAAAATATAATGTACAAATGATTATTTTTAATCTGAAGCTTTTTCTTAAAAAAAATAATCTAATAATAGTTTACATACATCAAATTCCAGTAAGGAATCCAGCTGGGCTTGCAATGCTGGAAGTGTCTTCAACAGCTACAAAAAGAAAACTTTACTATCTCCAAATATTAATTTCATAACACTCCAACAACTATTAATGCTAGTTTTAATTAGAACATTGTGAATAAATTATTAACAAGAGAAATAAAAAGGCATTTCTGAAAAAACTTTAGTTTATGAAGGTATATGAAGTTTGAAAATAAAGAGCTTTTAAATTGTTGTTCGTAAAAATTTACTAAAGCAAATTTTAATACAGAATTAAATAATATCTAACAAGCAACAAACATTTGATATTCGGATGTCTTACTTGCCATTCTCAATGCTAACAACAGACATTACCTTATGAATTTTAATATTGCTTATAGATTAAACTAGGGATGAAACGGATATCTGGACGATTTTTAACTATCCGGTAATTATTCGATATCCAGAACAAAAGTGCAGGATATCAGATTACTATGTCGGATATCCGGATGAATAACGCAGATATTTTTTTTGCCGATCAATTTTGTTTTGTTCTTGCTGAAAATACTACCAATGTATTCAGAAGTCAGCATATCCTCATTTGAATTTTTCATGGGCTATTCAGGTGAGTAAGGAGTTGAAACCTGACCGGGCGCGATTCAGACACGATGGGTCTCATGGAATAGATAGCAAGAAAGACATGCTGCAGACATTCGGAACTAGCCACTATAGATATCTCGGAGTGCCTTTTGAGTTTGAACAATCAACATGGGTGGGGGGGTGTAGCAGGGTGCATAACTACATTTCCGTTTGTTATATATTAGAAATTGTTTTATTCCGCAAGTCAAGTAATAGCTAGTTTTAGCATTTAAATACAATGCAATTTAGACCAGCAATAAGGAAATATTTTAAAATTACATTTCCAAACACATCATACAGTACAACTTTGATAGTTTAAAAATTAGTATGAATATGAACAATAAAATTTTATTAAAAAACTATTAAGAGAAGGAATTTTCATTAAAAAATAACTGTTTGGATATAAGGTATGCAATATGCGCCGAATATTCGATATCCGGCAAAACCACTATCCGGTTAAAAGGTATTTTCTGTGTGTGTACATGCTATTCTTTTATTTACTACATCATGTGTGAAAAGTGGGTACTTAAGAAAGTAAAAATTGTAATGGCGCTGCAGCATTGTGCAGCCTAACGGGATTGGACCAGGGACCTTTTACATGCAACATCGATACTCTACCCCGAGAGATCGTATCAGGTATATGAAGTGAGCACCACAGAGCTTTCAAGAAACAATGCTGAACATCCAAACTTACTTGTTCTGTGTTCATTTGCCTCAAGATACCATCTTCTTTCCTAGAATGAAAAAAAAAAAGCTGTACCCAACGCCAATGTAAGTTGACACATCAAAACATGTACAAGCTTAAAAATAAAAGTGTCCAACATCAAATGAGTTTATTGCCAAAACAACTGAATCACATTTTGACTAAACGGAGTTCACCCTCTGCAGTCAATGTTTAATATTTGCACTCTTTCCGTGAAGACAGAGTATCACTCCGGTTCCTGTCCCAATCACGATACCCCCATTGGTATATTTTTAAATGGGGTTAAATAAAGAACAAGCAATGGAGAAAAAAATTATGTTCTAAGAACATGCAGTTCTCAATTTAAAGAACAGGGAACAAAATAACTGTTCATTAATTTGGTGGATGAGAGACGCTTCTCGACCACAAGCAGTTAAAATGTGTCCCAAATGTTTAAATAAAGGAGCACGCTTGTGCAAAAGATTCTGAAGTTGGGAAGTGTGAAAGTTTTTTTAGAGTATTTCTCGATTTGAATGGCACACGTGTCAATCCTGAAGTGAGCGACTCCCTCCTACTGGAAAACTTCCAAAAGGGACTTGCCGGAAACAAGTTCTTTAATTGGAAATCAAAAACACTAAACACATAAAAAAAAATTATAGTATGGTTATTTATATAAACCTTCTCCCTTTGAGAATGTAGATCAAACAAGACTACAAATTTTATAAATATTGTCGGAAATGCAAACTGGTAACAAAGACATCTTTAAAGGCAATAAAAATGAATATTGTAAAAAAGAATAGTAAAACAGATGTTCATTTAAAAAATATTCTATGTGAATAAACTTTATGAATTTAATTCTCCGATAATTTCATTCACAAAAAATATTTTTTTAAATATTTAAACGTTATTGGGGTTCTAGAAAATGAAGCTCACGTTTAAGGTTCAATTTGGGCAAATGATCCCAAAAAAACCTTTGCAAACTTGTGTAGATCCATTAATTTCATTTGGATGATGTTTAAGGTAGAGAACATGGCCTACTGTTTTTCTTATGTAGTGGTTGCAATAGAACCAACCACACGGAAAGACTTGCACATTTATTAAAATAATGTAATAAAATGTTTCTTTTTTAAGGAATTCAAAGATGAATACATTATTCTCTAATTGATAATTATAAAAGGAACGTGAAAAAAAAACCGCAAGTAGATATGTGTTGTTATTTTTCGTCTTTAGTAAAAATTTCCCACGAGAGCCCCCAATTTCCTCTGAACCTCATTCGGGTATTAGAACCTATTCTGCTCCCCTGCCCTAACGCAATTTTCTTGTGTTTGAAATAAACATCGCTCCATTTATTAATAAGTATAGTTCACTCACCCCCTCTTGCATTTGCAGAAGTCAAAAGCGACCGTGCGGTAGGACACAGCTTTTTCGTTCAGGTACTTAGCATACCGCCTGATGAAGGTGGACATGTCATAAGCTGAGTGGAGAGAGAACAGGTTTGGTCAGTTACAGTCATAGATACGAATCCCACATAAACAGAAGAATAAATTTTAAAATTCCCCCTCAACAAATCTGAAAATAAAATATGATGATTTTATCTCACATGGAAAACCAGAATTATTTTCAAGACCTTCCATAGGATACAAAAAGATACTAAAGTTAAAAAGGAAAACCATGTTCTAATTCTTATAAATTATCCTAAGCATGTTTTTGTAAATTCTTATCAAAGAATATTCCAATTATATTTTTATTTTATTTTTCATCGTTGACATTAATTTTTGCTAGCTTAAAATGGAAGATCACATTTTCATGTGTGCTTTAGAAATATTGTTCAGAATGATATTCTTGTAATTTTCAAAAATGTATTTACAGCATAAAAATGTTCTTCTCTCATTTAATATAAAAAGCAAATGAGATTTTACAAGGATTTATACTTATTATAGATTTAAAACAATATTTTACTATATTTAAATGGGTGCGATTAAAAAGGAAAATATTCCATTGGAGTATTTCCCTTTTTTTAATCTCGCCCATCAAATTATGCTGGTTTGTCATTAGTAAAAACATACCAAACCAATTGATATCCTTACTGTAAAACAATTGATATTGTAATATTTAGGTTCTACCTGATCTGGGAATATATAAGCGAACACATCACATACTTGTTAATATTTCGAAAATCAAATCCGTACAATTTATTTTTACAATTTTGCATGAATTGTATTGAATAACATTACAAAAGTCTGTAATTTAAAAAACACTGAATTTTTAGTCTACATTTTGCTTTTATTTACTACTAACCTAATGAAATTATTTACTAGACATAGCATTTTTAGAGAGAAAAAAAAAGTAAAGCATTTTCAGCAACAACATACAAAAAGGTAATTCTTTTACCATATTTGTTTTAAGGATTCCATTTTTAGAGTTCGTAACGCGGCTTTGATGTTTTTTGCAAAATAAAAAAAATCTCTTCGAATTTCCTTACAACTTTATAAATGAATCATACCAGCGTACAAAATGCCTAACATTCGTACATACAGACAAATCGCACACGTTGGCAGGCGTATGTGCATAATGCAAGAAAAAATATATATTTGATTCAGAGTTAAAACTGTATATCCTTTAATGGTGCAAGGTTTGAAAAAATACATATCATTAGACTTTTAAATTTTTATAGAATTATGTTGCAAGTTGAAAAGAAAGAATTTTTGCATATAAAATATTTTAACCATTGCAGCCTTTTCTGCTACTTGATCATTTCTTATCATCTTTTTTCCCTTAACATTTTCATGTTTACCCTAAAATTATTTTTATTCAAATAACTTTTATCAAAAGCAGTTCTCGCTTCTGCTGCTGGGTCATTCTCGTCTGCAGCAACGGGTTCCCTGTTTCAATGATCCCCTTTCGGAAAGTCCTCTGCACCCTACCCATTGGGAAGAAAACAAGAGAAGGCCACTCACATTGCACTCCCACTTTGTCCAGGAAGCATCCCAGTTGAAATGTACAATTACTGGATGCCAGATATTGCGTGAACCTCTGCAGAAAGAAACACAGAATATTAGCTTATCTTGCATTTATAATTCAACATTTATTGAATTCAATGCCTTGTTACTCAAACGTCAGTATTATTCTGCTCAATGTATCTATGCACATTTATTGAAATATTTTCACCATCTGGTGGCAAGAAGTTTCATCAACAAATCAGGTTCACTATATTCTAATATAAACATCTCATAATACATTTGAATGGGCTGAGAAATTTAGTTCTTTCGACTTGTATCAATTATGCATCATTTCAATTTAGAATTTTTTATTTTCACAATATCAATTTTAAAAAGGTCTAATGATATGAAACTATTCTTGTAGGCTTTCTAATCAATCATAAGTTATTACCTTTTGAAACTAATTTAAAAAAATACTGTCCCATCAACACAATAGGAACACACATATGCACTTTAAAGGAACTGTTTGTCAAGCTGAGCAACGGCCATTCAACAAAATCTCTTTTAAATAGTCACTAACATTTAATTAATGGAAAATAAAATTATCTAGCCTCTTTTTTTTCGAATATTTTGCACACAAGGAAAAGGCTATCTAATGCAGTTATTACATTGGCAAGCTGCATATTGGGCCTCCTCAGTGTGCAATCTAGTTTATATTGTGGGTCTAAAAAACATTTTTTTTTCAATATCGTTATTCTAATGGTGCAGAAAGGGTAACCAGTGTGATCAATAAACATGCTGTAAAATATTTTTGAGTCTATTTTTTTGGTCTGATAATATCTTCTACCTCCTCATCGCACTTGAAATTTCTGTAAAATTTGTCTGTTTTACTTATTATAGTAAAAACAATATTTTCCGAAATGGTTATCCTTATAGCACAGAAAGGGTGTCTAATATGATCAATAAACACAATATAAAATATTTTTGTCGATCGGATAATATCTCCTGCCTCCACATCGCAATTGAATTATCGGTATTTTTGTTAAAAAATGCAATTTTTCATGCGATAGAAATATGGTTCGGATACTATTTAATACATGCACTTACACAAATACACTTACAGATGACTAGATTACAGATATTTTAATTCGTTTGTATGGTAAAATTCACTGGTGGATCCGGGGGGGGGGGGGGGGGGGGGGGGGGAAGATTTATGTAGGTAAAAAACTTAACACAGTTTTTGTCCTGTCTTACAAAATCAGGAACAACAAATCTTAACAACCTTCAGACAACAACAACTAAATCTATCGTGCAGTGATCTCCCTCTCCTTTGGAATAATCACACAACATCTTTACATAAATCATATCACCGATTGTGTTAAGAACATTGTTCTAATAAATTCGTCTCTAGTTACAGGCCCCACATAAACTTTAGAAGATGCTTCTGCTACTAACTTCACATATTGTTCTGGGAGCGAGATGGGAAGTGAACTATAAGTCCTATTGGTTGGTTGGTTTTATCTCTCACAATGGACCAGAATATGACAGTGGGTATATCACGGAGCATTGGAGGAGTAGTAGGTAACAATCAATCATTTCAGTATAGTTATCAGTTTCAAAGTTCAGCTTTGGTGGGAGAAATGAATGCACGTCTCTCCCTACATCAGCTTTGGAAGGTGACACTCTTGCCTTAATTATGCGCCCTGCAGCAATCTCTCAAGTATGATTTTCCGTCCTTCAGCATTATTAGCAAAAGGTTCTCAGGATGCGCGGATGTGGCAAGATATTGCTACATCAACAACATTCTTCAGGTTTTGACCAAGATATTTTGATCTAGAGATAGCTATCCAAACAGGCTTGGCACCATATTTTAGGAAAAGTTGATCTATTTCGGCGTGTAAACCCTCATAACAAACTGAACTATTTGTGTAGAGAACAAACATATCGTAGTACTCTGTTCGCTGTAGTCAGACTAAGCAAATAAGATAGTGTCCTAGGATTCTTCTCCAATACTCCATGATATACCCACTGACATATTCTGGTCCATTCTTAAAGATAAAACCAACCCGAAATGGGACTTATAGTTCCAATCTCACGAACAGGCAGTTGAACGATGTGTGAAGGTAGTAACCGAAACATTTTCTAAAGTTTATGTGGTGCCTGTATAAGAAATCATTAGAATAACGTTCTTGTCACAATCAGCGATATAATTTATAATTTATATAAAGATGTTGTGTGATTATTTCACATTTAGTGGTTGTTTTTCAAAGGTTGTTAATGCTTCACTTCCTGATTTTTAAAGAACAGGACAAAAACTATACTGGGGGGGGGGGGGGGGGGGGGGGGGGGTGCTGCAGGGTCCAACCATATTTCTATCGCATGAAAAAGTGCATTTTTTAACAAAAATAGCGATAATTCAAGTGCGATGTGGAGGCAGAAGATATTAACCAATTGAAAAAATATTTTATATCATGTTTATTGATCATATTAGCAGTGTTCACTCTAGAAATAAAAAGGGGCAGGGCGCTGTTGGAAGTAAAAGGGCACCCCGTGTTTGAAAAGGCACTTTTTGTTTTCAAAAAGGGCACTTAAAAAAAGTTTGGGGCGGGTGTGGCCACCCGTTGACACATCAAACCTGTGACCAAAAAAAAAAAAAGTACCGATTTTTTGTTTGATATTATGCTAGAGCTGCATATTGAACTATTGTTGACGGTTCATGGCCTATCTCGAAGAAAAGAGCCGTACAAAATTGATGTCTCTTTATGAAGATACTACTTAAAATCCAAAATTTGAGATTTAAAAGTTAATGTTTTCCCTAAAACCAGATCTCTAAGTAACCCTAATCAGACCCTTTACAAAACTGATGAAAAGGCTACTTAAATCCAAAATTTAGTAATAAAATGCCTAATTTTGTACCTTGCCCCAAACCATCTTCTCTTTAAAAAAAACTTAGAATTTCATATGCGAGCACAGACAGCCAACAGGATTCGTGGAATGCCCCGTGTTCGAAATTACTGCGGAATCATCGCGATTGCACAACACGCGTAGTTAAAATGGAGTTTGTTTTTCTACTGTCATAATTTGCTTAATTCCAATTTACACACAAATTTTGTTTTAATCTATGCCTTTTTTAAAGAAAGCTAGGGACGCAAGGACGCTTGTGCTTGACTGAAAAGTGTAAGAGGGACGGACATTTTTTCAAAAGAGGGCGGCATTTTTAAAAAAGGGGCACGAGGGCGTTATCGAAATGAAAAAAGGGCGGGCAGGGCGGACCACCCTTCAAAAAACGCCTAGAGTGAACACTGATATTAGACACCCTTTATGTGCAATTACGATAACTATTACGGAAAATATTCTTCTTGCTATAATAAGTGAAAAAAAGCCAAATTTTACCCAAGTTTCAAGTGCAATGAGGCAGAAGATATTATTTTACAGCATGTTTATGTCACCCTTTTCCGCACTATTTGAATAACGATATCTCAAGAAAAAAAACATTCGACCCACCCTCTACTGGTTAAAAAGGCAAAAGACAGATTTATTCTAATGGGCCAACGAAAAATTAGAATATAAAAGTATAACAGTAACCAAAACGGAGATAAAATTATATTTATAACCCCATGCATTAAAATAATTTTGGTGCCATAATTATCGAGGATTATTAATAAATTAAAATCATGGTGAAATGGTTACTTAATTGTTAATAATGCAATGTTCAATTTTGTTGATAAATACATCTCTTTCAAACAGGTTCGTCAAGAAACGGGAAAAAAAAATGTCTAAAGAAAGTTATACAACTAAAAAAAAATACAAGCTACTGATTTTAAAAGGATTTTGGCAAGCTTTACTTTAGAGGTTATCAAAAGGCAAAAAATCAAAGGCCGAATTTCTGCCTTTGTTAAAACGCCATAAATAACAAAAAGTGATTTCTAGATTTTGAAAAATTCTAATAAGTCCTTTATCATTTTAAAGATTTAGAAGAATACTTTACTGGTTAAACAAACAATATCTCTTGCAGTTGCTTTAAGCATTAAAATAAAAAAGTATTTAAGATTAAATCTTTAGCGAAACAAAAAGAAATCGGATGCAATGTTTAAAAACTTGTTAAATTTTTTTTAAGATTGTTTTTAATGATTTCAAATTAGAAAAGGAAGCATTTTAAAATACCTATTAAACCCTGATATAGTAACAACATTGTGTTTTTAAACACCTCTTTACAACATGAAATTTAATAACTGCAGGTTGATCTGAAACAGTTAAACGTGTACAATTAATGACTGGCGTTTTGAGGAATATCAAAGCAGTTCAGCTTGAACATTACGAAGGGAGATTGGGAGAGGTACTTTCAGGAGGGTAAACAGCGATAAAAGTTTTGCTTACTTCATTCCCATAGCACATGAGGTGGTGGACCGTGATAAGCGCCTTGAACACAACGACCCAGCTGGCGTTCTGAGTTCGCTCGATGAGGAGGTTGGCCAGTTGGGGGATAGACACGTTCGGCTCATTCGTGCAGTGGAGCAGGTCTGGAACAAAAACACAAACGAAGTTTTAAAGAAGATGGTTAAAATCTGCATACAAGACTGAAATTTTTGTTTTTATATTGAACTGCCATTCTTTGCTATATCCAACTTTTACAGAATACATTTAATGTGGCACAGCTTTGATGTGCTCAACACAATGATCACAATGGGGAGAGGAGAGGGGGAGACACTCGTGACTGGCATTCAGTTACTTCAGGTGTTAAGAGGGTCATCGATGACTAGCAAAACAAACTCACCTTTGAACTATCCTTCAAAGTTGCTAATTGAAAATAGTGTGTACAGAAAAGTAATGTGAAAATATATAATGCGTAAATTGAAAAAAGTGTACTATTTTTATAATTTATGTAAAAAATATTTTACAGAGAAAAAGCATTAACTTTGATAGACTATAAGTGTCAATAAATGGATGCTTTTCTAAGTGAAAGTTCTAAGTAGTGGTAAAGTGGAAAGTACAGTAGTGGTTAGAGGGTGCATCAAACGCCCCATTTAAAAGAAAATTTCATGGAAATTGTCTGTTGCCATGTTATTTTTGTTCGAAAAGCTAAAAAAATAATATACTTAAAGTTCAGTAAAAATTGAATAACATCTACGTGGTTCAACGGCTTCAGGAATAGACCGAATTGAATGGCTTCAAGAAAACAAAAATAAATGTATATTCTAATAAAATAATGCAACCAAGATTGTTTTGTAATATACTAAAATCAAGCGACCCGGTCGGCTCGCAACGCTAAGCCAAAAAAGAAGGGGAACGCCAACTCGTCAAAGCAGCCAACAAGAAACGAACGCCCGACAGGACTAAGCTTATATGCTGCACAACTCCTAATGTTAAACCGCGTCTGTAAAACATATTCTAGAACCTGAATTCCCATCCCAACCCATCTCCCAGTTCAATTCCCCCCAAAGCACCAGTTGAAATCTCTATTGCAGCTTGCCTTCTTGTTATGTCTGCTGTTGCGCAAGATGCTGCAATCGTTGATGTCTATCCTCGGAGTTTTGTAATTAATGATTTTGCATATGTTGCCTACTGTCCTGGACTTATATTTAAGAGTGTTTCTAGTGAAACAATATTAGTTTTTTTTTTCATAATGTCATATGGGATGAATAAACTTGTTACTGCTCTTTTATTCTGATGATGACTTCGAGTACTTGTCGATTCAAAATCAAATTCTTGTCCTTCAAATTCAAAATTATTTACATCATTAATTTTGTTTTGTCATCAAGAAATTTTATAATTTTTTTTCACAAGCTTTTCGTTTACTGATCATTGGGATATTTTCTTTTTCATAAAACAGCTTTACTTGTAAAAGGACTACTTACTTTTGAAGACACCCATTTGGTCTTATTTTAATGGAGACCTTCTTCAATACGATAAATCATACCCTCAAAACTTGCAAATTTTGTTAGAAGTTTCAAGCTATTTTTGAATCATCACAAGTTACCTTGCTACAACGACCAAACATATTTTAAGGCAGTCTGGTTTCCATAGTGTAATCAAAAGAAACTGTCAAGTTAAAGTTAAGCCACTGTTTCAAAATCAGAATAGAATGTAGAAATAAACAAAGTAAAAACAGAAAATCGATTTAAAATAAAAGTAAAAAATCAGTTCAAAATGAAAACCACAAGTTGAAATAAACAGAAAATGCACTGTATTGTAAGCGAAGTTAAAATAGTCACTAGTCACTTGAAATCAATATAATTTATTAATATTAAATATTTATATGATCCACATTTTACTTAATTTTAATTATTATTCCTAAAATATTACAAAATAATTGTTAATAAAATATAAAAGTATTTAAATATGAAAAATATTGAATTTGGAGATTTTATGCAGAAAACCTGAAATTTCAAAGTTGAGGTGGACCCCCTAAATGTGTTTGGATAATCGGTGTGTGTGTGTAATGTATCGGATCGGAGTAGTCATATTTGGCGCCGTTATCGCCTTTAAACACAAAAAGGTTCATAAAATAGTATATAAACAATTAAATCAAATATTAATGCCAAAACAAATTGCAAACCCCACAAAAAAAAAGCTTTTTCCGAATTGTCTATTGTTATTACATAAAATATAACAAATACATTTCAAAATTTTTAATGCAATTTTGTTAGGCCGGTAGACTCAGGGACGGTACTACCCAAGGAGTAAAAACCTTAAAATTGTATTTTGCTATTTACATCTTTTTGTATACAATAAATCGAAACTGTTAGGCTTTAAATGAGACCATTTAAAGGCAGTTAAAAATATTTAACCAAAATGACTTTTTAATTAAGAAGTAACCAATTTATACAATATATACTTAACTTTCAATGTTGAATATTTTAGTAAAATGTGGTCTATACAATAAACCAAAACACCAACAAAAGTACTACAATTTCGCGAAAAAGTCAATTAAAAATGTTACCACTGTCTAAGGGATAGAAAATTCTTTAATTTTCCACACAAACTAGATTTATTAATAGTAATAAATTCATAGAAAACATACCACGTTACACTTTAAGCATGTTAATCTAAATCATTAAAAATTACACTTAAGTTATCTTAAAAATTAATTTAATAAGAAATTTGAAAACTTTCAAAAAGCTAAATAAAAGACGTTTTTTTTTTTTTTTTTTTTTTTTAAAGTATGTTAAGAGGAAAGTTTCAAATAAAAATAATTAATTTAATAAAATATATGAACATTTAAACAAAAAAGAATTAAATTGAAATTTTAATACCATCCAAACAAAAAGACAAGATTTATTTTTAAAAAATGAAATTTTATTACTGAAAATTGCAAGTCCTAAATTTTAATTTCGTGAATTAAATTGCATTTTCTTTAAAAATGTAACGTAATTTTGTTAAGTAGTGCAAAACAAACCATGATAAAACCAGAGAGTTGTTATATTACTCATTGTATCATTACTCTATGGATAAAACAGGAAGCAGTGAAATATAAGGAATTTATATATCGGATGTAAAAGGATTGAAATTCTTCCAACGGAGATCGCAGCAGATCGCGTTTAGTGAATATCTACAAGTTCAAGGTTTCCATGAATGAAAATATATAACAAAAGAATGAAAATGAAAGTTGCATTCGGCAGATGCGACGTAATTATATATATAATCATCTCATCTGAACTTCAGAAACCCCATTTGAAGCATATCGCAAATCAAGATGCTAAATTTTTGTGAAATTATCTGTTTTTTTTAGATTGAGCATAGATTCTTCATAAAACAAGAAACGAACTGATATTTTCCAATGATCAAGTGCCTTTTAATAATCAAATACCCATGACTAAAAATTCGGACAAATCTAAAAAAGTTACCTTAAATTTCTACAAATATTTAAACTTTAGAAAATATGCTTAAATTAAAAAGTTAATGAACTTTTTAATCAAATTAAAATCTTGAATCCTGCATTTCTAAATTTTTAATACCCCCTTAATGCAAAATTCAGGGCTGCCACTGAGTTGTAGCTTTGAAAATAGTAGCTTTAGTATCACAAGACATCAAAAATAGTAGCCTAAATAGTCTCCTCAGAGATCAAAAATAGTAGCCTAAATAGTCTCCTCAATTATGCATATATTTAGCAAAGATGACTAAAAGCAGTAAACGTTAAACAAAAGGCGACAAAGGCATTTTATTAAATGCAAGTAATATTACAAATTGATATTATTTTTATTATTGTCACTGTTTTTATACAATTCTAAATATATACTTTATACTCATTTTCTTAAATAGACTGCATAAATTAAAAATGTATATATTCACTAGATATGAACAAATTCCATTTTTAAACCGTACAACAATAGTACTGTTTTGTAAAATTACCTTTTTGCACCAATATTTGCTTTTTAAAGAAATTAACGTATATAAAAATACCTAAAGAACATATGCCTACTTTTAAAGAAACATAATAGAATATGACTAAAGGCAATGGTTATAAAAACACCACATTCACAAAAATTGTCAGCATATTGCCAGATATTTTTTGCTGAGCTTGGTATTAATAAATATCAGTTTATAACAAATAGCTTGCTAAACCAAACAATAGTTTAATAAAAAGCGGAAAATAAAGACAATTTCCACAAATTTTCAAAAGGAAAAAAACCTTCAAAATTGAAACAAATCACTTTTATAATTGCAGTCTTTTAACCAAATTTAGTAGTAATGATAAGTTGTTTATATCCCGAAACTTGCTAATTGCATTCATATTAAAAATAGGAGTAAAATTCTCAACCAAAAAAAATACACCCAAAACTTTTGTCTACGTAATCACAAATCTAAAAATATAAATCTTTCCTTAAACTCTGAATAATTTATTAAGTTTTATAAAGATTTCTACTTAATTCCATCAGAGTTTACACAAGTAGTTCTGGGTTGTTGAATCAATGCATGATTTAATTTCTATGCTAACTTTAATACATAGGCCCCACAACAACATAACTCAAACGTTGAGCTTAATGACTTCAAACAAAAATCATGCCAAATTTGAAAAAAATCAAACAACACATATTAGATTCTGAAAATCAGATATAAAGTTCTTTGAAGGTATAACTAATTTTACCAGCTAACTTATGCAAAATACCTAGAAATTTCAAAATTTTCATTTTTGAAAATCAAAGAAATTAAGACGCTAAAATGGCGATTTTCGACTTAATTAAGAATTGATTTGCTGTGAATAAGGTTATTAGCTGACTAAATAAACTTAAAAGGCATATGCTTTAAATGAGACTATTTAAAGGCAGTTGAAAATATTTAACAAAAATGAGTTCTTAATTAAGAATTATTAAATTTATATATATTCAATATATACTTAACTAAAATATGTGGATTTTTTTTCCAGTGAAATGTGGTTTATACACTAACCAAATCAGTGTTGCAAATTTTGCATATGTTGTGCATGAAATCAATTATGAAGGATGCTACTGTCTATGGGAAATTATATTACTTTATTTTTTCCACACAAACTTTACATTTATCGAAGAATGATAATTTAATGGAAAACCAACGCTACTACTTATTTTAAGCATGTTTACAAAAGAAAAATAATGTATAAAATATATAAACATTAAAAAAAACGAAAATTAATGCTAAAACGAATTGCAAGTCACACAAAAAAAACTTTTTTCAAAACACTGACCTAACCTTGTTAGTTATTTTAAGGATGTTAATATAAATCATTAAAAATTACACACTAAAAATTTAGTTTAATAAAAAATTTGAAAATTTCCAAAAAGGTAAATAAAAGCCATGTTTTTTTAAGTGGAATGGTTGTGCGAAAGGAAAATTTCAAATAAAAATAATTAATATAATAAAAATGTATAACCGTTTAAACAAAATATAATTCAATTGGAATTTGAATACCAACCAAACGAAAAGAAACGAGTTTCTTTATATAAAAAAAATATTACTGAAAATGACAAGTCCTAAATTTCAAATTCGTGAATTAAACTATATTTTCGAAAAATATCATGCAATTTTGTTAAGTAGTGCAAAACAAATCACGATAAAACAGGAAGTAATGAAATATTTGAATTTATATATCTGATGCAAAAGGATTGCAAGTCTTGAAATGGCGATCTCAGCAGATCGCGTTTAGCGAATTTTCGCAATTTCAAGGTTTCCATGCATTAAAAAAACATATAAAAAGAGCGCCAATTGAAAGTTGCATTCGATACATGCGCCGAAATTATAATTGTAATCATCTCAACTTTCGAGAGATATCTTCCCCGTTTGACGAAGATCGCAAATATTTCTAGATATGAAAAATGCTAAATTATTGTGAAATCATCTGAATTTTTTTAGATTGAACATCGATTTTTCGAAAAAACAATAAACGAACTGAAGCAGGCCGCGTATCTGAATATCTACAATTCCAGAGTTTTCATGAGCGAAAAATTCTTAAAACAACGCCATTACGCAACGAAAGATATTGAACCATCAAATTTCGACATAAATGTGGTTTTGTAGTAATTTGGGGCAGCGATATTTTTGTTTAAATTTGCGATACACCGGCACCGGGAAACGTAATCGCTGCGATACAGCTCGAAAATCCACTCCTCCCCAGCTATTTTATGCAATTATTTTAACTAACATGCACATAGACTACACATTTAACTGAAAATTGTAACTAATTTTTTTTTTCGGAATATACACGAGTATATTTGGTAATTTTTTAGAAAATTAAAAAAAAAACTGATGCATTTATTAAATTGATAGTAATAAAAAAAAGGAAAACGGCGCAACCTCGGAAGATTTTCATTCCTGAGGTATATCTAATGTTCTTTGGCTTCGCGCAGTGAATTCTAAACGTAACACACGCAACCTAAACGCAAATTGCTCTCTAAAAGGTAAAGAAAGCGATGTCTATTGGTGATAAACATGCTTGGCAAGTATTATTTACTTGTAAACACACCCTGCAGCATTTAATGGTGTTGATTCTTCGACTGTTTGTCTTTTAGAATCGCCAAATAGCAGTACATTGGCGCCGTCAACAGCCAATCAGATTACGTGATACTTCAAAATGAGTTAAACAGTGCGTGATTCCGTGAAATATTAGTTGAAAATCAGTGTTGTTAAAAAAAGTTATCAAAAAATAGTCGCCAAAAGCTAAAAAAAGTAGAGGGTTTTGATGAAAATAGTCGCTTTTGGCACTATTTTAACAAAAATAGTCGCCATAGTCGCCGAATCTTAAAAAAAGTCGCTTTAGTCGCCTATTTAGTCGCCTGTGGCAGCCCTGAAAATTGTATGCAAAATTGGCGCAGAATCGCACATAAATTAAAAAAAAACGGAATTCCGGGTTAGACCAGGAAAAGTACCACTCCTGGGTAGTGCAAACTAAATCACGATGAAATAGATAATAATGAAAAATAAGTACTTATTTATCAGACGCAAAAGGATTGTAAGCATTTCAACGAAGATAGCAGCAGACCGCGTTTAGTGAATATCTACAATTTCAGAGTTTTCATGACCGAAAAAAAATTCTTAACATAACAGTGCCATGATGCAACGAAAGACATTTAACCATCAACTTTCGAGTGAATTATCTCCGTTTGATGAAGATTGCAAATATTCCTACTTGTTAAAGGTGTTCTATTCTTTTAAAATTCTACGTTTTTCAAGATTTAGCATCGATTATGCACAAACAAACGATCCGATATTCCAATGATGAAATGTGTTATGATTAATGGGGTTTAGTCCTACTAAATTAGGTTTTAGGGTTAACCACCAATATATTTTTATAATTTGCAGATGTAGCCTGGCTCAAGAAAACGTGTTTATTATGTGGAGAGAGATAGAAGTTAATAAATAGTCTTATAATATCTTCAATTTTCTTTATTAACAACGAAGGTGATATGTACAGTCTTATTTACAAGGTTGAATAATAGAAGTAACAGAACATTCTTACGTGATATGGAGAAAACATAGCAGGATTCACTTCAACGATCTTGTTGACACTTTATTTAGGACATGTTGAATAAAAAGATTTAAAAAGATGAACTAGTCAGGCAGCTAGTTATCGCAGCTAGTTATTAGGAAGTTACTACATATTTACAGAGTTTCTACATTGCTACAGAATGATAACTCGTTGAAACACCGCCTTATATCTATCCTAAACAATCCTAAATTAGCATAAGGCACCGGGCCGACAAAGAATAATAAAAGTCTCGATGAAGTCCCGCACGGAGTAGGTCCGCATACGGAAACACCCATCCGATGCGTACGACGCATCAACCCGATGACGTCATAATAGTCCGCGAGCTCGTGGAGCCAAAACGTAAATAAACACATCGGCGTCTCGCCGGAAAGGATCGTGGTAAGACTTTGTGAGAAGGTAGGTTTTCCCAACAATTGGCCCGCCTCTCACAATATCTTAGCACAAAGACATTTTTATAAAAAATTCTAATAAAAATTTACTTTGCCTAAACAACTCGTTGAAATGAAATTACAATCATTTAATGCAAAACGTAAATATTTTCAATACAAAGAAATTTATAAATTCAGAATTTTAAATTTGACAAAAAATTCTTTAAAATTTACATCCATCAAAAATTAGCAAATTGATTATATTATACAAAAATTTTATCACAAAATCCTTTTAAATTCAATTTACTATGAGGTTTAGTAAAGTAATCAGCAGGATTATTTTTAGTATTAATATACTTAAGATCAAAGAGGTTTTCTAAAACTAAATTTCTAAGAAAATGATAGCGAACATGTATGTGTTTTGTTCGATGATTTTCAATAGAAGATTTAGAAAAATTGATTGCTGACTCATTATCACAAAATAGGGTTGGGATACAGTCATTTACAATTACATTATGATCAAAACACTCTTTAAAAATTCTAATAATCCAAATGAGTTCTTTAGCTGCATCAGTCAGAGCCATGAATTCAGCCTCCATCGTAGAAAGGGCGACGCTCTTCTGCTTGTGGGTCTGTCATAGGATTGGAGCTTGGTCAAGGTATAGGATGTAGCCTCCAAGTGAAACACGGTCGTCCCGATTGGCTGCAAAGTCGGCGTCTGCAAAACACTTCAGCTGTAGATCTTGAACCCCAGATAGGTTCAACTTGAAATCTTGGCTTTGTTGAAGATATCCCAGAAGTTTCAGAAGTGAGCTATAGTGTGCCATCCCCGGGTTGGTCTGGAATTGCGAGAGTATGTTGACTGCATGGGTGATGTCCGGTCGGGTTCGACTTGCTATGAATGACAGGCATCCCAAAACGTTTCTGTACGGAAAACTTTCCATCTCCTTCCTTTCGGCTTCTGTGTCTGGACACTGTAATTTTGATAATACTGTCCCTTGGGCTATTGGAAGAGATGATATTGGTATTTTATATTTTTTATACATTTCACAGATTTTCTGAATGTAAGTACGTTGATGAATATATAAAGTGGACTTCGTTTCTTCAAATTCAACACCTAATAATTTTCGGGTTCTTCCCAAAATCTTCAAATCGAATTTTTCTTCTAATTTAGAAATCATGGACTTTATATATTCTTCTTTTTTCCCAAACAGAATTATGTCGTCAACATATAATAATAATACAATATTATTTTCATAAACGTAAACGCAATTAACCCAGTCTAACTTTTTAAATTTAAGATCTTCTAGGGTTTTATGAATCTCATGGAACCACTCGCGTCCACTTTGATGTAATCCGTATTAAGCTTTATTGACACGACACACGTAATTAAATTTTTCTTCAACTTCAAAACCTTGTGGCTGTTTCATATAGATTAACTCTGATATAGGGGCATACAAATACGCACATTTTATGTCCAGTTGGCAGTGTTCCCATTTATAAAATGATACTAATAGGGAGAAAAATAGTCTTACGACTGAAAAATTCACTACCGGACTAAAAACTTCTTCATAATGTATCCCTTTCAATTGATCAAAACCTTGAGCCACTAGTCTAGCTTTAAAACGAACTATTTCATTATTTTCATTTATTTTGGTTGTGAAAACCCAGCGACTACCTAAAACTTTAACATTTCCCGGATTTTCTACAAGGTCCCAGACATTTCGATCCTGTATTACGTCAAATTCTTCTTGCATAGCACTATGCCACTCATTCGCTTGAGGTGTTCGTAATGCTGAATTAAAATTATGTGGAATTTTGACATCTACTGTTAGTCATGCATCAATGCTTGAACATTCTGGTTCTTTGCTTACAATACCAGAATAAGTATTATTTCCAGAAAAATTAAAAACACTGGGATCATACTTTATATTGTGCACCCTACAGTACTCTTCCACATCATTTTTTGATCGAAGCCTTGCCTTTTCTCCTTGTATCCGATAGTAAATGTCCACTCTGGATTTGTCTTTCCTGGGTACCGCCTCCCTTGACCATATAACTTCTTTTAAGTTAGGGGTTTCTGAAATACTCGGAGTTTCTGTAGTTTCCGAAATACTAGGGGTTACTGAAATACTAGGAGTCGTTTTAACCACTTCCCTTTCCCCGTCACTTTCGGTTTCTTCTTCGGATTCCTCTAAATAAGGGTTAATAAAAGTTATTGGTTTTTGGGTATCCACGTTGTGTTTCATTTCATCGAAATTTACATTTATAGTTTCGATGATCTTTCTTTGATCGGGTAACCATATCCTGTATCCTCTGGTTTTCATTGCGTAACCCATCATGATACCATGCTTAGCCCTCATGTGAAACTTCTTTCTTTGTTGTTTGGGTGTTCCTACATACACAGGTGTACCAAAAGTTTTGAGATGCTTGATTGACGGTTTTCGACCTCCGTAAAGTTCAAAAGGCGTTTTGCTTTGATTGCCGTGGCACAATCTGTTCCACGCGTAAGTAAAACAAAGTAAAGCTTCTGACCAAAATTTATCTTCTAGGCCGCTGTCTTTAAGATTAGTTCTGATAGCATCTACTGCGGTGTAGTTAAATCTTTCGGCAACTCCGTTTTGTTCAGGACTATAGGTATTCGTCCTCTCAGCCTTGATACCTTGATCTTCAAAAAAACTATTAAATTCTGCATTGCAAAATTCGAGACCGTTGTCTGTACGTACATTTAAAACTTTCTGGTTAGTAAATCGCTCAGCACGCTTTTGGAATCTGGTAAAATAACCAAAAACTTCAGTTTTGTCACGCAAAGGGTATACCGTGACTTTCCTTGAGTAGTCGTCGATTATAGACAAAAAGTACTTATGACCTTCATGAGATTGGGTTGGAAAAGGTCCGCACAGATCCATGTGCAAAAGTTCCAAGGGTCTTTGGGATCTAATTTTACCAATCGGTTTAAAGGTTTTTCTTTTAGACTTACCCAATTTACAAGGTTCACAATTTACATATTTATCTTCAAAATTTGGCATTCCTACTACACTTTCTTTTGATTTTAATATGTACTTAGTATTTACATGACAAAATTTTTGATGCCAATCAAATAAACTTTCCTTTTTAGTCGTTGTTAATCCCTCTAACTTTTTAGGATAAGTAGGATGACAATAATATAACCCGTTTTCTTTCTTAGCAATAAAAAGACTTCTACCTTCAGTTGAAAATACTTCTATTTTTCCTTTACGTCCCACGAAACTTCCACCTGCTTGATCTATTAAAGGGCCCGCCATCAAATTACGTCTCAGTTTTGGTGAATACATAACATTATTAAGATTAACAATTTCTTCATTATTCTTATTTTTAAATAGTAATTTTACAGTCCCTATTCCTTCAATCGGACAGGATACGCCCTCAACTGCAACGAACATGTTTGTATTCGTGACAGGTTTAAGATCAACAAACAAATCTTTGTTACCACAAAAATGAGCACTAGCGGCGGTGTCCACGATCCAAGCGTTACGGTTAATATTTTCGTTAAGATTTGCCTCAATAACAAAATTCGATTCTTTATTTATATTCTTATGAATCTTAGTTCGGCATTCAGCAGATTTATGACCGATCTTGCCACATTTAAAACACTTAATTCTTTTAGTTTTAGAGATATTTGGGTTACTTCTCGGTTTCCTTACATAGGGATCAGTTGTACCTTTAGTTTGAAGGGCAACAATTTCTTGATCACCGTGGGCTTGCTTTAATCTTGCTTCTTCAGCGAGCAATTCTTTGACTACTTTATCAAAAATAAAGTCCCCGTCCTCCCATCGGTATATTGTTTGGACAATACTGTTATATTCTACTGGTAGGTATCTAATCATTTGAAAACTCTTTAACCATTCCTCCAGTGGTAATTTAACATCCCTTAGCTGACTAGTTATTTTTTGTAATCTAGCAGCATATAAACCAATTGGTTCCCCTTCGTTTATTCTGCAGTTAAAAAATTCATCTGTAAGTCCCATGGCTCTAGCTCTCGATTCAGGACGAAAATGGGTTTGGAGGGTTTCCCAAGCATTTTTAGGGTCTTCTGTATCCGATATTAAGGGCCTATATTCTTTTTCAATATTCAGATAAATTGTGCAATATGCACGATCCGACCTTAACTGGAAATCTCGGCTTTTAGCGGTTTCATCTCCCTCGGGTTTAACTTCCGTACCAATTGTAATCCTCCATGCGTTCTTATCCATTACAAGAACTTTCACATCTTCCACCCGTGTCCCGTAGTTATATCGGCCTAACCTCTCAATAGAATTCGGGTTCTGAAATTCCATTATGTCAAAAATATTTGTTTACTACTTGAAAAATATTCAACTAAAATTCTCAAAAATATTTACAACTCTCCACATTGAAATTTGACTTGAACTGGGCTGGCTGGGCCCATAACCCTTAATGGGGTTAAGTCCTACTAAATTAGGTTTTAGGGTTAACCACCAATATATTTTTATAATTTGCAGATGTAGCCTGGCTCAAGAAAACGTGTTTATTATGTGGAGAGAGATAGAAGTTAATAAATAGTCTTATAATATCTTCAATTTTCTTTATTAACAACGAAGGTGATATGTACAGTCTTATTTACAAGGTTGAATAATAGAAGTAACAGAACATTCTTACGTGATATGGAGAAAACATAGCAGGATTCACTTCAACGATCTTGTTGACACTTTATTTAGGACATGTTGAATAAAAAGATTTAAAAAGATGAACTAGTCAGGCAGCTAGTTATCGCAGCTAGTTATTAGGAAGTTACTACATATTTACAGAGTTTCTACATTGCTACAGAATGATAACTCGTTGAAACACCGCCTTATATCTATCCTAAACAATCCTAAATTAGCATAAGGCACCGGGCCGACAAAGAATAATAAAAGTCTCGATGAAGTCCCGCACGGAGTAGGTCCGCATACGGAAACACCCATCCGATGCGTACGACGCATCAACCCGATGACGTCATAATAGTCCGCGAGCTCGTGGAGCCAAAACGTAAATAAACACATCGGCGTCTCGCCGGAAAGGATCGTGGTAAGACTTTGTGAGAAGGTAGGTTTTCCCAACAATGATAATGAAATGCCCTTGTCTAAAAAGTTGAGTCGGGAATCAAGTCTTTTTTTACTGACACGAAATTATTCCATTCACGCCTTTCTCTGTTTGACGTATTGCATGCTTATACTCCATTCGTACCTTACATTTCTACAAATACTATTTAAACTTTAAAAAATGTGCTTAAATTTCCTCTTTCTGAGGTTGCCTTAACTTGGTTTATGACCGGACAAACGTGCACCAAGACTTGGCGTGTGATGGCGCACGTGTTTAAAAAGGATTTAACACAAAATTGGCGCAGAATCGCACATAAATATGGTTTTGTAGCAAGTTGGCGTAGGATACCACTCTTGGCGTTCTCTGGCGCACTTGGCGCAGAATTCCCATCCCTGAGACTAGTGCACATTAAATCTGTCGTAGTTAAAATGTTCTATTGGTCATGGAGAGGAGAAGAGAGGGACTACATTGGTCAGGTCGTTGTGCTTCAACGTCCACACGCTCATTAAAGTTGCGTGATGGGCCAATTGAGGTTTTGTCCTCGTCCTCTGACCACAATTCAAAATTAGGAATTTTCTTTATTAAAATATCCGTGGCTGAGTAAATAAAGGCGTCAGCTGGGAATCAGAGGGTTCCTGGTTTGATCCTGTGCGACGGACTTGACTAAGAAAAGTAAAATAGTGATCTTGTGATTGGAGGGTTGCCAGCTTCACTACAAAATATTAGAAATGTCGTCCAGAACAGTCACAAAAATTAGCGGCGTGTATACCAGTGGCGGCTCGTCCATTACAGCAAGCACAGTCGGGCTGCACCTAAATTCAGTATTTTAAAACTAAAATCAAATATATTTTACTAATTTTCTAAAATGAAGATTAGAATTGAAAATGAAATTTCTACGGTAGTAAACAAAATCCCCGATAAATAGCAAGCCTGTTACCGTGATGTACAACTCAGGAGAGGGAAAACTCCATTCAATCAAAACTGCAGCCGAAAAGCGAAATTCGAAATCGGCTGCATCGTTTCGTTCCCATGGCAACCTGTACGTAGTATGGAGATTCCTCCCCGTGCTAATGCACTGCATTTGTGATTAGGTACAGCCGAAATGAATTTTCTTGTTTTAGCTGCACTTGAGATTCGATATGCTGGTTGGCTCGTCCGTGAAACGCTAGGAAAGGTGGGTGAAACGATAACTTTATTGAGAATATCTCCAAACGGAAATGGTTTTCGTGATAAATTTGTGCTGTTGTTGCAGGTCATGGTCCTGCTGTTTTGTTATTTAAGTTAATAAAATTGACCGATTCGCATGTTTAAAAGAAAGGAGGATTGCTTTAATTTTAAAAAAAGAAATAAGTGTTTTCTATTTTTTTCGCATGTTATCATTTCGTAAAAATTAAAAGGAAACTTTGATTTGAGTAGTAAATATTAAAGAATTTCCATTCATGTATGGGTTTTGGAAAATAAAAGGGGAGGGGGGAGTGGATTCACATGATTTCGGCTGCACTAACATTTTCGACCACGGGCCGCCAATGGTGTATACGGGACTGGTGCACGATAAATCCGATATCGGGGTCCAATGTCCTGACGCCTATTAAGGTTGCGTCGTGTGCCAGCTCAGGTGTTGTCCTTCGTCATCTGTCCACGGTTAAAAAATACGAGGCATTGTTCCCGGGTCTTTCCTTTGAGATAGGTCCCGAACCGTCGCCAATAGCCTACTGTACAGCTGTTTTTTATCAAAGGAAGGGTTGAAAGATCGATCCATTAAGTATACGAAAGAGCAGAGTTTCGTAATTGGAGTGTTGCAAGTTCGATGCTAGTTTTTGAAAGAGTGGCGAGCTCGTATAATTTCGTTCCTCAACGTCCAATCAAACATGCGCCGTAAAGGGGGAATAATGCACGTTAAATCTGTTCCTCTGTCACCGTCAAATCCTGTTACCTTTTCAACTTATAATCGCAATAAGTTTTGCGCTACTACAAAACTGTTTTCCATTTTATGGATCTGAAACATTCGTTTCACGATTCATTCACATTAGACGTCATCGAAAGACTTGATAAGAGTAAAATCAATTCTATTCAATCCCACGGAGTAAAGAAGAAGGTGGAGATGATTTGACGAGATTTCATGAGACGTAAGTTTGCAACCCCAAACTAGGAACAAACAAACCTAGTTTGCAGTAGTTTTCCTACGAGGGATGCATTATTTTCAAATTAAGTTATTGCCAAGTACTGGTTGTAATAGCGCCAAATACTTCGCCAGTTCCTACTTTTTGAGCGATTGCTTACTTCACATTGCAAACCGATTTAGATTTGTTCGCACCTCCACCTTCTTCTTTACTCCGTGATTCAATCCGAGTCAGAGAGAGATTTGAAAAACGTCAAACAAAATTTACGAAATCGGAAACGGAATTAAAAAAAAAAATCCAAAAGGAAGAAAAAACAAAACAAAGGCGCGAGAATACTCGTATTTAGCTCGCCAAATTCAAGGGTTACTGGACGCAGTCGAGTGGGAGCTTTTTATTCGTTGAAGCTGGAATTACGTCGGCAGTTCATTAAATACCAAAATACACACAAATGTAAAAGTAAAAACTGTTTAATTTGACAATAATGTAAAGAATTTTCAAACTCTATTGAAATTTTTTTTCATTATACTGTGGTTTAAATGTATTTTCAATATTGTTGTGGAACTATACGCGACGAGACAGAAATTTGAGATGGGGCATTCACAGTATAGGGCCCAGTACTTGTCGCCATTCTTTGATTTGATCCTGAAGTTCTTGTACTCAGGACCCCACGTGTTCAATTAGTGACCAGTGTTCCCTAAAAAGCATATTATTTATAATGTGTTTCGTTGCTATCCAGGGGCAAGGATTTTAGTTAATGGAAAAGCTCGGTTTGATGTGAGAGCAATGTGAGAGGTTTATATGAGAGCAATGGGGCCCCATTTAAAGGCGGGCATCTCTTGCTTCAATATCTTAATCGGGGCCCTGTTTATTCGACGTTAGTTTCGAATTCTTTTCTTTACGGAACTTTATAGCCCAGTAAATTTAGTATTTTATATGCCACTAATTCATAATTAGCTGAAATTTTCCGGATTAGTTCATCTTTGCATGTATAACAAATCCTGAAAAGTCCCCTGATTTTACATATTAGCTTCAATCCAAAATGGCGGACCAAAGCACTTTTTTCCTTGTTTGATGTTTTCCTCATAACTAAGTTAAAAATTAACGTTTTTCAATTCTGAAAAAAAGTTTATGTTCTACAAGGATAATTGTTTCGATGTATATCATACAATAACCAATAAAGTTTTTCAAAGGAAGTGCACATTAATTTTTTTAATTGTCGAAACCCAAAATTTCTGCGTTCTCAGCTCGGAGCTGAACTCATAAATTTGGAATATAAATAAATTGAAAAAATATGTTATAGGTAAGAAAATTTTGTTTTTTCTATTTGAATTTTCTAAAATAAATTTAATAAAATTATTCTAAGAAAAAATGCTGATATATTCCTTAAATATAACAGATATAATACAATAGTAGTAATACTCGTAAGAATAACTATTAGTGTGTCTACAGTTCATAAATAAAAATATATAGAATAGTCATTCGACATCATCATCATCTTGAAGATAAATATGAAGTGAATGACGTGAAGCTGCTGCACTTGTTAGTAGAAGAGTTGCCAGGTGAAAGTTTGAAGAGATAGTTTTGATATTGCTGTATTGTAGCGGATGTATCGTAGGTCATCTAGAGAATTAATTTTGTTTTTCTGTTAAAAGGTGTTTCAGGAATAGTTCTCCAATTTCACTGACCGTTTGGGGATCAAGTTGAGAACTGTTAAACTATTAAATCAAAGAACGCAGTTCATTGTCTTTCTTTACCAACTAAAAGCTGTAGATTTCATATTCGTGATAAGGCAGAGATATGGCGTGACATCCAATGTCTGCATGCAGTCTCTCTGCATGCAGACATTTTGACAAAAGCATCCTTTATTGGCCCAGTAGCTTCTTGAGTTTCGGTTATGTTGTAGCATTTTTCTTCATACTTTCTTGATTGTTGTCGTTAAAAGTACAATAAATGTTTCTGGGATACCTCGTACAATTAGAATTGTAAGCAGATATGTATCAGTACTTATTACTGCGATTGCTGGCATGAATTTATTGTAATTGTGCAGATTAGTGCATTTGCGTCCCCATTCGTCCTGTATAATAGTTATTCCTTCAGGTTGGAAGTAGCTCATGATAGATACGAATTAGTCTTGACTTGTTCTCCGAGTTTCGCAAAAAAGTTAGTTTGTATGGTCGTTACTAATATATTTTCGTCAAAAGCAATAAATACAGAATTTGTTTAAATCATGCTTATTTGCCTCTACACTTTGAGTTGATATAGCATACGTGTATGCATCAAAACTCACTGTCTCAAATGAAGAGAAACGTTTCTGCTCAAACCTATTATATTTGAGGCATATATCTCTGTATGTGTATGCATAAGAAATCATCCCTCTAGTAGACGAGTAGGTTGAGGATAGTTTAACACGCGGCTTAACTGATTTCATGATAGCTGCTAAAGTTACATTCTTCCTCAAGAACATCTCATCAAAGAGCGAGGGAGGGGGGGGGGGGAGAGGGGGGGGGGGCTAATTCATATTTGCGATGAAATCTTAAATTTTCATTTGACTTGAGCACATCAGCAATACTAGTAAACAACTGCAGACGATTGAATACCACACTTCCCTTTCATTCCTTTATTATCAATGTATTGTTTGCGGCATATATTGATACGAATTAGTCTTGCATCCTTTATTGGCCCAATAGCCTTCTTTGGGTTTTCCTTTGAAGTTTAACTTCCCCAATGAAAACTTCTGCAACCGAGGACAGTAGTTTTTTACCAACATCTTTTACATTCCCACAATTTATTTTATCATAAGCAACCAACCCATTAGCTATATTAATTAATAAGTGCTTAGGACAACTATTATTGACAACATTGTGAAGCAATAGCCAATAGATAGTTTTGTCAAACTGAATCATCTTGTGATTATCTGCAAGGCCGAAATTCAACATGTTTGTCTGAGGATACAAAACATTTTTCACAAGAATCTTCCAAAGTTTCTGATAGTTTCAAGTTTATAGGGCATTTAAAGAAACCCATCTTAATAAATCAGAATCTGCCATTACCTGCACCTTGTATTACTCCCCCTTCTAATTTAATGGATTTCATAGACTCTGTTCTATTATCATATCTGGTGCCACTTCACTCCATACTCTGTTTTCTTTGCGAATAGTAAAATAATCTTCAATATTTTTTTTTAACTGAGTGATGCCCATTTTTTTCAATTCTTCCTTTTGCTGAACTTATAAATCAGCACATTTGGCATAAAAAATGTACGTGAAAGTAAGGCGTCATTTGTTTCATACAATAGATTTTTTTTCGTATGAATAATATACTATATTTGTATTGCGACCCTTGACGCGTTGAATCGACTCACGTTAGCCCTGGAAGTTCTCAAATAGTTCTCTTGTTTAGAATAATTAATATCTTTGGGTTGTTACTATAGTTTAAAATTCGAATATTAATCAACGGTATAGCGTATCGATATTGTTTTATCGCCATGTTCTCCGAATTATGAATCTTTCCATTTCTTTCGGGACCTTACTAAGAAAATTTCTTTAAAGATTTGAACTTTTACTTCTCGAAGTTCCTTTGAAAGGCGAGAAAATAAAAACATTTTTCTTTTGCTTATAAATATTGGATTTGTATTTATTTTGTAGGTTGTTTTATTCCCCGTGCGTAGAACGGGTATTTTTGCTAGTATACCATGAAGTAGTTTTGCTAGTATATATTAATCAAAATTTGATTGTAAATTTTTTGATCGGCCAACAAGCATATAATTTTTTTGTTTCTTACCAAACATCTCAATAATGAACATTAGAAAGATCCCGAGTTAAATGAAAAGTAATGAATGTATGTAATTATATAACGTTCTTTCATTACATAATTAGCGAAAATTATGTAATGAAAGAACGTGGAAAATATTTCCGAATTTTTTTCTCTCCTCGAAAAGGGGGGTCGCAAAATATTAACGGTCTCAAAGCTACCTCAGGGTAGTGACCGCTCGGGTCGATGACCATCGCAAAAAGTCACGCCTCGCTCAGAACCCTCCCGCGAACCACCACTGGTCCCCCCGCAGACCACGGTGGTCTAAAAATTATAACTTGACTAACAAGGAGTTTCTCCTTATCCTGAAGTCGGTAACACAAAAGAACCAGTGGCGGCCCGTGGTCGAAAATGTTAGTGCAGTCGAAATCATGTAAATCCCCCCCCCCCCCCCCCCTTATTTTCCACAACCCATACATGAACGGAAATTCTTTATTATTTAATACTCAAATCAAAGTTTTCTTTCAATTTTTACGAAATGATGACATGCGAAAAAAATAGAAAACACTTATTTTTTTTTAAATTAAATAATCCTCCTTTCTTTTAAACATGCAAATCGGTCAATTTTAATATTAACTTAAATAACAAAAGCAGGACCATGTCCTGAAACAGCAGCACACAGTAAACCATTTCCGTTTGGAGATATTCTCGTAAGTTATCGTTTCACCCACCCATCCCAGCGTTTCACGCAAGAGCCAATCAGCATATCGAATAGCAAGTGCAGCTAAAACAAGAAAATTCATTTCGGCTGTACCTTCTCACAAATGCAGTGCATTAGTATGGGGGGATTCTCCATACTACGTAGAGGTTGCCATGGCAACGATGCATCCGATTTCGAATTTCGCTTTTTGATTGAATTGAGTTTTTTTCCCCTCCTGAATTGTACATTACGGTAACAGGCTTGCTATTTATCGGAGATTAGGTTTACTACCGTAGAAATTTCATTTTCAATTCTAATCTTCATTTAAGAAAATGAGTAAAATATATCTGATTTTAGTTTTAAAATACTGAATTTAGGTGCAGCCCGGCTGTTCTTGCTGTAGTGGACGAACCGCCACTGAAAAGAACCACGTGCTCCTACGAAACAATTCGCTTCAGACGTGGAGGTCACTCGCAATGGAGGTTTCTTTTTTTTTCATCTCTTCGAAGGTCGGGCGGAATGAAAATGTTTGAATACGGAAAAAAAAAAACTGGTTTTGGTGTTTAACGGTCGCTTATACTTTCTGCTCTTCTCCTCGCGGCGGTCATTGTACGCAGAGAGAGAAAGTGAAACTATTTAGCACATTTCTCTCTTTTTATCAGAACACACAAAAAAAAAGCGAGGAGCCCTGTGCGGTGGCATGCGTCGCACACCCCCCAACAGCGGTCCTGGATTCTGCCATAGCCATTAATCAGATAATTCTTGGAATTTATTTTGTAGATTTTTCTAAAATGGCAATTAGTTTTAATAAAATAAAGCCCTGCATTTTCAAGCAAGAGAATTATTTTACAATGACGTCAGCTTTTATGTCGAAGAGGTGTTTCTTGAAATGGCTGGAAATTCCTATGACTGGGGACATATTATATAGGCAAAATTATTTTTTGCTCAAAACATTTCCCCCCTAAAAATTAAATATTAATAATAATAAAGTCATGAAAAAAAATCCCCCCTCCAACAAAAAAAAAAATTCTGATTGCGCAACTTGTGCAAGCGTTTAGATTACTATGAAAGTTCCAATTGAAAACTTTTTCTTTTGTTATATTGTAAAGTCTCATTACTCATGTGAATATCTGCTTGAAACTAAACGTATTTACGTAATATGAGAAACAATTCAGTATTTAGTTATTACTATCTAATACAATTTAATATTGAAAATTATTTCATTATCAGGCAGATGCTTTTGAACAAATATTTCAATAAAGAAGAATACTTATTTGAAATAACAAAGTAAATAAATTTTAAAACACATTTATTGTAAATGTTAAATTTATATTCAAAAGTTATTTTAAATTTGGATGATGAAAATGAATTTTAACTCTGGAATTAGGAATGAAAATTTAAACACTTTGTCCGTTGTTCTATAATAAAACCTCAATACTCATTTTCAATCCCTCTCTGCTTGAAACTAAACTTATTTACGTAATTCGAGAAACAATTCATTATTAAATTTTTACAACCAATACAATTTAATATCAATAATTATTTCGTATTAAATTAGGTAGGGGTAAAGATCGACGTCGCGCAATTTTTCTACAATGTTACATTCATTACGAAAACATCATAAACAAATTTTTGAACAATTATCTGCCGCTTCAAATTTAAAAATACTACATAAAAACGACATTGTACAAAAGGTCATAGGAATGTTGCTTTTATATTCAGAATGCGACAAATTTACTGGTATCAGTTTCCCAGAAAAAAATTAGCATTTGAAAATATTTAACTTTTTTAGTAATTACTAGGGGGCTTCGCCCCCTGCTCCGCTAACGCTTCACCAACCCCCCACATACACACAAACGTTGCCGCCGTTGTGGTGGGTCTGATAACTGGAAAAGCTCAACTGCAGAACTGCTTCAACGCAATTGTTTCTACTCATTGAAAAGCGAAACGTGTAAACAAACAACAGCATAAAACGCGCAAAACAAAAATAAGCCTAATTCGCCAACTTTTATTTATATAAAGTTATTGAGAATTGGCGCTAATAATAATTCCCCATTAAAATATATATTAAGCTACGGGATTAAACTATTGGATTTACATACATGTTGGCATTTTGCCAACGTTAGCATTTTGCTCCGAAATATCTTTTAATAATAATTATAGTACTTCACATAAATAGTTACATCTAATTTATTTTTTAAGATAGAATTTCAGTATTGATACCATGCAAGAAAGGAAGATTTTACGAATATAACTATATTTTTTTAACGGGAAAAAAGTATATTTTTGAACTACTTAGAGCAGTTTTAATTTATCCCTTAAAATTTTACGCGTAAAATTGACGATTATTTCAGACATGTCGTCAATTATTTAAACATTTATAACTACAAAACTAAATCGAAATTTCACAAACGCTCTGGATCATTTGTAGCCAATAGTTTAATCTATATCTCTAATTTTTTATTTATTTTTTTGTTGAAAATTGGAAGACAAGTATCTAAAAATGTATGCATTGTTTTCAAAATTTTCTAAAATCATGACTTTAACATAAAATAACGTCTAATATACTGATCGTATGGAAAAACAAATATATTCATCTTATTACCCAAACATTTCTTAATAAATTGACATAATTTCATAATTTTAGGACATTTACTTTCTGAGATACAAGCGGAACAATGAGACAAAAAGTCGCAAATTAAAATTTTCTCGAAATATCCGACATTTTTATCCTTCTTCGCTATTTTTTATACTTATCTTAATTGACCATATCTAATTTAATTGTAAAGATAGGAATATAATCTTTATAACATCAGAAAGAGGAAGTTTTAGCAAACATTAATATATTTTTTTGAATAAGAGAATATGTAATTTTAAATGACTTATAGCAATTTAGAAATCACGTTTCAAAAATGAGGATGAAAAAACTTCAAAAAGTGGAGCGTGTTTAAATGTTTAAAAAACTTATAAATCCAAAGCTAATTCGAATTTTAAAAAATGCTTACTTGGATTTCCAGTTCAAATCTATTTGTACACTCCCTAAAAAAATTGGATCTCTCCTCTTAATAGTGTTTCAGAAACTCGACGGACAAAATTACTTGCAAGCGAAATTTTATCAACGACGACTTTAATATTAAATAACTTATAAACTAATAACAGTATTGAAACAAAAATATATTCCTCTTATTTATCAAACATTTCTTAACAAATTCACTTAATTTCGTAATTTTAGGACTTTTACATTTTGAGATACGATCTGAATAACATTGAAAGAACTGAAAATTCCCCCTAGGTCTTACTTTTTCCCCCTAGGGCTTACTTTTTTTTAAAATAGATTTACTCATTAGATGTGGAAAAAATAACAAAACATTTTTTATAGACACTATGCATGACATGGTCTCGAGATTAAAATTTTGACTGATTAACAAAAACGCATAGTCGATTAGTCTCTGATTGGTGAATAACAAAACACGTCCAAGTGGCATCATCCAATAACAAATGCGCGTGAGGTTACTTATATCTTGAAAGGACGCATGTGAATTTCATCAGAAAGCAGTGCAAAGTGTCCATAGTAAACAAATGCGAATTTTTGGAAACGCTTAATTTTTTTTTTTCACAATTTCTAAAACATATCTTCAAAACTGGAAAACACACAAAAAAAAAAAATATGTTTCTCGTTTAATACTATCAGAAATAGGGGTGTATTTATAAACAATTGGTAAAATAAAACCCATCACATAACAATGATGTATAGAACAAAACTGTTTTTTAAATGTATAAAATTATTTTTTTACCTTTATAAATATTGCATAAAATTAATTTAATAAAACTTCTTTTAATTCATTCCATTGGAATATAAAAGCTGAACAAGTATTTATAAACAATTGCTAAAATAAAAGTTGTCTTTTAGCAATGTAGAACAAAGCTTAATTTTAAATATAAATTAATATATTTTTTTTATAAAAAACACGTAACATTAATTTGATAAAACCTCATTCAATTGATTCCATTGGAACATAAATACTTAGCAAAACAAACGAAATTGCTTCTAATGACACAAATTTTGGTTTTTGGAAAATACCATGTTCTATTTGTGGAAATACATAATCCATTTTACATGGAATATAAAAAAAAACCTACGTGGTTTTCCAAACGATCTTTTCTTATACTGAATTTTAAAAACTTGCTCTGGTGTATTCCACTTATGACGTCACGTGCATAAACAGAGTAAAAAATCACAGGATTAAATTTGTTTAAATTTTATTTTAAATGCAAACGATTTTTGTCCAGATTCTTTTTAAATATTTACTAGAAAACTTATACAGTGTGGCAACAACATTCTGGAAAAAAAGTTCCCTGATATATCCATGATGGTGTCACAAAAATTTCCCTGATTTTACAATTACATTAAGAAATGTTGCAATACATGCTTTGTATAGAAACAAAGTATACATGCTACAATGATCCAATAAATATATTTCATTATAAATGAAAAATTATAAGCAATATTTATTGACAAGTAAAATAATTTACGAATACAACACAAATTATGGAATTGCAACAGACATAATAGTAATTAAACCACCACTGTTACCACCCTGTTATAGTATTTAGTAGACGGAAAAGTCTCGCGATTAGAATTGGTTTTCCTTTTCTTGAAAACGTAAACGATTTTTCAATTTTAATTTACTGACGTTTCCTTCGTTTATTTATGAGAAAAATATACTTTATTTTAGAATAAAAACAATAATGAAAATATATCATCAAAATATTTTGTTTGTTTTAAATTAAAATAACATATTACGAATTAAATAACGTTTAACTGTTATTGCCATATAACCTATTAACTCATACGCGATGAATAATTTGCAATGGAAAGAATGAAATCGAACTTTTAATCTGCTTATTTCACCCTCTAAATGACATTTTTCGAAGATGAAACCCTTCCCAATCGAATTTTACCGCAAAAATTGGTAATGCATTAATTTTCGTGAAAATCGTACGACGGTATTTTGACATGCAAAAGAGATCTGTTTAATAAAAATATACGACGTATTTCTTAACCAAAACTCTTATCCTAATTCCTACTAATAAAGAAAGTTTAGCCTATATGTCGCTTCATTAATCGATTAACCGACCCGACCGCATAGAAAGTGCTCTGAAATGTAGGGTTGTGGGCAGAGCCGGATTCAGAGTTTGTGGGCCCAGGCCGTTACACAAAAAATATTTGGGGGGGTTGAAACAAGACATTTCCCAACTTGACGATTCAAAATTCCCAACTCAACATTGCTGAAAATTCCCAGTTCCAACTTATCAACATTTTTCATCTTTTTTTTTTATAAACATTTTAGGTAATATTAAGCAGTTCTCTCACAAGTTAGATACTCAGGGATGAAAATTTTCCGAGGATCCTTGGTTTTCCTGCTTTTTTTTTGCTTTCCGGAAGAAGACTTGTCTAGAAACAACGCGACGTTTGTTTCAAGTAACCAGCTAAATCGCCACCAATAGTCCATTTTAACGTCACAACCCACAGTTTATCACCCCCTCGATCCGTTCCCCACCCCCCGTTCAAGCCTTTTTATTTCTATGACTGCAAGCAAGCGACCAGAGGTCTAAGGTCCATCCAAGATAGCGGTTCGCGCTAAAAGTTCGCTAAAGTAGCTGGGTTACTACTATGGTGTTTCTGTCCTGATACCGCATGTAGCTGATTTTTAAAGACGTTTAGCGTCAAAAGTAAAAAATTCATTTTATTTATAACATTTTCTTTCTAATCGTAAAAATTCCAATTAGCTTCTCAAAAATCTGACTAACTTCTTCGTAGATTTAAAAATTTATAAGTATATTATTTATAAGTTTATGTGGAGGATTAAAATAGACCAGTTATTTAGTTCGCACGGGGCTGCTGAGTAACGTGCCAAGTAGTGGGTGCCCTAGTAATGAGTTGAATTCGCTTAACATCATAGAAAATGCGAGTTGCAAACTTTAAACGCTGTTATTTGGAAATTCTGTATTTGGACTTACTTGGCAGCCAACCCGATATAGTGCAGTGTAATGGGTCGGTTGTGCTAGTCGCACACAGAGACGATTGACTGAATTCATGTGTATGAAAGTTTCAAACATCAGAATTCAAATGTATTGTTGCAGTTTATTACGGGGAAAACATTTGGCAACCGCGTAAAATAAATTTTGCATTTTACATCCGTGCTCGCACATTAAAAGCACGCGCCCCTCCGAGATTTTCTGATTATGCCTAAAATAAACATTTGTTCATTTTGGAAAGATTTCAAAATTAACGGATAATTCAACGCACAAACTCTAAAGACAATGTAAAACGGCTAAGTCGTGCATGTAAAATCTACATATATAAAAGCGAAAGCCACTGACTGACTGATCACGAGATCTCCAGATTCAAAAGACCTAGAGTGCTCAAATTTGGAACACAGATTCATCTTGGGCCCTAGGGGTGCACTAAGAAAGGATTTTAAAAAAATCGAACTCGAACTGCCAAAATAACGATTTTTAAAAAACCTTCCCATAGGATTAACACGAAGAACGTGTAACAATGCAAAATATAAAATTGAAACAATGGAGAATTTTAATATTATGTAACCTATGAGGAGCATTCTGATTGGCTGATGACTAAATATTGCCAAAAAACTAAGCACGGTCACCAAATTAATAAAAAACATCGCCAAATAAATTCAAATTTCACCGAATGAATAAAAAATTTCGCCAATGAATAAAATATCCCCAAATAAACTAAAATATTATCATATATGTAAAAATATAAAAATGACGAAATTAATATCAAAAAATTATAAAATATCAAAATGGTGAAAATATGATTGGATAGGATATTCCGTACTACAACAACTATGAAAATTAAATTTGGCATGGAGCATGGCATTTTAAGCCACAATTCCTCACTAAGAAAGGATTTTCATTTTCAAAAATTCGAACTCTAACTGCCAAACGTAAACATCCTTGCCACTTATCCACCGACTCATCACTAATTTTTTAACTTTCTCTATACCCAGGAAGATGAAATTTGACAAAGTTGTTACTTATATCTTACATAGAAAAAGTAAGCTATCATGTAGGTACAAGTCACTCTATACCGTAATAATTGGTTCATGAATACTTTGGACCCCACGTGGTAGGAAGGTCAAAGGGAGAGTGTGTAAATGGTCAATCTGGTTGACGCGGCCTACCTTCCTCTACTCCATGTTATGTCATTTATCCACGAAGGCTGATTTCCCATAGAATTATTGGGGTGAAAGTGTATACTGCCTGTCACCAAGGGTGACATTTTCCTTCATGCGGTATAAAGATCAGAGGGTAAAATGGGTTAACAAACGACCTGATCGACGCGGCCTACCTTTCTTTATATGATGGTCTGCCTATACGAAGAGTTATGTGGCGGAATCGAAAACTGTTGTTGTAGACAAGTGTCAGAGGGGGAATAGGTTTGCGTCTATCGTCTGTAGTAGTGGGTAGGGTATAGGGTACGATTTAAAAAAAAAATTTATTTGGCAATGCAGTAAAAAATATGACTTATTTTTTTATTTAAAAAAGTTCAATATTAAAAAAGAGCGGGTGCAAAATCCCAAAAAAAAGTGGCTAGGGAGATTATTATTTCCTCTTTAAATCTTTGGGATGTTACTAAAGGTTAAAATATGGATGTTAATCAACGGGAGTAACGTTTATATATACGTTATTGTATAGCCTAACTTCTCCATATTATCAATCTTTCCAGTTCTTGCAGGGCCTTTGCTAATAAAATTTCAAATTGGAACACTGTGGTTCCCCCTGATGTGAGACAAATTAAGAATATTATATATTTCGCTATAAATATTATATTTGTATAAATTTTGTAACTTATTTCCTTCCCGTGCGTAGAACGGGTATTTCAGCTAGTGTCTTATATAATTGGATGAAAGTCAGTTTTGTATTATGTGAATAAAATCATTATTACAAAGAACTTGCAATTTGCAAATACTGCATCCGAATTTATAGCAGGGGTCGAAAATAACTTTTCAGAGCAGATGCACTGAAAATTATTTAGCTGGACAAAAAAAAAAAAATCACGGATTAAAAATTAAAATTTACAAGTTGTTTTGGAACAAATAAACTGACAACGAAACTTTTTATGGGCAGCTTATTTCGTCTGGCAAGGATGAAGTTGCAACTTTTTTGAAAAAATATTTTCCAATTTTACTCCGATTTCGGTATCGTTTAGGCATCGCTTATCATTTAATCAAAACGCCGATATAAATATCTAATACAGTCAAACAACACGCGATAAGAAAAAGCATGTTTTGCGGGTTGGAAAACGAAGAGGAAAAAAATAACGTTGGTTAAGAAAAAGATTAGCTTCTAATGGTCAAATTAGCCACATACATCAACAATCCCAATCAATTTTTTGCAACATGTAATCAATGCAAAAACTTTCAAATATTTTATATGCCAAACAAATGCATTTTTATGTTATTCATCAATGGGATTTTTTAAAGTGAAACCTCCTTAGTTTCATTTAAAAAAAAAAACTAAAGCTCCTCCTTGGTGCCAGTCTGGGTATAAAAAAACAGCCCAACGTTCATCTCGTAAATATTGGCTTAAAAAAATGTGTTAAAAAGAATTATTGTATAGTAAACATCGTTAAAAAAATATTTCCAATATCTAGCTAGAACGTGCCTTTGTAGCGTAGTCGGTTGCGCACGGTCTTTGGAACAATAGCTTCCGGTTTCGAGTCCCGTCGGAGACCACTCAAATGTCACACCAAGGAACGCTGGCCAAACAGCTACTATAGTTTTGTTTGCAGCACTCTTACCTCGGCATTCTTTCGAATTACGTCCCCCCCCCCCCCCCCCCCCCCAAAAACAGCGTCATGTGATTTATACACTCACTCCAGTCGGTTATCATCTGCTGATAAGAATATCGAAAATAACTTTTGGGTATGTTTCTCAGTTCTTTCTTTTGTGCGAGTGTCAATCTCCAGGGAGGCGCTCGTGACTGCCTAAACCCTCGGCGCCCGAGTGTAACGTGATGACTCGGTGTTTATTTTCCCCAAGGAGGCGGCGGCGGCAGCAGGTGTTTCCATCCCGCATGTTGCGACATCGTCGGAACGGATCCGCTTTCGAAGCCCGTTGCTGCTGCAAACTGAGGAATTGGCGTTTGGCGACTTATTTTTTTTTTGGCAGCTCTTTTTTTGTAACAGCACTGTACTTCAACTGGTAAAGGTTTACTGTACGGTCACCCTTGGCGACTTTTTCAAAATCTCGCCAAAAGTCGCCATTTTGTCGACTTTTGTCCAATAAGGTTGCTGCAATTCCTTGTCGTTTCGGAGGGGAGTTGCCATTAAAAAAAAATTATCGCCAAATGCGGAAATCTCGCGCCAAGGGTGACCGTACAGTAAACCTGACCCCTTCAACTAAAGTTACTACAATACTTTCCCTTACTGCGCATCCAGCCTTTCCTCCAACCCCCCCCCCCCCCCCCCCAGCAATAATCTGGACACCCTGAAAGTTGGGAATTTCAACTTCTAAAAATCCCTGGATCGGGAAAACTTATACCCGAGGAAAATTAATATTATTAGCAAATGAAAGCTAAAGAAGATTAGAAACTGCCCAACTTGTAAGATTACATTTATATTTGAATCTCAGAACGCACACTGTATTGGAATATCCCCCAAAAAAACTTTAGAAAAGTAAAAAACGCTCAACACAAAAAAAAAAAGTTTTTTTCCGCACCACCTCCGATTTTTAACAAATTTGCTGAAGTTGTTATACCCACTAAGATTGTAAAAAATGAAAAAATTTAACTATCTAGGCCCATTAGTTTTTTAGTTATTTGCATTTCAAAATGGCTAAAAACATACAATCTGCCCTCCGATGGGCTGCATTTAAATTACCATAACTCCTGTTTTAATTAACATATAGAAATAACATTGGTATCGTTTTAAAGCTCTTTAAATGAGTTTTAAAATTATGTGAAACACATGAAAGTTTAGTGAAGAAAATTTCAAGTTCATTATTTGATCTTGAATTCCCAAAAAACGAATTTCTCAATTTTCAATATATTTTTCCCTGAATACTACAACATCTGAACTACATGTATACCAATTTTTAAAGTGGGATGACAATTGGATCACACAAAAAAAAATTAGAAACAAAAATATGCAATATATTGGGGTCATTCCATGTCAAATCAACACAAGAAAATGCATTTTTTTTCCGCACCATCTCCGATTTTTATAAAATTTGGTGAACTTGTTATACCTACTAAGATTGTAAAAAAATTCTAATTTTTAACATCCTAGGCGTATTAGTTTTTTGCATTTCAAAATGGCTGATTTTTGAAATTTTTTTTTTAGTGTGTGATCCCATTGTCCTCCCACTTTGAAAATTGGTACACATGTAGTTCAGATGTTGTATTATTCAGGGAAAAAATAGTGAAAATTGAAAAATTCGTTTTTTGGAAATTCAAGGTCAAAGGTCAAATAATATGACCTTGAAATGTTTTTCACTAAACCTTATTGTGTTTCATATCATTTAAAGAGCTTTAAAACGATGCAGTTCTTTCAGTTTTATTCTGATCGTATCTCAAAATGTAAAAATTCTAAAATTACGAAAAAGTGAATTTGTTAAGAAATGTTTGATAAATAAGGAGAATATATTTTTGTTTCACCGTTATTAGTTTATAAGTTATTTAATATTAAAGTCGTCATTGATAAAATTTCGCTTACAAGTAATTTTGTCCGTGAGTTTCTGAAACACTATTAAGAGGAGAGATCCAATTTTTTTAGGGAGTGTACAAATAGATTTGAACTGAAAATCCAAGTAAGCATTTTTTAAAATTCGAATTAGTTTTGGATTTATAAATTTTTTAAACATTTAAACACGCTCCACTTTTTGAAGTTTTTTCACCCTCATTTTTGAAACGTGATTTCTAAATTGCAATAAGTAATTTAAAATTACATATTTTCTTATTCAAAAAAATATTTCAATATTCGTTAAAATGTCATCTTTCCGATGTTATAAAGATTGTATTTCTATGTTTTCAATTAAATTAGATATTGTCAATTAAGATAGGTATAAACAATAGCGAAGGGAAAAAATGTCGGATATTTCGAGCAAATTTTAATTTGCGACTTTTTGTCTCATTGTTCCGCTTGCATCTCAAAAAGTAAATGTCCTAAAATTATTAAATTATGCCAGTTTATTAAGAAATGTTTGGGAATTAAGGTGAATATATTTGTTTTTCAATACGATCAGTATATTAGACGTTATTTTATGTTAGTCATAATTTTAGAAAATTTCGAAAACAATTCATACATTTTTGGATACTTGTCTTCCACTTTTCAACAAAAAAATAAATAAAAAATTAGAGATATAGATTAAACTATTGGCTACAAATGATCCAGAGAGTTTGTGAAAATTCGATTTAGTTTTGTATTTATAAATTTTTTAATAAATGTTTGAAATAATCGTCAATTTTACGCGTATTGTCACAAGGGAAAAATTAAAACTGCTATAAGTAATTCAAAAATATACTTTTTTCCCATTAAAAAAATACAGCTGTGTTTGCAAAATCCTCCTTTCTTGAATGGTATCAATACTGAAATTGTATCTTAAAAAATAAATTAGATGTAACTATTTATGTGAAGTACTATAAATATTATTAAAAGATACTTCGGAAGCGAAATGCCACAGTTTCTCGTAACTTAATATATTTCTTAACGGCGAATTATTTTTAGCGCTAATTCTGAATGATCTTACTTTATATAAATAAAAGTTGGCGATTAGGCTTATTTGTGCCTGGCGCGTTTATGCTGTTGTTTACACATGTTTCGCTTTTCAATGAGCAAAAACAATCGAGTTGAAGCAGTTCTACAGTTGCTTTCCCAGCTATCAGGCCCACCACAACGGTGGCAGCGGGACACGAAATAGCGAATACTAAAATTAGCGCCGCAACAACTAATCACAAAATGGCGGTTGGACAACTAACGAAAATACGATTTGGATTCGAATGTTCGCATGCCTGTAAATTATTTGGGGGAAACATGCCCCCCCCCCCTCAGTAAACTTGAAACCTTAAAAGTTGAGAATTTCGAGTTTTAAAAATCCCCGAGTTGGAAAAATTTATGCCTCAGGAAAATAAATATTATTGCAAATGAAAGCGACGGAAGATTAGAAATTGCCCAACTTGTAAGATGAAACTTAAATTAGACCTCAAAATGGAACACTGCATTGGAAAAATGCGTGCAACAAATCAATACTTTCAAGAGAACTGTTTAATATTACCTATAAAAAAGCTGACAAATGTCTAAGTTGGAACTGGGAATTTTTTTAGCACTGTTGCGTTGTGAATTTCGATTCGCTAAGTGTGATTTGGTTAATCAACGTCGCACAAGAGCTGCACATTGAACTACTGGCGTTGGTTCGAGCAAAGCGTCTTGATTGGTTATTGGTACGTATTTACTTACTACATCAAGGACGCTTTGGTTCGAGGCCTTTCTCGAAGAAAAGACCCACGGAACGATGCCTCATATTTTTAACAATTGTCAGATAACGAGGACAACATTTGAGCTGGTTCCCCCGACGCCATTAAGTTGGGAATTTTGAATCATTCAAGTTCGGAATTTCGGATCGTTAAGTAGGGAAATTTCTTGTCTCAACATCCCAAATAAAAATTTGTGTGACGGCACAGCCAGTAATAACTTTTATAACTGGAAAAAGTATTGTTGTTAGGACACATTGTCGTTGTCTACAGTGTATGAAGACGGTATTGGTTTGCGAAGCAAACTAAAGAAGATTGCGTAGCAATCCTCCGGGGGTTGGCGAAGCGGCAGCGGAGCAGGGGGCGGAGACCCCTAGTTCATTAAAAAATAACTAGATTTTATTTAGTTATTTTTATATGGTTGCGAAATAATGTCAATTTTGGCTGCATTTGCGACGCGATGTGTAGCAAGCTTATAGCGACCTCGGATTTGGAAAATCGGCGATTTAAGTTGCTCGAGTCCGACCTTCCCTATATTTATATTTTAGAGAATTTTATAACCTAGAGTAGTTGGGAGACATAAAGAGGCAAATTCGTGCTATGGATTCCCAAAGTTGTTAAATTTCTGAGATTTAAAAAAAATGTCCAAATCCGCGGTGGCGACCACAACAAAAAATTTCGATCGCCACTTTTGAAAATTTAGTCGCCACGTGGCGACTGTGAATTTTCACCTTTAATGTCAATATTTAAGTGCCATTGTATTTTTTTTTATTGTTCTTAATTTTTTTTTTGTGGGTGAGGACCATTGAGGTCCCATTTTGAAACTTGGTACACATATAGTTAAGATGTTGTAGTATTCAGAGAAAAAATATAGTTAAAAATAAAAAATTCGTTTTTTAGCAATTGTTATGGTTAAAACCATAATTGGTTAATTTTTAATTCCTCTTTTATTTTATTTAATTTCAGACTCCCCTAATTGTATTAATTAATTTATGTAATATTGATGTATCCTATTTAATTGTCAAACTTGTACTTGGGAACCTGCACTTTTGATTCCATTTAAGCCCAAACGTAGATTTCCCCCTTTTTCATAACCCCCTAAGAGCTTTTTAGTTGTAAATGGGGTGATAATCCCTGTCTGGAGTCTTTTCCACCCTTTTGGGTCCCCACATCGGCCTCTCCTCCTGTATCATGTTACACATCTGGGGTCTGGTATGTGAGTTGAGTTCGTGTTTTTGAGACCGTTTTACGTACTGGTCTGGAATTATGTTTAACTGTAACCGAAGTTGTAATTTTAAATTCTCTGATTGGCTGAGAGGAAAATTGATGTGCTAGTTTTGAGGGATCTGGCAAGGAGGTTTTGGCGATTTATTGAAAAGCGCACCTTTTGACGCAACTTTTTAACGCATCTTTCGAAGCCTCAAGACGTACAGGAGTGTAGCTCCCGTCTTATAAACGCGGACCCTGTGTCCTTTTTCAAAACCCGATGGGTTAATCTCGTGCAATAGCCGCCGATGCTGATGCGGGGTTGGAAGAATTACGTAACCGCCGCCACCAACCTCAACGATGCTCGAGAGTCACCCATTCCAGTAGATGTTGCCGGGTTAACTGCAATAACCCCAGCCACCCATCGACGTAGCACCCAGAGGGATGTTCCCGTCCTCTGCCGTTGCCTCTGATGTCAGCCCTGGACGCCTCCCCCATCACCCGTCAGGCCCGTGATCCTCGCCCAGAGAAGGTCCCATCCACCAACCACCTCTGAACTGGATTTCTCTGCTGGACGACCACCACTGGCTGACGCCTTTTGACCGACCACCTCTGAAGCTGACATCGGAGTTGACACTCCGTCGAAGGATGTGCCAAGTACCACCCCCCTTTTCGTCCACCTCCCAATCTTGGACACTTTTAGTATGGCCGTAGCGGCTTGGCCATGTTTTCTTTTTTGGGGGGGCACTCGTATAGTATTCGCCTTGACCTCCTGCCACATCTCTCTCGACGAAATCAGCTGAAGGTAGTAGTTTTTAATTTTAGTTTACCCTCCCCCTTTTAATTTATTTAGTTTTAACTTGTTTGGCTTTTTGTAAGGTTCTTAAGTGTTCCGTTCCCTTTTTAATCTTAGTGTTTTAATAAATTTGTTTTCTTTTGGTCACAATTTTTAGTCTTGTGTTTTTTGTCTGTTCTAAACTATACGATCACGCCAGGTAAATTCTTAAAATAAACAACGATTAATATTATCGTTCTTCTTTTCTTTCTTTTGTTTAGTGCTTTTGTTTTAACCCTTAATAGTAACTATCACAGTGGTGCCAGTGACCTAGGATGTTTTTAGTTATTAATCTGCATTTTTGCGGCATAACTAGGCCTAACTTCAGCGATTTTTCGCCGATGGAGATGTGTCGCGATGTTTGTTTACATTTGTGTTTGTGTTCTTTCTTTTTGTGTTGAGGGATTTAATTGAACTGTAATTGCTTTTAATTTGTGTTTGAGGATTATTAATTGATTATCTTAAGTTTAATGGAGTTATGAAATTATTATTTTTGAGTTGAGAATTTGATAATCGGTTTGTTTACATACAGATTGGAATGTTTTAAGAGTTGTTTAAAGTTTTGCCTTGATGAAGTTTTTTGACCCTTTTGAGTAATGTTTGTGGAACTGCCTAATTTTGAATTTAGAGTATTGTTTTAAGAGGGAAGTTTTAATTTTTTTATTGGAAGGTTATTTTTGAGTAATGAAATTTTTAGAGTTAGGAATTGAGAGAGAAATTGCTTGGTGCAATTATGTGAGTTATGAGTTAAATTACCTTCAATAAATTTTAGTTTGTTAATTTTGTGATTGAATATTGTGTATTTTCTGGATATTTGTATTTTTGGTCATGTTATAGAAGTGTCTTGACCTAATCGTGTGATTTAATGTCTAGTGACTTTCATACAACCTGGGATATTCATTTTCTATTGAGCCTTTGACCACTTGCTGGCTTTGATTTTTGGGACACTTTGATATTAATTTTGGGTAAAATAGTTGTTGGTACATTAAAATTGTATTTCTGTGTAGTAGAGAAAATAGTGTAGCGTACGCCCCAGAGAGGTCTCTTAGAAAGAAGAGAAGTACTACCTATTAAGTGTTTTTATCGTGTCATTGTATTTCTGTGTATTTTGTACTACCATCGTTCCCCACTTTTTAAACTTGTGGTCACTTCACAAATGATCTTGAGTTGTCTTCGTGCCTGAAACCCCCTCCGGCTTGCCCAATTTACTTGTATTTAGATTTTTGCTGTGTTCTTTTCACTTATTGTATTCAATAGCAGCTAGGTCTGTTTCTGCGAGTAACTTTCCCCCTTCCAACTTGCGTTTACCGTGTGATTTTAAGCTGGTCTTGGGTCACATGTTTTTTTTTTGGTTGGTTGTTTGTTTGTTTTAGCGCACATTTAAATTTACCCTTCTTCCTTGCTCGCTTGAACTTTCCTGTTTGTGTTTGAATGCATTTATTTAGGTTTTTAATTTTAACAAGGTATCCTCTTACCTGTACAACCCTTTGAGCTGGTTGTTTTGCTGTCATTCTTTATTGATATGGGTTTTTCTAAACTGATTGTTTACATTTGAAGTGTGGTCGAATACTTTTCTTCTTGGAGTGAGTTCTGATTTTTAATTGTTGTTTTAAAATTTTGTTTAGGGTTGCTTTCCTCAGTCTTAAACTGTGATTATTTCAGCTTTTAACTATTTAATCATTTTCTAGTTTTAAGATCATTGTTGATTATCTGTAATTGCATTGTTTGATAAGATTGATTTGCTTGTAATTTTTTTGCTTAAAACCTAAATTGCTTCAAGGACTCTAACTAAGCAATAGGTTGAATTTAATGTTGTATTTCTGATTTAATTAATTGTTAATTTATTTTAGTTACTGTAGGGCTTCTAATTTTAAATGTTTGAGTTTAACTTTTAGATTTTCTCGTCCGGTTAAATCCCATTTGTCTTTGTTATGCATTATGTGACCTTATTGTGTTTAGTTTTTAAAGTTTTGCCATAATTGTGAACACCCCATGTAGGGGACGATGATTTTTTGTGAGAGAGTCTGCTGCTGTTTACTTTCTGACTAGATCTGTGTTTCATTCTTATGAAAAAAAGTTAATTCTTAACTTTTTTTAAGAGGTACGCGTAGGGAATGTTATGGTTAAAACCATAATTGGTTAATTTTTAATTCCTCTTTTATTTTATTTTATTTCAGACTCCCCTAATTGTATTAATTAATTTATGTAATATTGATGTATCCTATTTAATTGTCAAACTTGTACTTGGGAACCTGCACTTTTGATTCCATTTAAGCCCAAACGTAGATTTCCCCCTTTTTCATAACCCCCTAAGAGCTTTTTAGTTGTAAATGGGGTGATAACCCCTGTCTGGAGTCTTTTCCACCCTTTTGGGTCCCCACATCGGCCTCTCCTCCTGTATCATGTTACACATCTGGGGTCTGGTATGTGAGTTGAGTTCGTGTTTTTGAGACCGTTTTACGTACTGGTCTGGAATTATGTTTAACTGTAACCGAAGTTGTAATTTTAAATTCTCTGATTGGCTGAGAGGAAAATTGATGTGCTAGTTTTGAGGGATCTGGCAAGGAGGTTTTGGCGATTTATTGAAAAGCGCACCTTTTGACGCAACTTTTTAACGCATCTTTCGAAGCCTCAAGACGTACAGGAGTGTAGCTCCCGTCTTATAAACGCGGACCCTGTGTCCTTTTTCAAAACCCGATGAGTTAATCTCGTGCAATAGCCACCGATGCTGATGCGGGGTTGGAAGAATTACGTAACCGCCGCCACCAACCTCAACGATGCTCGAGAGTCACCCATTCCAGTAGATGTTGCCGGGTTAACTGCAATAACCCCAGCCACCCATCGACGTAGCACCCAGAGGGATGTTCCCGTCCTCTGCCGTTGCCTCTGATGTCAGCCCTGGACGCCTCCCCCATCACCCGTCAGGCCCGTGATCCTCGCCCAGAGAAGGTCCCATCCACCAACCACCTCTGAACTGGATTTCTCTGCTGGACGACCACCACTGGCTGACGCCTTTTGACCGACCACCTCTGAAGCTGACATCGGAGTTGACACTCCGTCGAAGGATGTGCCAAGTACCACCCCCCTTTTCGTCCACCTCCCAATCTTGGACACTTTTAGTATGGCCGTAGCGGCTTGGCCATGTTTTCTTTTTTTGGGGGGCACTCGTATTGTATTCGCCTTGATCTCCTGCCACATCTCTCTCGACGAAATCAGCTGAAGGTAGTAGTTTTTAATTTTAGTTTACCCTCCCCCTTTTAATTTATTTAGTTTTAACTTGTTTGGCTTTTTGTAAGGTTTTTTTAGTGTTCTGTTCCCTTTTTAATTTTAGTGTTTTAATAAATTTGTTTTCTTTTGGTCACAATTTTTAGTCTTGTGTTTATTTTTGTTCAAAACTATACGATCACGCCAGGTAAATTCTTAAATTAAACAACGATTAATATTATCGTTCTTCTTTTCTTTCTTTGTTTAGTGTTTTATTTAATCGTAATAGTAACTACAACACAATTGAAGGTCAAATATGACCTTGAAATGTTTTTATCCAAAACACTCGTAAGTGTTTGGTATAATTTTAAAGGTCTTTTAAAGAGCTTTAAAACGATACCAAAATTGTTTCTTTGTGTTAATTAGAACAGGAATTATGGTACTTTAAATGTAGCTATCAAAGGGTAAATTTTACATTTTTGACCATTTTTAAATGCAAATAACTAAAAAACTAATAGGCCTAGGAGGTTAAAATTTTGCATTTATTACATTCTTAGTAGGTATAACAAGTTAACCAAATTTCATAAAAATCGGAGATGGTGAAGAAAATGACTGTTGATTTGACATGGAATGGCCTGTGTTGGAAGAAGTTGCAGGGCCTATTTTAACATAGAGTTGGTGGGGATTTTTCCCTACCAGTGTGTAGAAATGCCCCACCAGTCATGCAGATTAGCCCCACCGGAATTTTGTTTTGTTTAATCAATTTTCCAAAGTAAAAACATAAACTTGAGTCTGTGGCATAGGAAAGAATGACGTTACACAGAGACAGATCCCCATTCCTGTGAAAAGGCCCGATTTCGACACTCAATCTCCTAACGAGGGGAAAAAGCTTTCACACCCCTCCCCTGCCCTGCCCTTCCCTCGTCTCATTTCCCATCCACAAAAATCCTTTTGTTCAGAACCGAGTGGTCGAGCAGTTGACAATATATTTCGGATTGCCTACTGCTCAAAATCGTTTTATTGCACTCTTCTTTATCTGCGCAGGATCTCTTAAGTGGGCACCCGCTGTTTTTTTTATAGTCGGGAAAACTCAGTAAGTATTTGAAGGGATTTGGACAGAAATATATGGCCTGGAAGAGTGGGGGGTGTCATAAGGGGTGGAAAAAGTGTTTCAATGGATCCTTTTGGTATGGAAAGGTTGCCAATACAAAAAAAAACTGTTCAGAATCAGACGTTCCAGTATCATTCCTTAGGCCGATTTTTCACTTCAATTTTAAAAGATATTTTTATCTGCATTTAACAGCTACAAAAAGTAAGTAAATTACATTTATTATTTATGTAGATTTCTTTTACGGTGTGTAGTTTAACTAAATGTTATTTGAATAGTTAAGAGATTTCAAATTGTTACTTTTGGGGGAAAATATATTTCCCGATGTTAATAACATTTTGAAGGGATCATTATTTACAAATTTTAATACATATAAATAGAGGCCTAAATTTTTCAAAATTATTAGGGAGGGGTAGCTCTAATTTTTAATAAAATGCATAAACTATATGAAAGTATAGTCAGTCTTTCAAAAGATTATACAAGTTTATGCTTATGAATACGTTTTAGTTTCTTTTTTAAATTTTGATTGGTAGTTTTAAATGAACAAAATATATCATGGATGTATAATTCTAAGGTAACCAAAATTAGCATATTTAATTTATTTGTACTAAATGTCTAGAGTGAAACAACAGCAAGAATAAGGTTAAAATAATTTATTTGAAAAATATTTTTTTTTCTTTACTTACGTATGATCGAAAAGAAATAAAATATTTTTTATTAAAATGTTTTAGTTTTAGATATTCTCAATATATTGGATACCAATATAAATTAATCAAAAAGTAAAAAAAAAATGGATATATTACTTTTTAACAATATAATATGCCAGGTTAATGCCAATTATCTTGCATAAAAAGGCATTCGGTAACACATTTAAATTCTGGGATAGTAAGTCTTAGTCTCGCCACCAAATCTTTCATGGGATATTTATTTTGTAGATTCTGAGGCATAAAGTTTTCAAAATTATATTTTGGGGGAGGGGGGAAGCCTTGAGCCCGTGGGCCCAATACAAGCTTACGTTTATGCGTAGGTTATATGAAATATATGAGTAACTCGAATAAAAGTTGGTAGAAATGAAAAAGTGTCTGAAAGTTTGATTTAAAAAAAAATACTTCAAACCGATGCAAAAAAATAGTCAAAACTTTTGTAAATGCCATTTAATACTAGTTTTTTTATTTAACTACTTATCTTAGATTTTTATTTTAGATGTGCATGCTTCGGTGAAAACGGCAATGCTTTCAATACTTTTCTTTTTAATAATACTATTATAAATCTCAAATAACTCCGATTCACAATAAACTTCTATTTCCCCACCAGAATAATTTATTTGTTTTAGTCTTGAAAAAGAATTATTTAATATTTTCAAAAAATGTGGGCTTTAAGGGAAGAGGAGTTCTAAAGAGGAGTTCCATTCATGTAATTTTAACTCTTGGTTGCATAACGTTCCATGCAAGTGGAAAGGATAATTTCCTGCTACAACATGTTGATGTCAGATCATAGGCAGTCAGATAATCTCGAAACAATTAATAAGAGACTCATCATACTCTTAAATGGAAAAGGAACAGCATTTTTCAATCACCGTCACAGTGCTAAAATTTCTGCTACTGAAAGAACAGCGACAAAAGTTGTTGGAGCAGCAATTTACAAAAGCAGAGATTATATAAAACATTTTTCGGAAATAATAACAAGTTTTAAGAAAGTACTATGTTTTTTAAAAATTTAAAACTATTTATTTTTCTACATTTTTGTGCTGTAAAATAAAATATTTTTAGAATACAAATAAATAGAATATTATTGTTCATCTTATAAAGTAAATGCTACTTATTAATGTAATGTTATTAATACACATTTTGTTTGTAATATGCTCGGGTACTAGTCTAAAATTTACATAAGTATACGGATTTAGATGTATATATACTATAGAATTAAAACTTTATTTGTGTGAAGTAAAATGGCGGAAATGTAGGAAATATATGTTTTAAAATACAAAACATTAGGTTTTTAAAAAAAAGAATATTTAAAAAAAAAATTGCATTATGAAAACAAATAAAACATACTTTTACGAATCGTTAGAAAATTTCATGAATTCAATAATTTCTTTTAAATAAACTTTTTAATTAAATTTTTATAAAATATATAATTTTAAACTAAGTTTATTAAATTAGTTTAAAATTGGGGTTCTGCTTTCTGCAGAATTTAATTTGCCCCACCAGTTAAAATTCCTTAAAATATGCTCTCAGAAGTTGTGTCAAATATCATGTTCGTAATTGTTTGCGCATTGCTAAGAAGTCAGCTACTCGTATTAAGTCGGCAATGATCGAGTAACATTTACTATCAGTTCCTTGGGGATATTATGCAGGCACACCAAGAATCTTTTGCTGGTGAACGTTTCCAACGACAATGGCGTGGCGTTCTTTTGTTTTGTACTTATTGGACAATGCTGTTGAAAGTTTTTATCCCAATGCAGAGTTGTATGTTTAGGTTAGCACCTCTCTTCCTTGCAAGCAGTCGAAATCTTCTGTCTGCTGTTGCTTTAGATGCTGCAATTGTACACATATCTCCTCCTAATTTTGTAATGAATGTTTTTGTATATGCTGCATGCTGTACTGGACTCTTAGATAGTGAAATAATATTAGGTTTATGCATATTGTTGTATGGGATGAATAACCTCGTTCCCGTTCTTTTATATCGATGATGACCGAGTACTTATTGAGAGTCAAAGTTTTTTTTAAAATAATTTGTGTCACTTTGTTAATCAAAATCATCAGTAGAACTAATAATATCATTTAATATTAAATACGAACTAATTTTTTTATTCACTTTACTTTTATTCTTTCAGAATTAAAAGTAGAAATAAACAAAATAAAAGTATAAAATCTATTCAGACTAAAAGTAGAAAATCCATTAAAAATGAAAACCGCAAGTTGAAATAAACATGAAATGTACTGTAAATTGCAAACAAAGCTAAAGTTGTTACTAGTCACCTGAAATCAATGAAGTATGTTAATATAGTTTATTAACATTAAATATTATCCTGTTAATTAAATTTATTAAATTAAATTTTATTAACAGGATTCATATTTTACTTCATTATAATAATTTTTCTTAAAATATCATAAAATATGTAATAAAATATGAAAAATGCTGAATTTGGGGATTTTACTCGGAAAATCCGAAATTTCAAAGTTGTTGAGGAGGAACCTCCAAAATTTTTTGGAAAATGAAAATATTTGATATGTCAACTTTTTATGGGTAATGGAACATTTTTAGATTGGGAATAAAGTGATTTGTTTCTAAAGGGCGTTTGATGCACCATAGTTAACGCGAAATCGCTTATACCGAAATTTTGTTTAAGACGAAATGCAGGGCTCGCAACACTTTTTATATTTGTCCCTAGTGAAAAAGGGACCAAATGTCTTAAAAAAAGGGACCTACAAAATTTAAGCCAGAGTTAAATTTTTGTTAACTATCACCATTATAAATATTGCACTGTAAAACTATTAATATTATTAAAACAATTTGTTAAATTTCATGAATATTTTAAACCTTATGTTGACCAAATTATAGGAATAAAGCAACGGTGTAAAAAGAATTAGAATTTTTTTTTTTTTAATTTACATCAGTTTGAAATAAAGCTGGAATTGGTACGTTTCACATATGTAAGCTGTTTCTGAACACTATACCAGTTTTTGACTATCGTCTATGCTTTCGGTCAGGGTCGGAGTCACAATCTAAAAAATGACATGTGTAAAATCAATATAACTTCACTTAGAATCAGCCTATGGGGATAAATAATGTACGATCATGTGCAGGAAAGTGACTTTTCGAACTGGTGTATTTTTAACCTATTCCCCCTTCTGACCTTTGTACCGCGTTGGCATGCACATGGGTAGAGATGTTTCATGGGAGGGGTTCAACTCCCCCATTCCCCAAAAAAATTCAAAACTTGTCCAAGCCTCCATTTTTTAAAATCTTATTAATTTTTAATTTAAGTACACAGGAATAAATTGGCAGATAAATATCAAAACTGCAACATCATTTAGTTTTCATGGAATCGTTACCGATATCAGTCATTACCTATTTTTAAAATTAGTAAATGTCACTCCTAAATAGGAAATTAATTAGAGACCAAATTTAAATTTTGAGATCCCTTATTTAGAATAATATATATTATTTGGAGCAACTTATTTATACGGCCCAGTTTGACAAAATTATCCCTTTGTAGCCGAAATCCAAATACTAAATAACGAAACATGATGACGACATGTTAGGCTTAGTTTGAGATAAAAATGACATCAAAACATGTTTAGACGCCTTTTGAAAACTATTTTCCATGGTAAGACTCCGAAAAATACCAGGTTTTCCTTCATGTTACTCAACAAGAAATATTATACAAGAAATTGAAAATTTTATAAATTTTACAGTAATTCGATTTTTAATTTTTTTCTTATTATTAACTTTCAGTGGGAGTGGTTTGAACCTCCTGAACCGTCACAACCTTACCTACGTGCCTGCGCATTGGTAAGGGGTGTTTCACGAAATTGTTGCAATATGTGATTCAACCCCCATAACTCCATGTGCATAAATGATGACATACCGTTGTGTAGAGGAAGGTGGAATACGTCGACCAGAGCTATTGTTAACTCATTCCCTCTTTTGACCTTTGTACCGCATTGACCTTGGCTGCATGTATATGCTTCAGCCCCCATTACTCCACGGAGAACTGACCTTTGAGGTAAAAATTATCTACCATCATGTAGAGGAAGGTAGGCCACACCAACCAAATTGTCTATTTACCCACACCCTGTCTGAAATGTGTACCCCGTCGGGCCTAAGACTATCTTTCACTCTTTTTTCCAGTACCCCTAGTAAAAATAATTTAATTAAGTTTTTTTAACTACATAGCATTCTACTATTTCAAGCATTATCCCAACCTAATTTGAAGAAAATCGGAGCATTATTTAAAAAGAAAGTTAGTAAATTTGTGTGAAAACGTTTTTTAAAAATTCATTTCGTAATATCTCAAGTTATTTGTAACTTTTTAAATTTTGGCTAAATTTCTTGAAATTTAGCAGGGATGCTACTTACTACACGAAAAGTCTATTTTTTTAATCAAAAGTAAATCGAACAGTATTTGCTTAATTAGAATATGAGGTACTGGGAAATTGTGTAATTTTACACTTTCACCTGCATCATCTACATTAGTTTTTGATGCAATGCATAAACAAGATCCAGTGGTCTTGGGAAGACAGTTTACACATTCCACACTAATGTTATTAATTACATTTGTAAACACAAAACAGCGAGCCTTTTTCTGGTTTAATGATATTCAAGTGTTGCAACACTAACGGCAGATTCAACACACATATGAACATGTGTATATGTTATTAGTCATAAAGGGTAAAAAGATTATTTTTGCTAAAATAAGAGGAAAAGGGGCCATATTCTGAAAAAAAGGACTTTTAAGTACCTCAAGTAACATAAAGGACTTTTCAGGAAAAAAGGGACCTGTTGCGAAATGAAATATGTCCCTCATCAGATAAAGCTTAAAATTAATGCTAAATTATTCGCTTAACATGAAATCGCATAACACGAAATCCTGCTTAAGGCAAAAAAAAAATTGCAACTAAAACCAAAAAAAGTATTTTTTTACAGCAAGTTTTCTTTATTGAGGCCGAGTTTAAAAATCCTGCAGTAAAACATTCCTCACAATAGGGAAGCAGGTGCAATGACTGAGGGGCCTGTGTAGTCTAAGAACCATGATCCCTTTTGTCCACCAAACCCTTTTGTTAGGTGGAACTGACCGGATAAAAGAGGATGAAAAGGAACAAATTCTTTGTAGCCAACTCTTGCTTTCAAAATGAGTCGCAAGCAGCATTCTTTAGCGTTAGAAACGAAGCAAAAAATTTTAAATGAAATTGATGAAAAAAACAGAAATTGCGGTTAAGTATGTTATCGCCAGCAGCACTGTATCTACGATTTAAAAAAAAATCGGGTCTGTTTGTTTTTAATTAACGTCGCACTAGAGCTGCAGTGGGCTATTGGCGACGGTTCGGGGCCTATCTCGAAGGAAAGACCCGGGAACGATGCCTCATATTTTTTAGCCATGGTCAGATGACGAGGACAGCACCTGAGCTGGCACCCGACTCAACCTCAATAGGCATCAGAACATTGTACCCCGATCAGATTTATCGTGCACCAGTCCCGTATACACGCCAGTATAATTTGTTGGACGTTCTGGACGACTTTCTAGTATTTTTGTAGCGAAGGTGGCAACCCTTCGATCGCAAGATCACTACTTTTGTACTTTTCTTTGTCACGCACGGATTCGAACCACCAAACCTCTGATTAGTAGCTGAATGCCTTATCCACTGAGCAACAGGGGCTCATAAAAAAAAAAATCGGGATAAGATTTAAGCGGCATACGCTATCAACCAATTTGAACCTGCAAGGAAAAGGATAAAGCCTGGAAAGAATGAGGATGTTGAAGTTGCCCTCGTACGCTGGATTAGAGAGGCCAGAAGTCAAAACATTCTCACAGGTGCGGTTTTAAAAGAAAAAGCAAAATTCTTCAGAGATGCCCTCGGTGTGGATAACTTCATTTGCTCTAATGGTTGGCTGTCAAGGTTTAAAGAGCACCATGGAATCGTATGCAAACGAATCTGTGAGGAAGAAGCTAGAGTGAATGCAGACAGCATGGATTATTTTTTTGCTGAAAAATGTCCAGCCCTGGTAAAAGAGACATTTTTACTGCAGATGAAACGGAACTTTTCTTCAAAGCACATCCTTCACGTACACTTACCATGAAAGGGGAAAAGGGCTCCGGTGAAAATTGCAGTAAAGAGCGCATAACTGTTATGGTGGCACGCAATATGAATGGAACAGAAAAAATTCCATTGCTTGTTATTGGAAAATCCGTTAAACCTTACTGTTTAAAACGAGTAAAGACTATACCTGTGGAATATGCATCTGGTAAAAAGGCATGGATGAACGGAAGAATATTTACCAAATGGCTTCTTAACATAGACTCAAAATTCCATAGGGAAAAAAAGAAACATTTAATTCTGGATAATTGTACAGCACACATAAATGTTAAAGGGCTCAAAGGCATTAAATGTGTGTTTTTGCCACCAAACACCACCGCAAAACTTCAGCCTTGCAACCAAGGAATTATTAAATGTTTAAAAACGCACTATAGAAAAGAAAGGGTCCAAAAAACAATTGAATGCTTCAACAACAAAACTGAATTTTCTGTGGATTTATTGGAAGCGATGTGCTATCTAAGAAGTGCTTGGAATAGCGTCACGCCTACAACAATTACAAATTGCTTTAGACAGGGAGGATTTAAAGATGATTTGAAAAAACACCAGAAGGGCCTAAATCAAAACCTGATTTAATGATGGAAGAGGCAGAAAAAAAAAGAGGGAATTATTTATGCTTTATTTGAACAATACATAGCCATAGATGAAGATGTTGTAACGTCCAATATTACCACAGAAGAAGATATAATTGCAGAATTATCGAATAAAAAAGATGTAAACGAATCTAACGATGAAGACCTAGAACAACAAAGTTTAGCTAGTCTAAACGAAGCTACAGCGGCATTGCAAACTGTTCCAACGCTTCTTAATGCAGCAAGACAATGTGCTTTAATGACTTAGAAGGGGTGGATTCATTTTTAAAAAATGATTGAAAGGTAAAGAAGGTTATTGATTACACCGGCCACCCTTTCTGCACTATTAGAATAACGATATAAAAAAAGTTTTTTCAACCCAACTTAACTTCCATTTTTACTTTAAATTTTATCTTTAAAATGAAACAAATTTGATTTTTTTTCTTCCAGAAGACATTAATTTAAGCCAAGGGCTTCCATAAGAAAATTTAATAACAAGAGTCGTAACACTCATATTCAACAGATTATAACATAGGACATGAAGAAATTGCAACTACGAATATCTAGTCAAGCTATAGGTAAAATGCTGGAAAACAGCGGTTTTTAGACAAATAATGGTAAACTCATTATCTCAGAGGCATGTAGGGTAAAGAAAAATGGGTATGAAAGGACTTTTTAATATATAAGAATGGGCAAATGAAAAATAAACATTAGTGAAAAGACCAGAACAAGGAAGAAAGATTGAAGTACCATGAAAAAGGCTCCACCAGTAAGATTTTTATTAACAGAAATTCTTAATAAATTTATAGATCAATTGATTTAAATCATTGACATCCTGGCACTTAAATACTAGTTAGTATAAACACAAAAGGGAAAAAAATGAATGTCGGAACTTAAATAAGCTGTAGAACGTTCACGTATAATTAGGTTTAGGAATTTATTATTATGTTATGAAAAGACCTTTCATTAGTTCAACATGAAAGTCACATTTCATATAAAAAACAAACTGATGTCCGACGTTAACAAAGATAATAGAATTTGTTCCAAAACAATATTTCAATAGAAAATTTCAGAAGGCAAAACAATTATATTTTTTGTGGACTAGAATTTTCTTCCACCGGATACTCGACCCTTCTAACGTTTTGAAAATATCATAGACGAAAAGGTATAGAGCACGTCGGAGAAGGGGGCGGTGCCAGATAAACAATGTAACAACGTCAGCGCACAACACAGTCTAAACAAATTGTATTTCCCTAGTAAACTAATAAACAATTAGTACACAAAAAGTCCGACATTCTGGAAACCGACTGGCCGCAAGGTCAGAAGAATGTCTTTAAATAAAATGCGTACGGCCACAGAACAGAACCTTTTTCAAGAGCTGCAGGAAAAATTAATGAACACTGGAAAAACGAATTTTGCCACTTACAGTCTAAATGCTTCTTTTTGGGTCCTATGACTTCTTCCGTAGTCGCCTTGCAGACGATCCTGGCCAGCCCTTGACCCGCGAGGGCATGGCGCGCGGCTGTCAGCCGGTCGTTCAGAGTCTGTCCGGACATTTCGGGCTGTATGTACAGTAGGGGAACAACACCCCCAGGGGAGATGTTTCGCAGAGAGAGACAAACACACGCTCCACAACACACTTCAACCGGCCGTCATCAGTGGCAACTGAGGCACTGGACAAGATGGCGGAGACACTGGCCGGCCACTACCGAGGGTTGCTACGCTGTGCAGAAAAAGCGCCAAAGTCCCTCGCCAACTCTCACCCTGCTCAGTGTCAATCCAAAACCATTCTTGCGCTCATTCATCTCTCTTACAATTTACATGTTCTATAGACGAATTTTTTTAAGCTAAACACACACAAGAAATAGTATGATCCATTGTTTAATATATTTATTTCGAATTACAGTATTTAAAATTAGGATTCTAAATATTTAGCCACGATTTTATACTAAAATTATATTAAAAGAGTGAACATTCAAATTCGCGCACTTAGTTTTTCTGCATTAATATCTATAATTTTAAGGAAATAAAATAATATTTAATTTTTAAATATATACTAGTTTCTTTTATTTCAATTTTTTTTTTATTTGTCGTTTTTTTTTTTTTTTAGTTATTTTATTATTAAGGAATACCGTCGTTCTGCGAAACTATGGTTAATAATACTTGAAACAATTCTAAATATCGAAAGATTATTTACACATAAAAATTAACTTGAAATCTACAATAGAAATTTTGCTAAACAAAAAGCAAGGTGAGGCATGAGTATTTAATTGTTTAACAATTTCTGTAAATTTTGTTTATCAATGTAACAAATATTTTTTTAGCGTTTATTTATTGCTTACCGTTATTTGTCCTCCATTTATACATCCTCCTCCCTGTGTCAACATCACAATAGTTTTTTTTTTTAACCATCATTAAAGCCTCTATTCTGGGTATTTTACCAAATATCCCATTAAAGAGATAGTGATTTTTATAAAAAGTGCCATATCAAAGTACTTGAAAGAAGTTTCAAGAAATTTCTACAGTTTTTCTACGTCACATAAACACTGAGACCTCCACCCCCATTACACGACGCTACAGTCCCACATGATAGACCCCATTCCCCAAGGGTACCTAAAGTCAATTGAAAACATGGGCCCCTCAAAAGTTTTGCCTTTCTCTTCAATCCAGCCACTGCCACGGGCTTTGAATTCAGTAATCAATAATAATGCAGTAAAGTGTGTGTTTGTGGATCGCAAAACACTTACTTCCTCTGCGTGTGAATACAAGTACTGTCTGTATTCACTATCAATAGATATGCACCTACAAACTCGGATTTGTAAAGTTCCGCTTGTATTTGTAAATGATTTGAACAATTTTAGAAATATTGCATAAAGAAACTTATTAAAAAATATATCGAAGACCCATCGTTCCTTTGCTGCTTAGCAGTGGCGGCTCGTCCACTACAACAAGTACAGCCGGGCTGCACCTAAATTCAGTATTTTAAAACTAAAATCAGATATTTTACTAATTTTCTTAAATGAAGATTAGAATTGAAAATGAAATTTCTACGGTAGTAAACAAAATCTTCAAAAAATAGCAAGCCTGTTACCGTAATGTACAATTCAGGAGGGGGAAAACTCCATTCAATCAAAACTGCAGCCAAAAAGCGAAATTCGAAATCGGCTGCATCGTTGCCATGGCAATATCTACGTAGTATGGAGATTCCTTCTCATGCTAATGCACTGCATTTGTGAGAACAGCCGAAATGAATTTTCTTGTTTTAGCTGCACTTGAGGTTCGATATGCTGATTGGCTCGTTGGTGAAACGAGAATTTACGAGAATATCTCCAAACGGAAATTATTTTCGTGATAAATTTACTGTGTGCTGTTGTTTCAGAACATAGCCCTGCTGTTGTTTTGTTATTTAAGTTAATATTAAAATTGACCGATTCGCATGTTTAAAAAAAAGGAGGATTGCTTTAATTTGAAAAAAATAAGTAAGTGTTTTCTATTTTTTTCGCATGTTATCATTTTGTAAAAATTTAAAGGAAACTTTGATTTGAGTAGTAAATAATAAAGATTTTCCGTTCATGTATGGGTTGTGAAAAATAAGGAAGGGATTCACATGATTTCCAATGGCGGCTCGCCCACTACAGTAAGTACAGCCGGGCTGCACCTAGATTCATTAGTGTATTTTAAAACTAAAATAAGATATTTTACTAATTTTCTTAAATGAAGATTAGAATTGAAAATGAAAATTCTACGGTAGTAAACAAAATTTCCGATAAATAGCAAGCCTGTTACCGTAATGCACAATTCATGAGGGGGAAAAACTCCATTCAATCAAATTGCAGCCAAAAAGCGAAATTCGAAATCGGATGCATCGTTGCCATGGCAACCTCTACGTAGTATCGAGATTTCCCCCATGCAAATGCACTGCATTTGTGAGAGGGTACAGTTGAAATGAACATTCTTGTTTTAGCTGTACTTGAGGTTCGATATGCTGATTGGCTCGTTGGTGAAACGAGAATATCTCCAAACGGAAATGGTTTTCGTGATACCATTTACTGTGTGCTGTTGTTTCAGGACATGGTCCTGCTGTTGTTTCGTTATGTAAGTTAATATTAAAATTGACCGATTCGCATGTTTAAAAGAAAGCAGGATTGCTTTAATTTAAAAAAAATAAGTAAGTTTTTTCCGTTTTTTTTGCATGTTATCATTTCGTAAAAATTTAAAGGAAACTTTGATTTGAGTAGTGAATAATAAAGAATTTCCGTTCATGTATGGTTTTGGAAATGTATGTTCCGTTCATGTAGGCGGGGAGGCGGGGGGATTCACATGATTTCGCGTGCACTAACATTTTTGACCACGGGCCGCCACTGATGATTTCGGCTGCACTAACATTTTCGACCACGGGCCGCCATTGCAACATCCAAAAAAAGTGTGAGAGCAACCGCCCCCCCCCCGAATCGCCACCACTGGCAAGATAATATCCTTAGATTTTGATGAAACACTTGTTCTGATACACCCCAACATTCTATTAGCTTTTTTGCTAGCCACTGTACATTGAAGACTCATTTTAAAATCCTCTTTTACTAAATATGCGCCCAGATCACTTACTATCACACTATTTTTGATTTCTGCACCCTGTAGAACATATGCAGCTTTACTATTTTTGATACCCAGGTGCAACACTTGACATTTACTGATATTAAAAGACATACCCCATTTAACAGCCTATTCTGACATTTTTGTTAAATCACCTTGTAATTGCTCTATTTGTTCTTCAGAATTCACAGTGACCATAATTATTAAATCATCTGCAAAGATGCTGACCTTGCCCCCAATCTCCTAACTAATATCACCAATAAAAATAATAAATAAAAGTGGACCTAAGGCAGAACCCTGTGGCACTCCACTTTTAACTTCTGCCCACTGAGAGTAATTACCTTTAATTTGTACACGCTGACTCCTATAACCAGTTCCGTATCCATTGTAAAATTTCACCCCCAATCCCTAACCTTTCTAACTTGAACAGCAATGCCTCTTGGGGAACTTTATCAAATGCCTTCTGGAAATCAATGTATACTACATCTACACTGTTCCTTTTATCTAATTCTTCAGTAACCCTATCGTAGAATTTTAAAAGATTCGATTTACAAGATGTTCCTTTCCTAAATCCATACTGATTATCTGACAGCAAGCTCTCCGATTCCAAAAATGATATGATGCTGTTTTTATTAATGTTTCAAAAATCTTACATAACACTGATATGTTAAACTAACCGGTCTGTAATTACCAGGTTTACATTTTGCCCCTAGTGTAACCATGGCCAAACATTTTGATTTGGGGGTGGGGGTTCTTGCTTGACACCAAAACCAATTTTTGTCACCAGTGCGGTTAGCATAGCGATTACAGAAAAATTTCAGATAATTCGCCACTGCATTTTAACCTAAAATTGTATATACATCTTTTAAAAAGTTATTTGTAATGCAGGGCTCGCAACACTTTTTACATATGTCCCTAGGGAAAAAGGGACCAAACATCTTTAAAAAAGGGGCAAAAAGCGACCTACAAAATTTAAATCCTCATTACATTTTAAGTCATCAATGTGAGAGTGACAAAATTATAGGAAAAACGCAATAGAGCAAAAAGAGTTTTAAATAAAAAAAAAGTTATACTTTCTATGTAACAATACAGGCTAGCCGCGTACTGGCAAATATCGGACATACAACTGAACTATTTAATTGCATGCAAATAAAAAAATCAAATTACATCTGCTCAGTAATTATCGGTCATGTACGTTTCGCTCTATATATCGTTTCGCTCTATACTGCACTAACAAGGTCAAATAATCGACAATTTGGCGATTTTGTATGGATTGTAAATTGTTTGTATGGATTGCAATTTTTCATCTTTACTTGGGCGATTTCGAAATCTGAAACGTGGCAGAACTGAGTTTTTGGCGAGTTAAAATAATCTCCGGACAGTTGCTAATTGATTTTTTAGTCACTCAGCTGATTAAAAGTTTTAGTGCAAATATTGCTTGTGCCAGGCAAATAATTTATAATCAGATATTTGATTACATCAGTCACAGCGTTCGTGACTTTTTCCTTACCAAATTCAAGAGCTTAATAACTATTGGTTATATAGTGTACAGGCTATGCATTAAACATCCCTATTCCTAAATCATAGTAACATAAACACCACCTGACTGCAAAAATGTATCATTTCATTTCCAGTTTTATAACATCAATTCCATTCGAAATTATTCGAAGTCTGCATATATTGAGATGGTCTTGCATTGCAAATAATTGCTTACAATTTTTTTTCGTGCCACTTACTGCAAAAGATGTCTATTTTACAAATAAAAAATGTAAATCGAACAGTATTTTTCTAATTACGATACGAGGTACTAGGAATATAAATAATTACAATTTACACTTGCACCTGCTATTGATCGTTCTTCCCCTGAACAATGTCTTCATTTATATTTTTTTTATACAATGCATAAACGAGATTCGGTGATCCTGGAAGGACAGCAATTGTTTACACATAGGCTTACATTCTACATCCGTGGCGGACAATAGTCGAAAATGTTAGTGCAGCCGAAATCATGTGAAACCCCCTAGTTTCCACAACCATACATGAACGGAAATTCTTTAATATTTATTACTAAAATCAAAATTTCCTTTAATTTTTTTTACAAAATGATAACATATGCGAAAAAAATAGAAAACACTTATTTTTTGAAAATTAAATCAATTCTCCTTTCATTTAAACTTGCGAATCGGTCAATTTTAATATTAATTTAAGTAACGAGACAACAACACACGTGTAAACTATCAGGAAAACTACTTCGGTTTTTCAGAGATTCTTAAAAATTCTCCGTTTCCCCCAGGCCGCCTCGACGATTCACGCACGAGCCAATCAATTCATCGCAGTCCCAAGTACAGCAGATTTGAAAAAATCCCTTTGGGCTGCATTTGTTTCGTCACAACCTCCATTTTAGCGTGTAAGGGAAGTCAGGCTACGTAAGGTTTTATGGCAACTATGCAGCCGATTTCGAACTTCGCTTTTTGACTGCAGTTTTTCCCCTTCCAGAATTGTGCATTACGGCAACTCGTTTGCTATTTATCCGAGATTTTTTTTTATTTACAGTAGAAATTTCGTCTTAATTTCCAATTCTAATCTTCATTTAAGAAAATTAGTAAAATATATCATTTTAGTTTTAAAATACACTAATAAAATTAGGTGCTGCCCGGCTGTAGTCTACGAGCCGCCACTGATAATTACATTTGTAAAGACAAAAACAGCAAAAGGCCTGATGCTCCTAGTTGAATGACATTTCGAGAGTTGCAACTCATTATTGGCAGACTCAACGTAAATACGAACATGAATGGTGATTTTTGTAATGGCCATTACAAAATAAAAACTTTGGTTATATAGAGGAGAGGGAAAAGGGCCAGAAATGTTTTTTCATCGGCATAAAGGGAAAGAAAGTATTTTTGCTAAAATAAGGGACCATATTCTGAAAATAAAAGGACTTTTAAGTACTTCAAGTTACATAAAAGACGTTTAGGGAAAAAAAGGGACCTGTTGCGAGGCCTTGTAAAGGTATTCATGCATGTAAATAGGGATTGGTGTGTGTGTGAAGCGATCAGCATCTGGTTACCTAAGAGAATTTTTTTTGAATGTTTACCGTTGATTTAGGAGGTCAAATGCATTGAACAGTCACCCTGATTTTTCGCTGGTTACCCTTTTTGGAAACCCCGCAGGATAAAGGTGGAGTTCTTTGATTGACAATGAAAGCAACTTTTATCTCCAAAAATGTGTTAACGTTGCGAGTATTACTTTTTCAGAAAAGTCGACAAGAGTTACACAAAGAATCTGTTAGATTTGCGAGTACTGCTTTTTCAGAAAAGACGACACGGGTTACCGTTCAATGCATTTCACCCTTTAATAAAAACCAAATAACATCTTTTGCGTAATTAAAGTTGGTTTGCACAAAAAGTAAAAATGTAATGCATCAAACTTTTGTTTTATTTTTGCTTTTCTCCTCTATCAGAAAACTAAGGCAGCTTTGGTTTGCGAAGCAAACAAAATAGGATTGCATAGTAATCCACGTGGGTTGGCGGAGCGTTAGCTGGGCAGAGCCCACCTCGTATATATATATATATAAAGAATTACTGAGCACACGCGTAGAACTATGTTAGAATGACGCAACCTGGAGAAAGAGAAAAAGGCAAGTTTTTTCATTGGTCCAGTCTGGGTCCGAATCGTTCTTTCAGTTATCAAGCAGAAAAAGCAGTGTCTGGCATTCGTAAAGACTCTTTTGTGCAGTTTTCCTTGTTTCGATAAGTGGAATACTTTGTCGTTATGCATAATTTACTATGTTAAAATTGTAAATTTAAAATTCGATTACATCATTCAGCAGTGCCATATTCGTAACTTACAAGCCTGCTTGAACAATCAAATTGTTAAAGTGTATTAAAATAATAAAACACATTTCAAACATTTGCAATAGTTTTTATTCAAAAAAAATATTTTGCAAAAAAAGACAACGCGTCTCTGCAATAACTCAGATTTAGAGAAAAAAAATGATTTTTTCCCCCTTTACGTTTGTGAAGTGCAACACAGGTAAGGTCTCTTAGGTAACCAGAGTGAACAGAAAGTATCACTCTGACAAGGCTAAAAAAACATAAAATATGCTTGGAGATGTGTTTATTAAACAGGCAGATCCAAGAAATTGCTTTTCTAATCTTCTCACACACAATGATCAAATCCGGAAGCACGTACGTAAGTCTTATCAAAAGCACAGAAGATTTCGTAAAACCTGATTTGTTGAACGGGTTGAAGCCTCTTGAAACAACCGAACAATCACTTTGAATGCCTCTTTAATTTTATAAAACTTAAAATCGTAAAATAAAATTGAGGCTTGTACGAGGACTTGTTAAAAGAATACTTTTATAACCAAACTTAAAAAATTACTTTCGTTTAGTATTTTTTTTTGTCAAATGTAATGTCTGTAGGTAACACAGTTACACTATTCATACGAAGTCTTCTTTTTGTTCTCTTTCTAGTCTATTTCCGATTAACTCTAGTCCAAATGAAGCACAAACAACGGAAGCAGGCAGGAAGTGAACAGGAAGATGAAATCAGAGGGCACTTTCCACTTTGCAGAAGAAAGAGAGTCCTTCCGTCAAACTCTGGATGCCCCCCCCCCCCCCCCCAACTCATCCTGCAGTGCTAGTAACCACAGTGACCAGAGTGCTAGTTGGGAGCAGTCTTGGGAAGAAGGAGGGTTCGTACGAGAGGTCGTCCTTCCTGACGAGGGGTCGCTTGCCTCAGAAGGAATCCAGCCACTCCTTCACGTAGGGGCAGGTGGTGGGGGAGATGGCCCCTCCCTCCCTGCACTCCTTGTGGACCTTCGGAACAAACAAAAAAAATCACTCCAACGAAACCTTCATGCACTTGCACTTAACCCTATGCAGTCGGGATGCGACTCTTAGCCACATGAATAAACGACCCCGCCAGGGCATATTTTAACATAGAGTTGGTGGGGATTTTTCCCCACGAGTGTGTAGAAATGCCCCACCAGTCATACAGAATTGCCCCACCGGACTTTTTTTTTTGTTCAATCCATTTTCCATAGTAAAAACATAAACTTGAAGTTGTAGCATAGGAATGAATGACGCTGGACCGAGACAGATGTCTCTTCCAGTGAAAAGGCCCTATTTCTCCGCAAGGGAGAAAATCTTTCACACCCCTCCCCCGTCTAGCTTTTACCCATCCCCAAAAATCCTTTTGTTCAGGTCCGAGAATTGTCTCATTTGTGAAAAGGAACTCTCCCGTTTCCCCTGACTTGCTGATAACGAATTACACAAACTCTTCAATTTTACGACGCAATTTCCTTTACGAAAGTTTCTGTGTTCGACCAGTTGACAATACACCCCGAATCGCGTACTGTTCAAAATCGTTTTATTGCCCCTTCCTTATCTACGCAAAATCTCTTAAGTGGACACCAGCGGTTTTTTTTATAGTCGGGCATTTTAGTTATAACTGGCCTGTATTTGAAGGGTAGGGTAGAAATATATAGACTTGAGTTGTGGGTAGACGTACCAGTATTATTCCTTAGACCTATTTTTTACTTCGATTTTAATAGAAATTTTAACCTAGCATTTAACAGCTACAAAAAGTAAGTAGATTTACTTTTAATGTAGATTTTTTACAGTGTGTATTTTAACTAAAATTTATTTGTATAGTTAAAAGATATTTCTAATTTTTACTTTTGGGGGAAAATATATTTCCCGATGTAAATAACAATTTGAAGGGATCATTATTTATGAATTTTAATAAATATAAACAGAAGCGTAAACTTTTCTAAATTATTGGGAGGGGGAGACTCAAGACTAGTTTTTAATAAAATGCATAAACTATATGAAGTTGAGCCAATTTTTCAAAAGATTATGCTTATGAATATAAATGTATTAGTTTATTTTTTAAATGTTGATTGCTTTCTTAAAGAATATCGAATAACTCTAATTCACAATAAATTTCTATTTCCCCACCAGAATATTTCATTTGTTTTAATCTTGAAAACGAATTATTTAACATTTTCAAAAAATGGGGGCTTTAAGGAAAGTGGAGTTTGGAAGAGGAGTTTTATTCACATAATTTTCATGTTATTACGCCAGGAATATTACTAACGTAGTACCTCATTCCTGCTACAACATGTTGATGTCAGATCATAGGCAGTCAGCTAATCTCGTTGACACTATTAATAAGAGAATCATCATAGCCTTAAATGGAAAAGGAACAGCCTTTTTCAATCCCCGCCCATCAGTGCTAAAATTTCTGCAGGTGAAGGAACGGCAACAAAAGTTGCCAGAAGCAGCAATTTACAAGGACTGAGAGTATGTAAAAGCATTTTTCCCCAATGACAACAAGTTTTAAGAAATTATTATGTCTAACCTTAGCTAATGTATATTACAATGCACTGATATGATAAAGTTTTTTAAAAACTTAAAACTACTTATTTTTCTACATTTTTGTGCTATAAAACATAATATTTTCAGAATACAAATATATAGAATATTATTGTTCATCTTATGAAGTAAATGCTACTTATTAATGTAATGTTATGTAATTAATGTAATGTTATGTAATTAATGTAATGTTATGTAATTAATGTAATGTTATGTAATTAATGTAATGTTATGTAATTAATGTAATGTCTACTTATTAATGTATTAATGAACATTTTGTTTGTAATATGGTCGGGTACTTGTCTAAAGTTTACTTAAGTGTACATATTTAGATGTATATGCACTTTATTCTTTTGATAATTAATAATTATTAAATTGAATTAACGATTTAAATTTAATAATATTTAAATAAAATTTTGCCTTATGACAGCAAATAAAACATCCTTTTATGAATCGTTAGAAAATTTCTTGAATTAGATAAAAAAAAATTAAATAAACTTTTTAATTAACTTTTTACAGAACATATAATTTTAAACTAAGTTTATTAAATTAGTTTAAAATTGATATTTTAAATACCAAGTTTTCATTAACTTCTGGGGTCTACTTTCTGCAAAATTTAATTTGCCCCACCAGTTGAAATTCCTTAAAATATGCTCTGGACCCCGCTCTTCAAATTGAACGAGAACTGCATGTTCTAGATAGGTACACTGAGATAGATTGTACTCATCGTTTATCAAGTATTTTTGTGTTGAAATAAAAGTATTTTTCCGTGTTTTTTCAGAGCTTCTAAATTTTCGTGTGGTAGTGGCCGTCCGGCCAAATGAAATAACCTCCTCCATGTTGTGATCGTACACAGTGGCGGCGATTGGGTGGTAAAAGTGGGGGGGCAAGATCAAGACGAAACAAGCGGGGGGGGGGTATAAAAATGTTGACCGCCAAAACAATAAATATTGCATATTTATATATTTACTCTCTATTTTGAGTTATTTGAAGGAAAGGATACTAACTTAAAATAAGTGCGAGACGCCCATGTCGATTCCCCCTCGCCTAGAGGGGGAATCCTTAAACCCCACAAAAATCAACAAACATCTCTCCCAACCCACCACCACTTTTTTTTCTTAAAAAAATATTAATTTTCGTTCAAGTAAACAGGAATACGTTGGCAGATAAACAACATCATCAGTTATCATTGTCAATAACTATTTTTAAAATAAATAAATCACTCCCTAATTATGAAATAAATTTAAAGAACAAATTTAAAGTTTGAGATTCCTTGTAATATCTGTTTGGTAACGATTAAGAAATTTCCCAACTTAAGGTATCCGACTGGGTTAAAATCGTCATTTTTCGTGAAAATAACGATATTTTTTTTATCATCTAGTTTTGTACTCTGTTTCATTAGCTTTCCGAATCTGTCTCATTTTTGATTCTACGATTAATAGAAAAGAAATTACAATACATTTTAGATGACACGAATCTTCAAGGACTGTCCCAAAGTGTAACCGGAAGTGACATTCCGAAACCGGAAGTAAACGTTTTCATTCGAATTTTTCATATAATTTGCAGTTATTATTTATTAAAATAATTGTAATTAATATTCATAATGTTAATTAGGCTTTAAATAATATTTTTTTTAATAATTTTATTTATTTGTCTGTTGTTAAATTGGCAACGTTTGAATGTTGTTTTGGTTTGTTTACGATTTGATCACTGAATTCTTGCGATTTAATTTGTATTCTTTCAAAAATTATACAAGCTTTTAGTCTGTTTTTTCTTGCATAGCATACTTCTAGTTTACAGTTTTACAATTATGCCGAAAATTAGAGCAAAACGTAGCAAGAAACGAGTCTTTCATGGAAATAGATATACTAGTAGCAATGAATCACGTGTTGATGTTTTGACTGCAAGTACTTCCAAACTGAAAGACAATGCAGTTTTATACGAAGATGCTGCAGTTGAAAACAATTCCCAAGAACTTATGGGCAATCGGATTATTGATTTACATACTCTGATATCCATATTTTCGATTTTATGCTGCCCTCTTTGCTTTTCAACTGGATTGCAACTTACAGAAGATTCAAAGTTTGGTATGTGCTCCAACTTCTCCCTGCACTGCAATGGATGTTCGTTTGTGAAAGGTTTTTCTACAACTCCCAAAGTGAAAACCAACAACAGCATAAATACATTCCTTGTCTTTGGATTGAGACTAATTGGTCGTGGATATAATGCTGGAAAAAAACTATGTTCTGCCCTCAGCTTACCTTTCCTGTCTAAATGTTCATTTAGGCAGCAAGAATTAACACTTCTAAACTGCGTTCAAAGATGTGCTCAAGATAATATGACTGTCGCCTCCACAGAAGTTAGAGACTTGAAGAGCGTATCCCATCAAAATATATCTAAATGCGGTGTTTCGGTAGATGGAACTTGGCAGCGTCGTGGCTATGCTTCATTAAATAGTTGTGCAAGTGTAATTTCCATTGATACCGGGAAAGTGTTAGATGTTGAAATTTTGTCCCAGTATTGTCGACCATGTAAGACTCATACCCGCTATTCTCATTGTGATAAGTTTGGTTGTTACACTCATGCCGGCTCTTCTGGAAGCATGGAAGCTGTGGCTGCAGTGAACATGTTCAGCAGGTCCGAAAGCTTACGACAACTCCAGTACGTTCAGTTTTATGGTGATGGGGACTGCAAAGCATTTAAGGACGTAAAAGATGTGTATGGGGACAATTCGGTGGAAAAGTTTGAATGCATAGGACATGTGCAAAAAAGAGTAGGAGGGCGCCTTCGGAAACTAAAGAAAACTAAAAAAGGTCTTAGTGGTCAAGGCAAACTCACAGACAAGTTCATCAATAAGCTCCAGAACTATTATGGAATTGCCATCCGAAGCAACGTTGGGAATTTAGAAAAAATGCAAAGTTCTGTCATCGCTGCCTTTTTCCATTCTTGTTCTGGAAAGAAAAACCATATGCATCGACAATGCCCAAAAGGATCTGATAGTTGGTGTAAATTTCAAAGGGCAAAATTTGCTGGTCTTGAACTTGCCGACATAACTCCAGGTTTACCTCCTACGATAATAAACAGTATAAAAGCAACATACATGGAACTGTGCGATAAAGAATTATTGAAAAAGTGCCTCCATGGACGAACGCAAAATTCCAATGAGAGTTTTAACGGTGTAGTATGGAATGTCATACCGAAAGGGACATTCGTCGAACTTAAAACGCTTCGTTTAGGTGTGTACATTGGTGTAATACTTTTCAATTCTGGATATGCTGGACTTTTACCTGTTTTTAGTAAGCTGGGAATACCTTTGAATAGTGACTTTCTTGAAAGTTTCAAAACAATTGACAATACGAGAATTGCCGACTCCAAACGCCACTCATTGCCCTCAACAAAACTCGCCAGAAAAAAAAGAAGAGCAATGAGGAAAAACAAATCCTTAAAAGATGAGGTCAAGGAAGGCCCAACTTATAAAGCTGGAGAATTTTAAAAATGCATAAAACTTTTAAGAGGTGTTTTTAAACAAGTTTCTACTTTAAAGTCGTTTTCTGAAAAATGCATTTTTCGTAGTAAACAGTTCACGATAACAGCAGTATACTAAAAAGTTTTTATGAGATCATTCTATAATTTTGTGAAATGCTTTTGTATAATATTATTTGTGCTCTGAACTAAACACTAAGGTCTAAGTTTAATTTTGGAAGTTTTATGAGTGTTTACGTATAATTTAATAGTTTGTTTTTTTGAATAAGTTATATTCAAAAACTCGTTTAACTGTATCTCAGTATAAAAGTAGACTATAACAAAAATTTTAGTTCAGAGCACAGATAACCATCCCAGATGTATTTTCCCAAAATGATTTTAAAATATATTGAATAGATTTTTTTTTAGAGCTGTTAACGTAACGTTAAAATATTGTGATATTTTCCCTTAATTGTTCCATTTTTTAAAAAAATATTTTTGCAATATGTTATTTTTGCAACTTTTTCATAGTTTTATACCTTATTCCTACTGAAAAAAAAATAATTAGCAGGATTAATCACATTTTTAAAAAAAAAGTCTCCGCACCCAGTCGGATACCTTAACGATTCAAAATTTCCGGCTTAACGCCGCCGGATGCCCAGCTCAGGTGTTGTTCTCGTTATCTGACTATTGTTCAAAAATATGAAGCATTGTTCCTGGGTTTTTCCTTCGAGATGGGCCCCGAACCCGAATCGTCGGCAAAGCCCAATATGCAGCTCTAGGGCGACGTTATTTAACCAAATCAAACTTAACGATAGAAATTCCCAACTCAACAGCGCTAAAAATTCCCAGTTCCAGCTTATCGACATTTTCAACTTTTTTATAAATTAGGTAATATTAAACAGTTCTCTCAAAAGTATTGGTTTATTGCACGCATGTTACAATGCAGTGTCCGTTCAGAGGTCTGATATAAATTTAATCTTACAAGTTGGACAATTTATAATCTTCCCTATCATTTGCTAATAATATAAATTATCTTTGGGCATAAATTTTTCCAACTCGGGTTTGTAAAAATCTAAACCAAAATCATAATAGCAAAATCATATAACAAGATCTCATTGTCGAATTATTATTACTATTATTTTTAAATGGATATTTTGGGAAAAGCAAAAACATATCATCTGTGTATGAATAATCAATCTTTAAACAAAAGTTTTTTAAATATATCTATTCACGGTTAAATTAAACTGTACCCTCGTTACGCATTTGATGAAGTGCAATAATAGTCGAAATTTACGAATATCAATGATTACTGAAATTTGAATTAATTTTCCAATAATAATTTGAAATTAAATTATAAATTGAACAATTATGCTAAATTAAATTAAAGTACAATCGCATAATATGAATTATGTAAAAGATTTCGAAATATGATATATAAATGTTACAAATCAAGATAATGGTATCTTTAAACGTATACTTGCGCGATTTTGAAAATTCCGTGGCGTAGATTGCAAACAGACAAGCTTTCTTGAATGGAAACGGTAGTGCTTGTGTTACTGCTGCTGTCATGTTCAACTTCACATTTGTTCTTTTTATTAAAGTAATTTAAAACTGAATTTTGCACAATTCGCTTCATTTCGCTAAAAAGCAGAGCAGACGAAGATCAAAACAAAGACATTAATGGCAAACTCAAGACAACCCCTACCCACCTATCTACAGGCATATAGATTACGCAATTGTTCGGCGCCAATATTACACAATAAACATCTCATTTAACGCATTTTATTAAGACCGAATACTATTTTAATGTATCAGATAGACATAAATAAAAGCTGGATTTGATCTATTTTTTTAATTGAAGGTCAAACAGTTGCATTTTCTATGTAAAGATATGCTATTTCTTTTTCCGAAAAAAAACCAGAATGAGTAAATGTGAGGCGCCAATCAATGAATTATTGGAATACTGTCTGGAAATCTGAAAACGACGCTGCTCAATTTAGATAAAGAATTTATTAGAGTTTTAAAATGAGGAATTATTTTTAAAGAATAACGATACCACATTCGTTCAAATTTTTTTTTTCTCTTGACTTTCAATGAAAGGGGTTTGAAACACCTGACCCCTCCCCCCCCCCCCCTTCTTAATACCTGTGGTGGTGGTGGGAGGATTGGCTTCAAAAATTTTCCTTGGTTACGCAATGCCGTAAAACAATTGACTTGTTATTTAGTTTTAAAATGTGCAATATTAAAAAAGTGCGGGGGCAACATCCGAAAAAAGTGCGGGGGCAACCGCTCCCCCCTTGCCCCCCCGAATCGCCGCCACTGATCGTACAGATGAGAATCCTGCCGGCAGTACTCTCCGGAAGGACACGTCGTACTCTTCTGTCATTCACATTTCATGCAGTTGATTTTTTAGACGTTCCGTGTCAGAAGCACGGGGGGAAACTCATTTTATCTGTCACTTTCTTATCTTGTGGGTTTTTCTTTAATGAGCGCGGGGCCCTACGAGAAGCGTGGGGCCCTGTGCGGTAGGGTGCATCAAACGCCCCTCTAGAAAAAAATCACTTTGTCCCCAATCTAAAAATGTTCCATTAGCCATAAAAAGTTGACATACCAAATATTTTCGATTTATAAACACTTTTAGGGGGTCCTCAACAACCTTGAAATTTCGTTTTTTTCGAGTAAAATCCCCAAATTCAGCATTTTTCATACTTAATTACTTTCATATTTTTTTAACTATTATTTTATGATATTTAAAGAAAAATGATTGTAATGAAGTAAAATATGGATCATATAAATATTTAATGTTAATAAACTATATTAACAATAAATTCAGGTGACTTCATTCTTCATTGATTTCAGGTGACTAGTGACAAATTTAGCTTTGTTTACAATTTACAGTAAAGTACATTTCCTGTTTATTTCAACTTATGGTTTTCATTTTTAACGGATTTACTACTTTTGTTCTGAATCGATTTTATAGTTTTATTTTGTTTATTTATACTTTTAATTCTAAAAGAATAAAAATAAAAGTAAAGTGAATAAAAAAATTAGTTCCAATTTAATATTAAATTATATTATTAGATCTACTGATGATTTTGATGAACGAAGTGACATAAATTATGTAAAAAAAATTGATTTTGAAGGACTCTCAAGAAGTACTCAAAGTCATCATCGATATAAAAGAACGGGAACCAGTTTATTCATCCCATACGACATTATGTAGAAACCTAACATTGTTTCAACTAGCTATGAGTCCAGGGCAACAGGCAGCATATACAAAAACATTACAAAACTAGGAGGAGATACATGTACAATTGCAGCATCTTACGCAACAACAGACAGAACAAGAATAGGCAAGTTGCAATGGAAATTTCAACAGCTTGCAAGTAAGAGTGGTGCTTTCTTAAATATACAACACTGCATTGGAATAAAAAACTTTCAACAGCAATGTCCAAAAAGTACAAAATAAAAAAAGGTTCACCAGCAAAAGATTCTTGGTGTGCCTGCATATCCCCAAGGAACTAATAGTAAATGCGACTCAATCATTGCCGACTTAATATATGAGCAACTGACTTCTTAGCAATGTACAAACAATTATGAACATGATATTTGACACAACTTCTTCCAACACAGGCCATGTTACTGCTGCTTGTGTCAGAGAGCAAAATAAATTGGGACATAAACTTCTTTGGTCAGCTTGCCGCCTTCATATCAGAGAAGTCATTTTGTCTCATGTTTTGGTGACTTAAAGGTCAAGGCTTCTAAGTTACTAGGTATAACCTTATTTAAACTATTTTGTAACAATTTTGATCAAATGGTGGTGGATTTGAACCATATGACCCAAAGTCAGTGAATGTGCAAGCGAGCAGCATAGTTAATGATCTTTGAGCTAGTGCAATCCATGCAGCAAAATGTGCCATCGATACTGGAAAATACAGAGATAATTATATGGAATTCACAAAGCTTTGTCTAATATACTTTGACTTTCCCAATATTACACAAGCAGTAAAATTAAACCGACTATGTTCTCTTATAACGTACAAGGTTGTCCATCCCATCATATCTGAAAGTGCAATTAGTGCTTTTGAAAACCATTACTGCTAGTATCTTACAGAAGAGGTGGTTCCACTTGTACTTTGGAGCAACAGAGCTCCACCATAAGAACGAAAAGCTATTGCTGATGCAATGCTAGCTACAAAACTAAATTCCACTGATACTGCTTTTAAATTTCAAGGTAGATATGGTATGGATTTTGAAAAACCCAAATTTCCCAAAAATCTCACTGTAAATACAACTATTTCTAATTCAGTTAAAACGGATTCTTGGATTTGATTTTATCTATTTGAACTAGACTCAAATTTTTTAATAGAAGATGTTTCAGAATGGTCAAGTTCTGTATCCTACACCACACACTCACAAAATTGCAAGCATTGAATGTTGTCAACGACTGTGCAGAACGAGGGGTGAAGCTAAGTACTGATTTCATAGAATCAGCAAAACATGAAGATCCCTACCAACATGTTCTGCAGGTCGTCGAACAAGATCGACAAAAACAAAGAAATCTGCGAAAACGGCCGAAATTGACTATAGTTTAAATTGAGTGTACTTGTACGAATTAAATTGATATTAGAAAGTTAATAGTATATGATTATATATTCTTTTATTATATCACAAAACAATCTTAATTGCATTATTTTATTAAAGTATACATTATTATATTTTTTTTTTACGCACAATGCTTTTTTTTCAGAATTTTCGTTTTTGTTGTACATTCCTGGGACTTGAGGACCCCATAGATGTTATTCAATTTTTACGAAATTCTACGTATATAATTTTTTTAGCATTTCGAACAAAAATAACATAGGGACAGACAATTTCCATGAAATTTTTAAAAACATGGGGCGTTTGATGCACCCTACTGTGCGGTGGCACGCGTCGCACCATCTTAAGGGCGGCCCTGGATGAAAGTTACATACCACAAGATTTAATTTGCCATTAAACGCACACTTTCTAATACAAGATTTATAAACATGAGTTATCGTTGGAGATGTTATTATTTTTTCTTAATATCGTTTTGTTTAAGTACGTGTGGAGAACGGGTATTTCTTCTATGATATGAATATAGGCAAACTCTTATTATTCTCTAAACCAAGTCTGACAATGCGCATATTAATTTATTATTTTCACCTCTGCAGTTTCCTTAGGTATTTTAATATTAAAATGTAACACATCTTGGTGTGTAATGAAATATAATTTAAAAGTAAGTATAAATACGTTCGTACAATTAGGGTTGCTAAAACACTCGTTATCATTTTATTAAAGAAATATTTTTTTCATTTTATTTGCAACGATACGAATTCTTTTTAAAAGGGCATTTAAGAAACATGTCTTCTTAAACCATCATAAATTCATTAAAAAAAAATGAAACGAACCTCAGGTGCACAACATGTTGAGGATAAATAGGGGGGCTCTCGCGTGTAAATTTCTACGACTTTTATACGCAGAGGAAGTGGGTGTTCTGCAATCCACAGACAGACCGACTCTTCCTTTTCTTATTATTATTATAGATTACTACATTAAGAAGAACAAAAGCAACATAAACAACTGAAATGGCAAAGGACTGGACACGTTCGGGGGAGCAAAGACAATTTCCCGAGAGTGAGCCTCGACTCTGCTGGAGTAGGTGTCCTCCGAAACATGTCCACAGGGTTGCCACTCGTTTTTAACATAGAAATTCCCCGACATTTAAAGAAAGTTTCAGTCTGGGAATAACATGAGTAAAAGACCCATGTTGTGATAAATTTAGCTTGTAAAAATAAAGTGCTTGTAAACCATAAACTAACAAAGTCATAGCAAAAGGACATTCTGACAAATTTACAATAAAAAAAAAGAATTTCGACGGTTCCCTTTGATGTAAAATTTAAATTAAAAAAAAATCCCAAATATATTCAGAAAAGATGACACATTTTTCTGACAATTTCAGTCTCTCCGGGGTTAGAAATGAAGAGATCATTGGCACCAAGCAATATTTTTTTTAGATGCCAAAATGTTCTGCATAGTTTTAAAACCGTTCAGTTTGCTTACGCAGAGTGGCCAATTGTTACGATATTTTTGTCATTGTTAAGGCTTCTTTTGCATTAAATTAGATATTTAAGAAGCATGTTTCCATTTGTACTCTAAAAATAGCACCGTCTTACTGACAGTACAAGAGCAATTATTGAAAATCAACGTTAGACATACAAAACGAGGACTAGTTTTAAAAATATGTTTGTCAAACTGAAATTTTAAAAAAAAGTTAGGCATCCTAAATGAAAACTGAGTGTAAAGCTACGATCGTCAAACTGATTTCGACCGCTAATTTCGAACCCTGTTCTCTCAAGTGCGTGGGAACCCTGTCCGTGGGCAGGAGGAGAAGCTCACCGGACACACTCCGCAGGGCACCCGCATGAGGCCGCAGCTGTGCAGGAGGGGCCGCACCACCCTGTACGTGCCCCCCGCCTCCCCACACCTCTCCACCTTCCCGTCGTACACCAGCGTGTCCAGGATGGTCTCGATGTCCTGCACGTTCAGCTCCACCTGGAGGAGAGAGATCGTTCTATTCATTGGGAAAAAAATCAGGTGTGACTGTGCAGAAGCACAGTTGGGGCCTAAGGCCCAAGCGGCTGCTTAGAATGACAGAGTAAAACGGGCGCCAATTAAAAAAAAAGAAAAGGAAATTGTAGAAAATTAAAAAGTTTAGTTGGAAATTTGTATTATTGAGTTGACCATTATACTTTTTAATAAAACTATATTTTAAAATTAAATATTTTTCTAATTATTAATTTTTTTTAGTGCTTTAAAAAAAAACACTTTTGACAATGCAGAACAGTGATTTTCCGGCTCCCCACACAATTGTTCAATATAACCCCTTAATGTAAGTTTTTTTAGATGACAAAAGGAGCTTATTTTCGAAAGGGAACATTTTCCTTGCCAACGAAATTCAAGCGATTCACTTCTATTGTTATTTAGACTTGAATTGCTTGAATTTCATAGTCAAGCAGCGTTCGCAATGGTTGCTGAACCCCAGCCATGAAAATTATCCCTGTCGGAAAAGAGCTCCTCAAACCATGACAAGCGCATATAATAAAAATATTTGTGAAAATGGGAACATCAAAACAGTGTTCGCTTGTGGCAAAAAAAATTTTTGAACTGAGCAGGTTATTGGTGAAGAAGCGTCAGTTCATCAGATCATAGCAAAAAAAATTGATCGCTAACAAAAAAAACTATTCACCAAATTTCATAAAAATTGGAGATGGTGCGGGGAAAAAAATGGATTTTCTTGTGTTGATTTGACATGGAATGAATGACCCGTTAGTTTCATTTGATGAGTGAATTATTAGTGTGCAAAGGAAGTAATGCAATAGCAATGGAGACGTTGAAATCGAAATACATCATCATATTTTTTTTTATATAATAAGGTTCATTTGTATTTACTGGGTATTACTTTTCAATTAGTTACGTTAACGGTTACCGTATTATTTTATGAACATTAGTATACTTACATTTTATAATAAACTTACTATATAATAATAAACATTCAATTATAAAACTTAAAATTATAAACTGACCTTAGGCCGAAATCTCGACAAGCCAAATTGAAAATATCAGTATTAATACATTAATAAGAATGTCTTTGAAATTAGTATTATCGATAACCAACTTAAGACAAAGGGTTTTTATAATACAACCTCTGGCATAAAGTATCCGATCGTTTCACGTACCTGCTTGGAGGATTATGAAGTAAGTTGAATAGATCTCGGAAAAAATAAAGAACAACAAATAAAATCCGAAATATAATATTCATCCAATTATTGAAATAGGACAATAATATATCGCAATATTATAATCGTTGGCATTTTATTTAATAAAATATATTTCCATGTGAAGAAAAAATAGTATCCGATCAATCAAAAAGTCGGAAAAAAGTATCCGATCACGTGCAAAAGCAAATGTAAACCTACCGTAATATTTGCATATTAAGTAGCAAGTGTACGCATAGAACATCTAGCAAGACTTAGAAAGGTCAAATTCGTGAATGGGAAAACACATTTGATTTCGCAGTGTGCGAAAGTATGGCTCCCGTGAAAGAACTTTCTAAAGATTTAAAATTCAGAATAGTTAAATGTTTCAAGGACGGATGTCTCAAAGAAAAGTAGCATTATTGCTTAGATGTAGTCATAGTACTGTTTGTGACATTCGGAAGAAATATCGTGCTACCAATACACGTCAAAGTGGACGTCCACGCGCTACCACGAAGAAACAAGATAGAAAAGGTGTAGGAATGGCAAAATCTATGCGGCGATTGACATTAAAGCAGCTTAATTCGGCGTGGTCAAAATATCAAGTGGAAGTCTATGAGCGAAATCATCTTAATGAGAATGTTTTAAATATTGCAAAGCCAAAAAACAAAACCTTTTCTCACAAGAAAACATAAAAAAAGCTCATCCGCAGTGGTGCAAAAATTATCGAAATTGGGGAATCGAGGTCTGGAAAAAAATTGTATTTAGTGACGAATCCCGTATTTGTGTTGGAACTGGCGATGCTAGTGGAATCTTCGTGTGGAGAAGAGTGGAAGAAAAGTTCAATGAAGATACCAAAACTAAGTTTCCAAGCTCAGTTTTCATTCGGAGCTGCATAACTTTCCAAGGAGTTGGGAAGTAGTCTATAGTATTGCGAACTGTTAATTCTGAAGTATAAAAGGAAACTTTAGAAAGCATTGTGTTCCAAATTTCCGACAGCTGCTCTTTAGCAAGTAGCCAGGTTTTGTAAATGTACCATTTGTTGTGCATCACATAATAATAATATATGTAACAAAAATTGTTGTCTCCAATTATTTATAACACACACCTAATCCTGTAGTTCGTTTTCATGTAATTATTACAACGAGTTCACGCTTAGACTTAGGGCCTTATCATTTAATTCAGTAACTTAAAAGTTAAATACCTAAACTCACTAAAGTTATTCTGTTTATTAGACTTAATTCGATGAAGGTGTAAGGACCTCCGGTTGACACACACACACCGTCAGTTAATATCCGATTTCCATTCTGTTCCCTAGCCTCGACGATTCACATGATTTCATTTTCAAACATGACAATGCCTCTTGTCGTCACCGTAGCAAGAGAATCAAGAATTTTCTAAAATACAATAGCAACTCTCCAATCAAGACATTAACGTGGCCTGCAAATAGTCCAGACCTAAATCCCATTGAAAACATTTGGAATATTTTGAAACAAAAAGGTGAACAACAAAAGTCCGACACATGTTATGGAATTGCGTCAAGCTATAAAGGAAAGCTGGGATGAAATTTCTCCAGGTTTAGCTAAAAGCTTATGGATACCATGCCACGACGTGTTAAATCTGTAATCCGGGCAAAAGGGGGTGCCACCAAATATTAATAGTACGTGTTGATCGGATAATTTTTTCTCGACTTTTTGCTGAACGGATATTTTTTCTTTTGTGGATGTAATTCATTCGCCTTTATTATAATTAAAACTATTTGTAAACTGTGCTCTAACCATTAATTTCATTTATTACTTTATCATATTTTATGCTTATTATTATTTAATTTGATCAAGACAAACGTATTGTGAAATATAAATATATTTTGAATTTACTGTGCGAGTTAGACACATTGATCGGGCACTTTTTTGCCAGGGATCGTATTATCATAATGCGGTTTTAATAAAGCGATATTTTAAAATGAATGTAAATCAAATTACTAATACATATAAAATTATTTTTAAGTATAAATACTTCATATTTATTCAAACATTCCACTACATTCTCCCTTTTTTAATTGCAATGGTTTTCTTTGGCACTATATCAATGATATGCGTGATCGAATATCGTGAGTATGATGATACGATGTTTCAATTATTTAACCATGTTTCCTTAATTTTTGATTTAGTATAATATTAAAATTTTAATGTTGATACTTTCAAACATGGACTTAAGTGTGGACATTTTGGGCGGTTTTAATTGTAAAATATGTAATTAAAGTTATGATAAAGGTATTTCTAGTATACTTGGAGTGGAACACTTTATAAAAGGACGAAACCTTCTGTACAATTTTTTTTAAAGGAATACTAAAAATTTTAGCTAAAAATTTAATATTTACATTTTGATTTGTGGGGTTGAGTAGTTGAACTGACGATAAACTAAAGCTGCACAGTGGGATATTGGTGATCTATCTCGAATGAAAGACCCAGGAACATTGCCTTGGATATTTACTTTGGTTAGATGACGAGGTCAACACCTGAGTTTTCACCGATGCACTCAATAGGCGTCAGGATTTTGGACCACGACCAAATTTAACGTGCACGAGCCCTCATATATGGGGGACATTTTTTGGTCGCGAATGAAAGACCCAGGAACATTGCCTCTGACGGTGGCGGCGATTCAGGGGTGCAAGAGGGGGGACGTTGGATTTTGCCCCCCCACTTTTTTAATATTGCACTTTTTAAAACTAAGTTACAGGTCAATTGTTTTGCTGCATTGCCGTACAAAGGAAACATTTTGAACCCCAACTTCTTCCCATTACCACAGGCACGTAAGTAGGGGGGGGGGGGGGTTCAAACCCCTCCCATTGTAAGTCAAATAAAAAAAAAGTTAAAAACCGAATTTCTGTAAGAATCATATAAAAATATTTTTTTCTTTTTGTAACGGGGGTGGGGTTATTCCGTCTCGATATTCCCTCTGTGAGCATGGGGTATTGGGAAAAGAAACCCGATGACGCCATGTTAGGTTTAATTTGAAATAAAAAATAAAGATAACAAAGTGAAAAGATCGTTAAACAGTGTCGTATAAACAAAATGCTCCAAAACATGCTATGGAAAACATATTGTGGTATGGCTGTTCGAGCAAATACCACATAATTTCGTTAACCTTAAAATACTTCATTATAAGTTGCCAGTTTATTCTAAAGCAAAACCATATCCCATGTTTTCTATAATAGTTTTAAATTTATTGGCCCGCGAAAACACCCAGCACCTGCTCTTATTATCTAACTTTCTATTTTTTTTTTTTACTTTTTGTAATTTCCTCTTTGACTTAAATCCAGGACCATAGAATCAACCCAGACCAGTCGGCTAGTATCGCCCTTTTTATTTAATTCTAAATATAGTTCAAGATCAGACACCCTTTTTTTTATCAAGCGACTATATGAAACTTCTTACATTAAAATGTAGTATCGAGCAATCTATAAGCGCCGAACGACTGAGCAGTTTTGACGTTATAAGGGTAATAAATCTTGTTTTATTACTGTTTGCGGTTTTGTTTCGATCGACCTAGCCCCTCCCCCCCAACAACTATTCTGGAATCCTTAAAAGTTGGGAATTTCGTCATCCGTCATTTAAAAATCCCTACAGAATGTCCCTCAAATTTCAGCACTCTAGGTCTTTTGGATCTGGAGATCTCGTGATCAATCAGTCAGTCAGTCAATCAATCAGTCAGTGGCTTTCGCTTTTATATATATATAGATTACGGTATTGTCGAGAATTTGGTTTATTAGTAGGGTGGTTGAATTAACATCAAACTAGAGCTGCACAGTGGGGAGTTTTTGGCGATAGATCAGGGTTTATATAAAGGAAAAAAAAACCAGAACACAGTTTTATTTTTGCACCATGGTGAAATGACGAGATTAACACATCCAATGCAACCTACCTTAATAGGTGTCAAGACATTGGACAACAATCAGATTTAACGTGCACCAGTATATCCTTATACACGGTGGATATTTTTTGATGGCAAAAGACACGCAATTGACAATTCTCCGATTTACGAATCGCTACACAAGCTGAGGATAGAAGCCACACCTATCGGATGCTTGTCCGAGCCCTTAACCATTCTGTCGTCACAGGTTGTCGGGATTTCGGTCTGTCGAAATTATAGTTTTGTCGGGATTGTGACCTGCTTGTCACAATTCGGTCTGTCGGGTTTATGTAAAACAGCAAATTCGACTCAATGTTTCACTAAAATTTGGTTTTAACAATTAAAATAACACTTTTCCTCCGACGAACTTCATAATTTCCACCGACGGGGGACTGGCCTTCCCCGGGCTACAGTCCCCCCCCCCCCCCTGTCTTATGGAGTATAAATGCTTCAACATGTAGACTTTTCATTCAAACAAGCAAAAATACTTTTTTTTACAACTTCGAAAAATACATTTTGGCCCAGAAGAACGAGCAGGAGCCTATTCTGATCGAGGACTCACCTTGCTCACTTTCAGTCCGTTGATGTGGTCGCAGATCTCCTCGGATGACTTGAAGGCTCGGTGGGAGGCGGAGTCAGGGTGCTTGTCTGCCAGCGCCCTCTGCAGGGTGAAACATGTCCAATCGTGAGGAAATTTAATTCAAACATGTTTTACAATGAGCTCATTGAATGTTACATTACTCACTAGAAGGCAATACGGAAAACTGAATGTCTAGTGTTTGGTGCTAACGTTAAATTAAAGTAGAACTTGACTTATCTTTGAAAAGAAGCAGGACTGCACGGTTTTGCAAATAGAACAAACTGACACTAAATAAAATTTGTTCAAGTGTTAAGAAGACTTTGGGAATTCTTGATATCTATACATGACAGCATTCAATGAAATGCGTCAAATGGTCTCAAATGTTGTGAAAGCTGAATAGGTGAGTTTCAGATTTGATTTGGAAATTCTGATTTCGATTTGGAAGATAATTGGGTTTAATTATCATAGTCTCTTTTGCCAACCAGTTTCCTACTCACTTTTAACGAGATTTCCGACTGGTCGCTTAGTTTTTGCAATTTTTCTTATTGCTCTATAAGCTATAACTTCATGAATTAGAATTTAAAGTGCATAATTTTGTCATTAATTAATGCTTATAAACTGAATACAAAAAATTATTGGGTGGGGTAGCAGCACACTCGAGTGTCATACAAAACTGTGCTAAATTTCACTTAGCTTTGCATTTGAAGATAACCAAACACACCAGTGGGATACAAATTATAACTTCTTTTATACGAGTCTGCCACCACGCGGACTCTATCGTTCTATCATTTGACTCTCAATGCTAAAAACGACCACTAATTAAATATTAAGATTCTATTAGAAATATGTAGAATTACAAAATAAAATATTTAAAAATATACACAAAACACTGATATTAATTAAACTTTAAAATTAGTGGGCATTGCATGAAATACTAACATTTATTTTGTGCAGTAATAGCAGATGACCTATTAAAGTATTTTCAAATCCCTTTGCATCAGATATCATAAATTATTTGCAACGTTACCAGTCCAGCCATTCTGTAATATCACGGCACCAACCATCTGTATTGTCACCGCGCCGATCATCCTCATTATAACTGTTTTAACTGTATTTAGTTTAGTTATACTCAGTTATGTATGGCAACAGCGATCACAAGATATACCATTTTCGTACTCTGTGGCGTTCTGTTATAGATAAAACCTTAAAACTCCCCCACGAGATTAAAGATGAGATACGGGAAAAAAATAGATTAAGAAAAGTATATAAAATAACTAGACACCCGCAAGCAAAACGTAAGTGGAACGAGGCATGTAGGAAAGTTAGTTTCCTCACAAAAGAATACAAACAGACTCAATGGGAAAACACAGTAATGAGGCTCTCCACACAGAACAACTCAGTTTGGCGAATGGCGAAAGCCCTTAAAACCAAACGTCAAAATATAGGCCCTCTTCAAGGACCGAATTCTATAGTTCACACAGAACAAGACACGACAGAGGTTCTCGCCACCAGTCTACACAGCCAATTTTCACCACATCAAACGCCAATCAACCCAGAACTTGTTGATGACACCATAAGCGAAGTAGATAACAACCTAGCAACAGAGCCAAACAACATTATACGATACACTACACCAGAGGAACTCACAGAAATTTTTAAAAAACTAGACCCTAAAAAGGCCTCTGGATACGACTTAATTTCTAACAAAGCACTCAAGAACATTGCCCATAAAGTAATAGTACACATTACCAACATCTTCAATGCATGCCTCAGGTTAAAATATTTCCCCAGTAAATGGTAATCCTTTTTTAAAAAAAACAGGTTAAAGTCCCCTACAATATAGTAACTACAGGCCTATCAGTCTTTTGCCCTGTTTGGCGAAAGTCTTTTAAAAAGTCTTAAATCTTAGACTTCAATCTTTTTTGGCAACAAACAACGTAATTAATACTCTAATCAATATGGATTTAAAAAGGGACACTCAACTACGCATCAGGTTCATAGGATAGTGGAAAAAATAGGAGAAGCCTTTAATAATAAAGGAATGATAGGAGCCGTATTTTTAGACGTAGAAAAAGCCTTCGATAGTTTATGGCACAAAGTCCTAATTAAAAAACTAATAAACCAAAACATCCCCAAAGAACTGGTACATATGGTAAACTCATTCATTTAAGAGCGATCTTTTCAGGTCAGAGTAAACAACACTCTTTCAACACTCACAGACATAAGCGCAGGAGTACCGCAGGGTAGCATTCTAGGACCAGTCTTATTTAACTTGTACATTAACGATTTCTCTACATTCGACAACTGTATCACGGCACAATTTGCCGACGACACAGAAATACTAGCTAAATCTAAGCACGGTGACATAGCCGTTGGGAAGCTACAAGCCGCTTTAAATATAGTAGAAATATGGTGCGAGGACTGGCGCATCAAAATTAACGCACAAAAAAAGTGTGTCGGTACTCTTTCGCAGACACAACGCACAAACTGAATGCAACACCGATCTTGAGATCTTTGATACAGAAATCAGGAGAGTACAACATACTAAATACCTAGGAGTACACCTTGACAGGAGACTAGACTTCAGACACCACATTAAACAGACTATCGCAAAAGCGACTGGTGCAAGTGTAAGCTTAAATCCCCTAATTGGGAAGAACTCTAAAATGACACTTAGGAACAAAGTAATACTTTACAAAACCATGATCAGACCAGTTCTACTGTATGCCTGTCCGGCTTGGGCTGCAGTCCGAAGAACGTACGGACAACAGCTTCAATCTTTTCAAAGCAAAGCACTCAGAAGGATTGCTAATGCACCAAAATACGTCAGGAACACACTATTACACAGGGACCTTAAAATGGACACCATTGACAACGCAATATTGACTATATCACACAATTACAGTTTTTCTATTGCTTATTGCCCTATTTGAAAAACAATGCAATAAAGATTTTCGACCGAGCTGTGATTTTTATAACCATGACAAATCTAGTTCCATTGGCTATATTTCATGCTTTCTTTATCACACAATTTGACAAATTTTAATAGCTGAAACCCCACCACTTCTTCCGTGCATACAAAGATCTGAATAGTGAGGAAAATTTATCATTCATTTCTTTTTTTAAACTTCCGCAAGAAGTAAATTTACGTGCTATTTGAAGAAATTTCCGTAAAAAAAATTTCCTATAAATTTGGTAAAAAAATCCTTTTAATTTGGAATGTACTTTTTGAGGGTAAAAGTGCCGCTGCTAGAAATTGTTTAAAATTCATTAAATTTTTTGCGTATGCTTTCTGCACAAGGATGCAACTTTTCCATACTATTGTAAAATTGATTTCGAAAAACAATGTTTTGGCCCACATGCTTAAAGTTCCGTCTCGCATAGTTCATTTGTTAAAGTATGCCCATGTTAAGCAGTCAGAACCACCTCGCATTGACTCCAGCAAGGAGGAGAAGGAGGAAAGCCACTCACAGCCTGCTGCAGGAAACGGTGACACTGCTGATTGAGGACGTCCACAAACTCGGATTCAAATTCTTGGTCACTGTACCACGTTCCCCCCGTGACGGTTCGGTCAGGCTCGATTCCGTATAGCATGTACAATTTCTTTTTGGAAGCCTATCGGAAGGAAAAAAATAAACAGTTTCCAAATTAATTTAATGTATGCTACATTTATAATCTCTCTATTTTAAAAAAAAGTAAGCCCTAGGGGAAAAAGTAAGCACTATGGGGAATTTTCAGTTCTTTCAATGTTATTCAGATCGTATCTCAAAATGTAAAAGTCCTAAAATTACGAAATTAAGTGAATTTATTAAGAAATGTTTGATAAATAAGAAGAATATATTTTTGTTTCAATACTGTTAATAGTTTATAAGTTATTTAATATTAAAGTCGTCGTTGATAAAATTTCGCTTACAAGTAATTTTGTCCGTCGAGTTTCTAAAACACTATTAAGAAGATAGATCCAATTGTTTTAGGGAGTGTACAAATAGGTTTGAACTGGAAATCCAAGTAAGCATTTTTTTAAATTCGAATTAGTTTTGGATTTATAAATTTTTTAAACATTTAAACACGCTCCACTTTTTAAAGTTTTTTCACCCTCATTTTTGTCACGTGATTTCTAAATTGCTATAAGACATTTAAAATTACGTATTTTATTATTCAAAAAAATATATTAATGTTCGTTAAAAATTCCTCTTTCCGATGTTATAAAAATTATATTTCTATCTTTACAATTAAATTAGATATGGTCACTTAAGATAGGTATAAAAAATAGCGAAGAAGGATAAAAATGTCGGATATTTCGAGCAAATTTTAATTTGCGACTTTTTGTCTCATTGTTCCGCTTGCATCTCAAAAGGTAAATGTCCAAATATTATGAAATTATGCCAGTTTATTAAAAAATGTTTGGGAAATAAGGTGAATATATTTGTTTTTTAATACGATTAGTATATTAGACGTTATTTTATGTTAAAGTCATAATTTTAGAAAATTTCGAACACAATGCATACATTTTTAGATACTTGTCTTCCAATTTTCAACAAAAAAATAAATAAAAAATTAGGTATACATATTGAACTATTGGCTACAAATGATCCAGAGCGTTTGTGAAAATTCGATTTAGTTTTGTAGTTATAAATTTTTAAATAATTGACGGAATGTCTGAAATAATCGTCAATTTTACGCGTAAAATTTTAAGTGATAAATTAAAACTGCTCTAAGTAGTTCAAAAGTATACTTTTTTCCCGTTAAAAAAATATAGTTATGTTCGTAAAATCTTTCTTTCTTGAATGGTATCAATACTGAAATTATATCTTAAAAAATAAATTAGATGTAACTATTTATGTGAAGTACTATAAATATTATTAAAAGATACTTCGGAACGAAATCCCAATATTGGCAAAATGCCAATATGTATTTGGCTGCCAACGGCGAATTATTATTAGCGCCAATTCCCAATTATCTTACTTTATATAAATATAAGTTGGCGAATTGGCCTATTTATGCTTGGCGCGTTTATGCTGTTGTTTGTTTACACATGTTTCGCTTTTCAATGAGCACAATTGCGTTGAAGCAGTTCTACAGTTGAGTTTTTCCAGGTATCAGGTCCACCACAACGGCGGGTGGAGGGGAGGGGGGGGGAAGCATGCCCCCACCCCTCCCCTCTGTAAACTTGAAACCTTAAAAGTCGGGAATTTCGAGTTTTAAAAATACCTGAGTTGGGAAAATTTATGCCTCAGGCAAATTAATATTATTAGCAAATGAAAGCGACGGAAGACTAGAAATTGCCCAACTTGTATTAAAATGAAACTTAAATTAGACCTCAAAACGGACCACTGCATTGGAACGTGCGTGCGACAAATCAATACTTACGAAAGAACTGTTTAATATTACCTATAAAAAAGCTGAAAATGTCTTAAGTTGGAACTGGGAATTTTTTTAGCACTGTTGCGTTGTGAATTTCGAATCGGTAAGTGTGGTCTGGTTAATTAACGTCGCACTAGAGCTGCACATTGAACTACTGGCGTTGGTTCGAGCAAAGCGCCCTTGATTTGTTATTGGTACGTATTTACTAACTACATCAAGGACGCTTTGGTTCGAGGCCTTTCTCGAAGAAAAAAAACGGGAACGATGCCTCATATTTTTAACAGTGGTCAGATAACGAGGACAACACTTCAGCTGGTACCCGATGTCCTTAAGTTGGGAATTTTGAATCGTTCAAGTTCGGAATTTCGGATCGTTAAGTTGGGAAATTTCTTGTCTCAACATACGAAAAATAAATTTGTGTGACGGTACTGCCAGTAATAATTTATATAACTAAAAAAAGTATTGTTGTTAATACACATTGTCATTGTCTACAGTGTATGAAGCCGGTATTGGTTTGCGAAGCAAACTAAAGAGGATTGCGCAGCAATCCTCCGGGGGTTGGCGGAGCCCCCTAGTAGTTCAAATTCTTGTAATGTAAAAGTAAGAGAGTGTGTCAGTCTGTGGCATGCAAAACACTCTCTTCCACTGCACGGAAACGTCTGAAATTTTAAACATAGGAACTATTCAATTAATAATTGTGCGAGCCAGAATTTAAAAATTTTAGTTAGTTATTTTTTAATATTTAAAGTTTTCGTCCAATAGCAATTGTAGTGGTGTAATGAGGGAGAACTGCTCATGCATGCCCTTTTAGCTTAGTCGATACAGCGTGGGACTTTGGAACAATATGTTGAAGGTTCAAGTCCCAACATGGGCAACAAATATTTTTTTAATGTATAAGCCAATGGTTTCCTAATTAAAAATTAGGATTAAATTAACACGTTCTCTGCTACCTACGAAATATCTCGTAGTATTAGCGCATGGAGTCCAAGGCACTCAACTTGATGTAAGCAGCAGTCACCCAAGTATTTCACCCTCCAGGAATTGTGACGTTACTCACTTTATCTAACTGAGTGAGCAATGGGGAAACGATGGTTGTCAGGTGTTACGGTTTTACCTTTCTCATGTGAAGAAGCAATGGGAAAAATAATTCAATAATGTTATTTTTTTAAAATGCTTCTATCTTCATTAATAATTGTCCAAGTAAAATTAAATTTCTGCATAGAATAGATGAAATTGTCGTCTTTCAGATGATTACTTTTAATTCTGCAGAGCATATTATTTACTGATAATTTCGACTTTTACTAGACCTCTCGTAAACATAATTTGCTTTAGCGACCGAAGAGTGAAAGAACTTTATATTTGGGTATTAACTGTCTGATGGCGAGAATTTTTGCTTTTATGATTTAAATACTTTTTTAGCTAATTAAACATACAAATACATTTTATTATAAAATAAAAGTAACAAAAGGCACTAAGTGATGACATAAAGCTATTAGATAAGCTATTAATAAAAATAATCGTTTGAATATTGTAGTATCTAGCTTGTCTGAAAACGTTGGGCTTCATAATTTGAAAAAGTGACAAATTGACTAACTTTACGCGATTTAAAAAACTCTGTATCTCCATTGATTTTCAATTAAAAAAAATATTCCTGTATTAAATTAAAGGTTGCACTGATACGGTTCTATCAATACCGGTTTTATTTTTTTACAAAATGTAGTTTGGGTTTTTGAATATGTTTTATGGACTTTGCTTAACATGGAGAGTTAGTCAGAGTATATAAGCTCCAGTCCCGTTGGGCGTTCGTTTCCTATTGGCTGTTTTGGCGAGGTGGCGTTATTTATTCTTTTTTGGCTTAGCCTTGCGAAATAGACCGAGTTGCTTGATCAAATGAGCATTCTTATTATTTATTATCTTTAGCCTCGTCTACCTGCAATTCGAATGTCATTTATTTGATTTTTTTAATTGTTCATTGATATCCTCCGCCATGTGCTGTATTCTACTACTGTGTTATTAGACAAAAGCACTTTTGAAAGCAGTTTCCCAGCAGACTCACCAACCATGATATTCACCATATCTCCAGCAGCGGGTAGAATAAGTCCTTCTGCGATGGTATGAGACTTCTTACATTTTGCGATTCTATGAGCCACACTGTAAGGTGCTAGTAAAGCATTGTTTGGTATTGACGCAGTCTTGAAAAACGTATTTTTTGCTGTTTGAGTTTTTTCAACTTCTTGGCAAAGAAATCACAACATTTTCCAACCATGTGGTTATTAGTTTCTAAATGGCGCTTTAATTTACTTGGCAGCATACACGCTGGTCCAAAACTTTCATACACAATACACATTGTGGTCTCTCTTCATCTTTAATTTCTGTCGACGCATAACCCAAACTCTAAATAACCATCATCATATTTATAATTTTTTCGTTTATTCACAGTCGTGTTGAGTGCATATTTCACTGGTTGAGGGCATATTTTCTTCATCTGCACTTTCATGTTTATTACTGCTTAAAAACTTGCCCACCACCACAGATATAAAAGCAAAAGTCAAAAAACTATTTATCAGAGACAATAAATGAGAAGTAGTATAACATTAACAATACTAAATTAACTCATTTATATCACTTGGCCTATCTATATCACGAGTGGAGTTTATCTTCACTATACTTAAGCAAAGATATTTTGTTTTGAAAATTCCATGTTCTATTTGTGAAAATACATAATAAATTTTGTATGGAATAAAAAAACCTATGCGGTTTTCCAAACGATATTTTCTTATACAGAATTTTTCGAACTTGCTCTCGTGTATTCCACTTATGGTGTAAAGCCGGCGCCACATATGCTGGATTCGCTGAATACCAAGCAACAAAACCTTCAATATTCGCCTAATGACGCATGTATGGATGGGCCGCTCTGTATTCGGCAAGTGACACGTCGCATATGTTTCTAAGTTTTTCAGCACCACACTACAAGGTGCTCGCCATATCACGAGTAACTTTGCGCATTTTAGAATGTGAAAATTGAATAATCACGTTTCCCATTCATTTCGGGAAAATGGAACAATCTCGAAGCACGCTCATTGGTGATTGGCTATCGATGTTTTATTCTATATTTTGGTAGCCAATTACCATTGACTATCAATATAGTAGTACTATTTTCTTTTAATTTAGTGTTCTTTTCGTATTAATTTGACTTAGTGGTGTTTTTTTTTTATTATTTTAGAATTTTTATTTATTTTATTCATTTATTTTTATCTCTTTTTATTAAGTTGTCTGTTTCACTTAATCATTTGCTTCGAGCATGGATTCCTCATAGTAGAGCAAACAACGGGATATAATCTCGCTGACATCAAAGTGAGGCCAACATGTATCGCTACACACATGTGACTAATGACGTCATTCCATTCATAAATTTTTTCAAGTTCATTCATGAAAATATTCCGTATTTTATGAATGAATTTTATATGTCGTATAAATGTTGTTTGCTTAGGATGAGGTGTAAGTGGATTTTCGAGATGGTAAAATAATTTTGGAAAGGTTTTCTTTTTGTTTTTTATTAATTAACGTCGCACAAGAGCTACACAGTGGGCTATTGGCGAAGGTTCGGGGACTATGTCGAAGGAAAGACCCGGGAACAATGTTTCGTATTTCTGAACCAGGTCAGATGACGATGTTTTTTCGGGGTTTTGGTTTTGGTTAAATAACGCCGCACTAGAGCTGAACAGTGGGCTATTGGCTATTTTTCGGGGCCTATGTCGAAGGAAAGACCCGGGAACGATGCCTCGGTATTTTTGAACCATGGTCAGATGTCAAGTTTTTTTGGGGGGTTTTGGTTAATTAGCGCCGCACTAGAGCTGCACAGTGGGCTAGTGGCTAGGGTTCGGGGCCTATGTCGAAGGAAAGACCCGGGAACGATGCCTCGTTTTTTGAACCACGGTCAGATGAAGAGTTTTTTTTTGGTTTTGATTTTTGTTCATTAACGTCGCACTAGAGCTGCACAGTGGGCTATTGGCGACGGTTCGGGGCCTATGTCGCAGGAAAGACCTGGAAACGATGCCTCGGTATTTTTGAACTATGGTCAGATGTCGAGGTTTTTTTTGGTTTTGAATTTGGTATTCAATTTCATAGATTTGTTCGATTACATCGATTTATTCGATTACACCGATTTATTCGATTTCATCGATGTTCGATTTCATCGATGTTCGATTTCATCGATGTTCGATTCATCGATGTTCGATTTCATCGATGTTCGATTTCATCGATGTTCGATTTATTCGATGTTCGATTTCATCGATGTTCGATTCATCGATGTTCGATTTCATCGATGTTCGATTTCATCGATGTTCGATTTCATCGATGTTCGATTTAATCGATGTTCGATTTATTCGATGTTCGATTTATTCGATGTTCGATTTATTCGATGTTCGATTTCATCGATGCTCGATTTCATCGATGTTCGATTTCATCGATGCTCGATTTCATCGATGTTCGATTTATTCGATGTTCGATTTATTCGATTTCATCGATACAATTGATGAAATCGAACATCGATGAAATCGAATAAATCGAACATCGATGAAATCGAACATAGATGAAATGGAACATCGATGAAATCGAATAAATCGAACACCGATGAAATCGAATAAATCGAACACCGATGAAATCGAACATAGATGAAATGGAACATCGAATAAATCGAACATCGAATAAATCGAACATCGAATAAATCGTACATCGAATAAATCGAACATCGAATAAATCGAACATCGACGAAATCGAATAAATTTATTAAATCGATTAAACCGAATAAATCGAACAAATCGATGTAATCGAACAAATCGATGTAATCGAACAAATCGATGTAATCGAACAAATCGATGTAATCGAACAAATCGATGTAATCGAACAAATCGATGTAATCGAACAAATCGATGTAATCGAACAAATCGATGTAATCGAACAAATCGATGTAATCGAACAAATCGATGTAATCGAACAAATCGATGTAATCGAACAAATCGATGTAATCGAACAAATCGATGTAATCGAACAAATCGATGTAATCGAACAAATCGATGTAATCGAACAAATCGATGTAATCGAACAAATCGATGTAATCGAACAAATCGATGTAATCGAACAAATCGATGTAATCGAACAAATCGATGTAATCGAACAAATCGATGTAATCGAACAAATCGATGTAATCGAACAAATCGATGTAATCGAACAAATCGATGTAATCGAACAAATCGATGTAATCGAACAAATCGATGTAATCGAACAAATCGATGTAATCGAACAAATCGATGTAATCGAACAAATCGATGTAATCGAACAAATCGATGTAATCGAACAAATCGATGTAATCGAACAAATCGATGTAATCGAACAAATCGATGTAATCGAACAAATCGATGTAATCGAACAAATCGATGTAATCGAACAAATCGATGTAATCGAACAAATCGATGTAATCGAACAAATCGATGTAATCGAACAAATCGATGTAATCGAACAAATCGATGTAATCGAACAAATCGATGTAATCGAACAAATCGATGTAATCGAACAAATCGATGAAATTGAATACCAAATTCAAAAAAAAAAAAAAACCTCGTCATCTGACCATGGTTCAAAAATACGAGGCATCGTTCCCGGGTCTTTCCTTCGACATAGGCCCCAAACCATCACCAATAGCCCACTGTGCAGCTCTAGTGCGACGTTAATTAACAAAAACCGTGGAAAAAAACGCGTCATCTGACCGTGGTTCAAAAACACCATTGCATCGTTCCCGGGTCTTTCCTTCGACATAGGCCCCGAACCGTCTCCATTACCCCACTGTGCAGCTCTAGTGCAACGTTAATTAACAACCCCCCCCCCCCCCCAAAAAAAAACTTCTCATCTGACCGTGGTTCAAAAATACCGAGGCATCGTTCCCGGGTCTTTCCTTCGACCTAGGCCCCAAACCATCGCCAATAGCCCACTGTGCAGCTCTAGTGCGACGTTAATTAACAAAAACCGAAAAAAAAACGCGTCATCTGACCGTGGTTCAAAAATACAATTGCATCGTTCCCGGGTCTTTCCTTCGACATAGGCCACGAACCATCGCCAAAACGGCCACTGTGCAGTTTGTCGCTTGTATGTCGATGTATTAAGATTCTATGGTCAATGTTCCACTTAACAATTACACAGCTACTAAACATGGCTCTGTCTAGGTGATGTTGACTGTGCATAACTGTGCGTAAAACGTTTTACTACAATTTACGCATATACTACAATTTTGAAATCAAAAGTCAATCGCGAACGTTTTTTCATTCATAAATTTTGAAAGGTAGTCACGTGTAAGTAGCGATTTGGTCTGAGATGTTTGCATCACGATGATGACGTCATATTCGCTCTACTACTACTATTCATGCTCGAAGATCATTTGTGTTCCATTTACTTATTTAATTTATTTATCAATTAATTTATTTCACTTTATTGCTTATTTATATTTGTAGCATTTAATTATTTTGATGCAGATGCGAAAAAATGAAGATATTATTTTAAAACTTCTATTTGAGTTTTCTGTGTGTTTAAACGATTTGAAGTCTCACGACCTAAATAGAATGTTGTTTTGTCGATTCCGGCACTATAACTTCCTAAAAATAGCACGTTTGACATAAATTTGGTCCAGCCGATGATGTCAAGTTTCACTTAAAAAACTTTTGTGGTGTTTGGGGCTTTTTTTTTATCGGATATTTAATTGTTTATTAAGTTGTGAATTTTACTAAATAATTTGTTCGGTTTATTTTATTTATTAATTAATGTCATTTACTTGTTTTTTCTATTTATATTTCTTGCATTTAACTGTTTTTCTGCGGACACAAAAAAATTGGAAAATACTTAACTAGTATTTTAAAACCACGAATTGAAACTTCATTGTTTTTAAATGTTTTGAAGACTTGAGCTGAAAAATAAAATGTTGTTTTGACGTGAAAACCAGCTACACCATGTTACTCTTTTAAGGTGATACATTCTGATACTATAACACCGTGAAATAAAGCATGACTATTATAAAAGAAAATTTGGCAGAAATTCATGTAAAATCTTGAACTTATGCACAGCATGTACGGAGAGCGGAGGTGGGACATACGCGGAATCAGGCATGGCAGCTGGCATTTCTTCCTCCTGTTAGCGAGGTTTCCGTTGGTGAACAAACCATATTTAGATATTAGTTATCGGTATTATTTAATATGTCAATTTCAAGTTTATATCAGATATGTTTGATTGAAACTAAAGTTACGGAAAAACTATGAGCGACGATTTGGGTTTATCCGAGTTTTTCTATCCCTATAGGAAAACTGTTTTGTCATTGTGGGCCATGGTCAAATGACATCGACAACACCTCAGCTGGCACTCCACTTTCACGCACCTGATGCAAGAGTGAGGACTTACGAACCACCAGTGGCAGCGATTGGGTGCTACAAGTGAGGGGGCAAGATCAAAAAGAAAGAAGTTGTATGTGCATGTGTGTGTTTGTAACAATTTTGACAACTCTTTACATACTATCAGAATAAATATTGCGCATTATATATGCTCATTATTTTGTGTTATTTGAAGTGTACCCAGTAAAGTATTTGAAGTAAAATGGAAATTTCGTTGTCCCTTTTTTTTTTATAAAGAAAACATTTAAAATCTCCTGTTTTTAACTTGTGCATAAATAAATAATAGGTTAACCAATGACAGTTTTCAAAAATAAAAAAAAATCATACAATTATAATTTTATTGTACCTGAAATTTTGTAATAAAATTGATTTTTTTATATAATTATTTAGAACAAATAAGAAAATTCTGGTTAAAACTGTTGTGTAATTTAATTACATAGCTAAACCTTCATTTTAAACCTATCCCCGTTGTCCTCAAAATGTGTACTACATTGAGCTGATCAAATCCAGTACATGCTATTTAAGATATTAATGGGGGAAATATGCGCCGCTTAATAAAATTAAAAAATATATATTTTTTTAAATGTTATTTTTTAATCTTAAAAAAACTGACAGGAGACAATGGTGCAAAAACGCTCTCTTCTAAAATTTACAATTTTAAAGCTTCTTTTACTGTAACAGTCTATGCTATGGACAGACACAAAATAACTTGTAAATTAATTTGGGATTTAATCTTTCTTGGGATATTTTGTTCACACACAAGCAGATAACCATACTAATAAAAATAAGTAAAAAAAAGAGGAAAATTGGACTCAAGAGAGACCTTTAAACTTTTTTTCATATTGAAAATATAAAATCATAATTTTGAAGTAATTAATAGAAAAGTACTAATTATGTTTCATTTGCAATATTAATAGAAAAATATAACAAAGGCATATTAATTTCGAGAGAGAACAACTAAACTCTTCATTTACTTCAATATAGTTAATCAGAAAACTGAAAAATTAATGAACATGTACAAAACTTTTCCAAAAGAGGCTAAAAGATTTTGTAGTTTTACTTTCAGCAGCTGTTTAAACACTAGTTTCAGAGACTGTACACTTCAAATGACGACCTAACTTTGTTTCAGTACTTGCGATAGACACATTCGCTTGGACAGTAAATGCCTTTAACGTGGTGTAGTGATGAGAGGAAAAGAGGCTTCCTTGTTTTGTTTGGTTAAATTAGCGTTGCACTAGAGCTACACAAGGGACTATTGGTGACATTTCGGGGTCTATCCAACACCGACTCAAAGACAAGGCCGTGCCTCACGTGACCTTTCCGGAGCTGACGTCATCACGAGTAGGCCATGGTTGCGGGTAGAAACGGAAGATTTCGCTTCGCTGATTTCTTTGTTTTCTCAAAATGGGTGAAAATTCCGAGTGCTTTAGTCTGCGACTATTTTTTATTATCTGAGTTATGGTTTACAAACAAGCTGGGTTACCAATTGTCAGGAAAATTACACGAAAACACTAAAAGTTCATCTGTTTTCGTTTCCTAAAGCTCGGACGTTGCGCAGAAAATGGATTCGTGTAATTCACACACACACAGGGACGACTTTACTCCTACATATTACACCAGGGTATCTATGATTATGCTTATAATTTAATCTGCGTTCTTTAATGTAAATTGATAACATGTAGATGTCAGGTTTAAATTGGATTAAAACATCACTGGTTAAAAAAAAAACCAGGGAAGTATTTGACATCGTTATTACTATTACAATTATTATTATAATACAATTGTTATTAACCGACTGAACAGCGCGCCAACCAAAACTCCAAAATAAAACCGCCATAAACTTTAAATTAAAACCGCCAAATCCCACACCATAGATATAGATTCGACGGTTATGTATTTTTTTTTTAAATTTATGTATGTTCGAGGGGGATTTCGGTTCTACTTCAGATATTTGCACAATTTTGTTGTTGTTGGATAAGGGCTGTTTCACTTGCTAGCAATTTGAAAAAAATATTGGGTTATCCGGCATTCAACTATCTCTGGAATTCTCAATTAACCGGACCGTTTGAAAAAAAATATTGTCCGATTTCAAAAATTCTTTTTTTGTTGGATAGAGAAAAATCAACTTAGACAAAATCTGCAAAAATAATCGGTTATCCGTCTGCTATATATCAGGAAATGTCGATTTACCGGAGGTTTTTTATACAGTTAATCCGATTTCATAATATTTTCATTGTTTAACAGAAGTTGTTCAACAATGACATTTCATTTAACCAGAATTTATTAGCATTGATAGGGATTGTTTTACAATATACACGGTTGAGCAGAAATTGCTACTTAAATTTCTCGGTGAATAATAAGAGGGGGCGAATCCCCCTGCTAAATTAAAAACCAAAAAGGGAAAAATAAAATAATCTTTCTAGAAAAAAAGGAAAATCGACTTTAAGGAAAATGCGCTAAAAAGTAAAAAATAATTTTTAATTCTACGAATGAGTTTAAAAATTGAATTATTGAATATCAATTTTATACTTAGTACAACTTTTTGAAGTTGGTGGTGCCAATTTACAAAAATGATACCCAAATTTTGGCGCCAATTTCAAAAAGTTGTACTGAGTATAAAATTAATATTCAATAATTCAATTTTTCAACTCATCGTAGAATTAAAAATTATTTTTTACATTTTAACGCATTTTCCTTAAAGTCGGTTTTCCTTTTTTCTATAAAGATTATTTTATTACTAATACAGACTGACAGTCCTTGTGTTTCGGATTTTTACATAAATGCTGGTGAGTAAGAATTTAAAGGGATTAAAAATTCAATGCCTATTATTGTATACCTTTCCGTCTATTGTGCTCATTCGGCGATGAAAAAAATAAATTGTAAATATAGTTCAAAACAAATGATTATTGACAACACCTTAAAATGAAACTATAAATATAAACTAATTGAATCTCTGGATAGAGGTGGTTTAATCTACCCATCTGCAAATATTGTAAATGCTGTAAGTTACAATTATATTGGTATGTAAAAATTGCTTTTAAAAGAAAATAAGACCAAATTTTCACAAATAACTGATCACCGCTCATTTGTGGTTGAAAAAACTTTGGAATTAATAAATTATAATGAATGTTTTTTGTTGATGATCAATGTGAAGCGACCATAGTTCTGAGAGTGTTTTAAAACTAATATTAACTTCAGCTACAAAATCATTAATAAAAAACTATTGCAGGCAAAAAAAATATATAAAAAAATTCAAATTGAAAAAAAGTCTAAAAAAATTGAGATATTGAAAAAAGGGATCAAAGTTGTGGAAAAGGTGCAAACATATAAAATTGCATAACTGTATATAAACGCTCAGTTCAATAAAGAATTTTTGTTAATTTAGTCTTTGATACTTTTATTTTCATGCTAATGTGAGTATTTTTTTGGGCATATATATTTAAAAATCTTTAATGAAATGCAAAGGTAAGGTAAATAATGTTTAGGCAACGTAACAGTTCATTTTCTAAAGAAAAAATGCTATTCATCTACTCGAAATACCAAGCGCTTCAATCGAATTAACACAGCGGGGAAGGAGAAATCCAGCCTACTCAAGGTGACGTCACAAATCAGAGGCATGGCCTTGTATTTGAGTCGGTGTTGGTCTATCTCGATGGAAGGACCCAGGAACATTGCGTTGTATTGTTTAATCATGGTCAGGTTTTGGTTTGGTTAATTAACGTCGCACTAGAGCTGCACAGTTGGCTATTGGCGACGGTTCGGGGCCTATCTCGAAGGAAGATCCTTGGATTGGCAAAGCAGTAAAACAATTGTTTTTTGTAATTTCCAATATTCAATGATGCAAATTTAAACGGTTACATAGAATCTCAAGGGGCAATGGCATTCTGGAATCTGTGAAAATGGTAATAAAATAGTGCACTCGTCTTACCGGCAAATGGCTATAAGCAAAATGAAAATGTAAGAAAAATAAAACAACTTATTTTCAATTAAAAAAAATGCTATTGCAATTATCACACATTCAAAATATGTTTTTTAAGAACATAAAAGTATTAGAATATATTTACATTGTACAAATCCGTTAATAAAATAGAATATTTTTCCATCATTAAAATATTTGTATTATACTATTTTCATTAGGATTTGGATTATCATCCTTCGAAAAATAATTTTCCCACAAGTTTACTTTTTAATGGTAGTATGTGGTGTGGGCCACTAAGCTGCAGCCTATGTCTAAATCCGGCCCTACATCCTATTGCTAATAAATGTTCTGAAATCGGCACATATACTCGCAAGTAGCCGAGATGCTTGGGTTTATGCAATCTGCACAAGTAAAGGCAAATCGCTCGGCATTCGATGATATGTGGCGCCGGCTTTACATGCATAAACAGAGTAAAATTTCACAGGATTAAATTGTGATTCAAACTTCGATTATTTTAAATGCAAACGATTTTTGTCCAAGTTCTTTTTAAATATTTATTAGAAAACTTATGTTTTTTTTCTTTATTTGAAAACGCAAACAATTTTTTAATTTGAATTTGAATTTAATAACGATTCCTTCATTTATTTATGAGAAAAAAAACTTTATTTTAGAATAAAAATTATAATTAAAATATCTCATCGAAAATATTTTACATGTTTTGAATTAAAATAACATATGATGATTAAATAACGTTTAACTGTTATTGTCATATAACCTATTAATACAAAAATATGCTATGAATAATTTGCAATGGAAAGAATGACATTAAACTTTTCTGCTTATTTCACCCTCTTAATGACATTTTACGAAGATGAAACCTATCCAAATCGAATTTTTACCCCAAAAAGTAGTAATGCACCAATTTTCATGAAAATCGTTAGAGCGGATTTCGAGATCGTGTAAGCAAACAAATAAATAAGCAAACAATCACAGTAACATTATTCATTAATAGTATTAGATAGATCGTTGCCTTAGTTAAGTACATTTTTGTGAATTTGAGAGGTTCATTTAAATCCTCACATTTTAATCCATACAGTAGTATTAAATTGTGGAAGATAATAATACTTTAATTGGCAAAATACCCTTGATGATTGTCTGTTTTTCGCACCTTATAATAAGGTTACAAATGTGCAATAGGGTATCAATGTCGTGGTACATGGTTAGAATTAGAACTGAACGGCAAGTACTTACAGCAACTGATGTGACTGATTTAATGAGTTTCTTGCTCTCCAGGCTTTTCAAGATTTTATTCACTTGGGTCTGTGGAATGTTGCTTGCGTATCTGAGATCCCTGATCCATATACCTAGAACACAAAGAAACCAAAAAATCAGGGTAAAAATATATATTTCAGTTTATTGAAATGTGCCTCAGCACTAAGATATCAAATAATATCTGGAAAGTCAAACAACATGAACAAAAAAGTTAATTTAAATTTTAAGGGGTAAGTTTTTACTTAGAAAATCTTCAATAATGAAGGTTTTGGAAGGGTTGTGTGACATAGTGTAATGTATTGCAGTGTTCAAAGCAGGAGACTTGTTTTGAAAAAGAATCGTTTATTAACTAGCAATTCATTCTCAAATTACTGAATTGCAAAAGAATAGAACTTATCGTTTATAAAAAAATAAAACTGCCATTTTTGACGAACATCAACAAAAAGAACACTTGTAAAAAAGCCAGCCATCTCACACCAGCTACGTGTTAAGTAACGGTTGAGCGGGAACAAGTCGTTGCCAAACATTTAATGCAAAAGCAATTACCAAAAGCTCGTTCTAACTGAACGGCACTTCATGGTGGAGAGTTTCGAGGCAACTGAACGACCAACCAACAATATTATCATAGGCTCAACAAATGGACCTATCGGTTGCTGGGTTGCACAGGAATCGCCAAAACTAATCATAACGCCTAACCAAATATATTGCTCCTAAAATAAACCAATCTGTCTTTAGGAATTGGCTTTGTCAAGAAGTAGGGATGTGAAAAAAAAGAACACCCTGTTCTTTTTCACCTGTTCTTTAAAAATAACAGGAACAGCCTGTTCTTCAATTTAAAGAAACCCTGTTCTTTTTTCTGATCTGTTTTTTTCGGATGTATTCTATCTTAACTTGATGTATCGCTAATCCTAAACATGTCTTGTCTAAAGATTTATATATTTAAGCACTTCAAATGACAAACAGTGCTTTTGGTGTTTTGCAATAATTTAATTTTAAAAGGAGACACTTATTTTTTAATAAAAATTTATTAACTTTTATAAAACTTTTAACATTTCATAAAACTTGTGTTTATTATGTGGTTTTATTGATTCTTATCGATTGAACACTTTCATTGCAATATCTGCAATTTGATTAATTTAATAGTACTTAGTTAATTTAATATTTAATACTTATATCGAACGATCGAATTGCTTAATAGTTGCGTTTATGAAATATATGTAATGAAAGGGGTATAAAATCCGTCAAAGAATATTTTAATGCGACAACACTTTAAGAAAATCAACATTATAAACAAAAGCTTAAATAATTCCTGAAAATAGTTAGTTTAATATTGTATTTTTTCTATGTATATTTTGGTGTGAAAAGTTAGATTTTGGATATGTCATTGATATAGAGAATATTTATTTACATATCATGGTAGAAATTTCAGTGTTCAAATTATGTTTCAGAAATATTAATTGTGATAATGAAATTTTCTATTAGCGGGGATTTTTAATGTCATGTAAAACCAATTTTTAAAACAAATTATTAAAAAACGTTCTAAAACAAATTATTTGTATGAAGTAATACAAAGAATATTTCTGAACTTTTTATGAAAGAAAATAATTTATATTAATAAGAGGGCCTAAAATTTATTATAATTTAAAACTATTTTTTTATCACAAAATAATGTAATATTATATGTTCAGAATATATTTTAAATTGTATTAAATGACATTTCTTTGACAAAAAAGATATTTTTAGAGTAAATAAAGCCTTGAATTATTTGTTATAAATCGAAACGAAAATGTAATTAAAATTTAAATATTTCAGCTCTTATGAATATACCTTTCACTTTTTAAAAATTAAAGTAAAGCAATAATTCATATCAGTGTTTAAGATATAAAAACATCTGTGTTGCGACTTTCCACTCCAGAGCACTCCATAATGCAAATACAATTTTAAAAATAGAAATTCATTTCCATTCTTACTATATACTTTTATAAATTTTTTTTTCTAGTCGCTGGGCCGCTTTAACAGAGAACCCTGTGCGATGACACACGTCGCACACCCCTAAGAGCCACCGTGTCAAGCGCTTTCGCACTGTGCTGCAAGAATATTTCACTCTGATATGCTTTCTGCTCATAATGCAGCTAAAAGAACGCCCCTGTTCTTCTAAAGAGCAGGGTGTTCCAAAGAGCAGGGTGTTCCAAAGAGCAACCTGTTCTTAAGAGCAACCTGTTCTAAAGAGCAACCTGTTCTAAAGAACAACCCTGTTCTAAAGAACAACCTTGTTCTACAGAAAAACCCTGTTCTAAAGAACAACCCTGTTCTAAAGAACAACCCTGTTCTAAAGAACAACCCTGTTCTAAAGAACAACCCTGTTCTAAGGAGCAGGGTGTTCTTTTTTGGAACGGGTGTTCTTTTTTGGAAAGAAGTCGTGTTTCAAAACTTTATAACTTAATATAATCCTTTAATTTTATTAGTTTTTTTTTTTTTTTAAAATAAATTTTCAGGTGGACATTTTTCGGCTTTTGGCGGTATTTTTTTATTAATTTCTACGAATAGTTACAGAATTTGATACAAAGAAAGATGCATGTTTTTTTTCCGTTGCGGAACTTCAAAAGACTTTAACTGACATCTTAGTAAAGATGTCGGGATATAGGATAAGATTAACTAGAAACGGGAAGGGGAGGGTGTGATTTCTATTACTAAAAGGGAGGTGGGGATGAGGGGTGTTGATGCGATTGCGTAAATAACACTCTTGTCGGTGTTTTTTGTGAGGGTTTCGGTCTCGGTTCTTTGTCTCACTGGTGTGGGTGAAGTTAGAAAAGGAATGCGATCTGTTGGGATTTAGAGAGTCGGTGGCAATTCATTTTCAGCTGACTTGTATACAAGACGCATTTTCTCTGTTCCTTACTTGCTGATCTGTAGACTATGCGATATGAACATTCAAAAGTAGTTACTATTTATTTTAAAATTAAATAGGATTATCATGTTAATTTTTAAACTCTGATTTCAATATAATCTTGAAAAGGTCTTCACCTGTATGTAACTATTTTAATGTAACCGATTCCTCTAAATCTATAGCAGTATGTACTATATGTAAGTGTAATCGTTCTTGTAAAAAATGTATATATTAATGGTTCGGATATTTGGGTGAAACAGCTAATTATTTTCTGTTGTTTTGTATATTTGTACTTTAATGGTGTATAGAAATATTAGTGTATTACGTTATTTAGCGTACTTGAAAGCGATGAATATAACTTTTTATTACTATAACTTTTATCATATCGTAAACATTGGAGACACTCAGAAGTTCTTGAAATGAGTTTTCCTTTCGGATTTCATTTTTGAAATCTTAACAAATGAATAGATATTAAAATATTATTTTAATTTGACCTTCATTTCCTTTCAATCTACAAACTAGCAAGCAAATTATTACAAATTTGCAATGCTTATTGATTTAGGAATAAAATGTATTATAATAACATGTAAATATATGAAAAATGCTTGCGTCCTAGAGATCCCTTCAAGGAACTTATAATTTTCTTTATAATTCATATATATTACTGCGCTAAACTATTAGAATTGTGCGTTATTGAAACTAGGAATTTGCTATATTAAAACTTTTATCACCATTACATCTGATTTTGAAAGCCAGCATTAAAAATTTTCATTTTTCTGTTTTTTCTGTAAAAAATTTTGTAATGAATTATTTTCTGAAATGTCGATATGAATTTAAACTAATTATTAATAGTTTTCTTATTTTGAAAAATAGATCCTTTGTTTATTTTTAATTATTTACTAAATTAAATAAAATTAATCAGCATTTGTAATTTTTATGGTTTTAAGTTTAAAAATACTACACACAAAAAATTCTAACAAAAAAGAACAGTTTTCTGAAAAGAACAGGTTAAAGAACAGTTCTTTTAAAAAGAACAGGAACAAGGAACACCTGTTCTTTAAAAAGAACATACATTTCACATCCCTATCAAGAAGTGAGCTAAGTTACCTTTTGAATTTACAAATTTCAAAATAAGTTTTTCTTTATTTAAAATTTGCAGAATAAATTTGAGTTTATATCAATATATTTGGCTTTGGCATTTTCAATATTATTTTTTAGAAATAAATAGCTGACTGATTATCAGAATATTGCACAGGTTTTTCCAAATTAATTACATTCAGTTTTTCAACAATATTTGAAAACCATAAAAGTTCTTTGGTACTTTCAGTCAGGGATACAAATTCAGCTTCCATTGAGCTGAGTGTAATCATTTTCTGCTTGGTTGCTTTCAAGAAAAAGGTATTTTTCCAAATGAAATCAAATAACCTGCAGTTGAATGTCTAGAGGTTAACTCGATTCCCCAATTTGCATCTGAAAAGGCAACTAATCCTGAATCATCAATAGACGTCAGATTCCTCTTGGTAATCTTTAGTATTACAAACATAGTTAAAAATATTTGCAACAATTTCCCAATGAACTTGTGTCCAGCAATCATTGAACTGGGACATGGTGTTTACAGCATATTCAATATCGAGTCTACTCCTAGAAGCAATAAATGAAAAACACACTATTAGGGTTCTGTAAGGATTTTTTTTAGAATTCCGTTTCTGCAATTTCAACTTCATTATCCCTAAGAGGTCATTTTAAACCAACTTTTAAGGGCAAGATTACATAACTTCTTGGAAGTTCATAAAACCTTTGGCGGATTTGAGTATGAAGATAGTCCCCTATGCAAAATTTTGGTATATCAATGTGTAGTAAACTTTATTCCTTACCAAATGGTATATTGAGTTTAACTCTACAGTAAATAGCGGTCGAGAAACCAGGGGTGGTTAGTTTTTTATTTCCCCGACTGAACTTTTTAACAAGTCAACAGTTTTTTTAATAAAATTTTCTGGCTTGCCCAATATAATCATATAATCTAAATACACTAATAGAACGATGTTTTTGATTTTAATAAACCAGTTACACTATTGAATATTTACAAATCCAATATTTTTTTAAATACTGTCCAATTCATTATGCTATTGTCTTCCTGATTGGTGAAAATTGATTTTTTCAATAAACATACCTTATTGAGATTGTTCTTTCCCAAAATCTTGCTTGTCAGCCGCTATCGTGAAGCATAGCTCGGATCCCCCGTTGTTCGGTTAAAGCGTTCTGCTCCGGTGTGTGTATTTTGAAGTTCTTTCCATTTCATCCACTATACTCTTTTAAGATAACTTTCATTGTTGCTACAGAACTCTAGGCCATTGTCACATTTCACCGTTTTTATTTTAACCCCTAATTGCCTTTCATTTCCAGTTAGGTATTCCTTAAATTTAGAAAGTACGTCCGATTTATTTTTTATCATAAACACTTCTACGTAACGAAAATAATCGTCTATGATTGATAAAAAAGTATTGTGCACCACCCAATGAGTTTGTAGGACTTTTACACCATAGATCCATATGCACTTTCTCAAGCATATTTTTAGAGATTATTCCATAATTTGCTTTTCAACTGGTTCTCGTCGATTTAGTTACTCTACAAGATCCTAGTTTCCCACTTAACTTCTCAACACCTCTCACAATACTACGGTCACTCATATGCTTTAACAAAGGTGTATTAATATGACAGAGCACACGGTGTTCGCCTTGGGCAGTTAGAGTTGGTTTCCCTGTAATATGTCAATGATTGATTTTGCTGGGGTATGTGGGCTTTACTGGGTTCTGTACGTCGTATGTCTTTTCCATATTTATTATTATTTTCTATTCTTCTAGTCTATTATTTTCTGTAGTATTCTTGTTGGTGTCCAGTACTTGTCCGTTGCATCTGCTTGGAGCATTCTTGAATCTTGCTTTTGAAGTATGTTGTATAAAAGTCGTTTACTGCGTCTTGACCCAGATCTTTCATCTTCTGTTGTATTCTTCCTGACTCGATGATTAATTCTTCTTCGACCTTTTTAGTCGTAAACTCTTTTGTCATCCAGATGATATAGAAGTTGCACTATGTGGTCATACTCTTGAAGCAATTTGCTCATTAGTTGAAAATATACTAGCATGCCAGGCATATTGAAACCCGCATCTTCGAATAATTTTCTTTTTTCGAAGACTCTTAAAAACAACTTTCTTATAAAACAACTTTTTAACTTTCCGGTTGGAATTTTATTTTGTAAAATTCGTCAACAAGACCTGCAAGTCTAGCTCTAGATGAGGATTAAAAATTCGTCTTCAGTATTTTCCAGACGGTTTTTTCATCCTCGGTGTTGCTGATCAAAGTTTGAAATTGTAGCTCCATGTCTTGGAAAATTGTAGTGTAGGCTCGAGCTTTTGTACTGCACGCCCTCTTGTCCCGCTCTGCTGCATCCACTGGATACAGAGTCGTTTTTCCTGAAATAAACTCTAAAAATCCACGGTCAATTAACAAGACCTCCATGTTAAGTTTCCAGCTGCCGTAGTTGAAAGCATCTAACTTTTGAAATCCAATTGTAAAGTTTGTGTCTAGCTCTGCTGTGGTGTTACAAAGATTCCATTCCAGAAAATATCAACTAGATTTTTCATCGGCCCCAGACAGACAATGTCTCCTACTTTGGGCAAATGGGCCCATAATTGTATGTTCAAATTGTAATTATGTATTGCATAATTGTATGTATGTATTGCAGTGTTCAAAGCAGGAGAATTGTTTTGAAGAAGAATCGTTTATTAACAAACAATTCATTCTCAAATTACAGAATTGCAAAAGAATAGAATTTATCACTAATAACAAAAAAAACGGTAGTTTCGACAAACATCAACAAACAGAACATCTGCAAAAAAGCCAGCCACCTCACACCAGCAATGTATTAAGTAACGAACAAGCCGTTGCGAAACCTTTCATACAAAAGCAATTACCAAACGCTCGCCCCAAACGAACGGCACTTCGTGATGGAGGGTTTCGAGGCGACCAAACAACAACAATATTTTCATAGACTCAACAGGTCGCTTTTCAATTTCTAATAAGTGTGTGTGTGCTTAATTAGGTTTATTTTGAAATCACAAGATGTGGTTTCACTGCAGACATTGTTTGTCACAAACCTGTAGACATAGCATAAAACGCAAGTTGGGGTTCAATCCAGAAAAATTTCATTAGAAGGATTCATATAGCAAAAAACTCAATTGTTTGTCTCTGAACCAAAAGAACAAAAATGAGATTTTTTTTTTATACTTAAAATAACTAATTGGTTGTTAAAATGAGTTGTGTAAATAACCATATTGGAAATTATGCAAGTGATCAAGACAATCAATCTATTAAAACTTACCAAGATATTCTAGATTTCACATGTTCATTGTCAATGATGCTTTTTTTTGCATACCTTGATAGTTAGCTACCAATCTAACCAAAAAACAGACATAATAGAATTTATAAATTTGATTTAAATAACAACTATGCCTAATGGGCTATTCTGAAAATATCGAGTTGAGTTGCTATATTTCTGGAACAAAGCAATCGAGCATGTTTCCATTTCACTAGCTTTCTGCGCATAAAAAAAAAATTTAGAAGTTGAAATACTGCAATTCTTGATAGAATAAAAAGTATATATATCTGCCTGTCTAAGAGTATGTTCACAAGAGGTCAACGATTAGACATGCCTTTTAGTATGTGAAATTCAATAGAACTTTTTTAATCGTTAGTAAATGTTCAAACAAAAGTTAAATTATAAATATTTTGTGTGCACACTTCAAAGTTAAGGATACTTTCTTCTAAAAGACGTATTTTTGGCTTTATACATTAAATTTACATTTAGAAGTTCAATGAGGTCATGTGTACAAATGATAAAAAAAAGAACACACTATTTTACCTTTATTTCCCGCTTTTTCAATGAGTTGATAGATCAATTTGTCTTCTACATCAACCCCTTTGCAGTTTCTATAGACATAGAAATTATTAAAATTTAAATGAATAAACAAAGAAAAAAGCACAAAATTATTAAAGTAATAATATTTACTCATTTTAATGTATTTTGTTGTTGTTTATTTTTCAAACCAATTTTTTAGATGCAAAACAACACTAGATAACATTGAGCACATTGTAAATTTAAATGACAAAAATAGTTTTGGTCCCTTTTCATCTCATATGTAGAACTTCTGACTATGTCACAATACTCTAAAAATTTAAACTTTGGAACGAATAGTCACAATGTCAGTCAGTATCTTTGCACATAATTTAACAATTATGAGAACTGGGAATTCTGATCGTATAAATAGAACAATTGCGAGATGATTTATGAATATGGATATTAGAATTGGCTGTTTTTTAATAACAGTAAATGCCAGATTTTGTAAATGGCAACAAATATAGAAAGGTATAAAATGGTGTAAAAAGAGATGTAAATTTAAAATAATAATAATATTTTTCTATCCATTTGAAAGAAAGATCTAAATGGTATGTTTGATATATGTAAGCTATTTTTGAACACTATATCAGGTTTTGACTATACCGTCTGGGCTTTAGGTCAGGGTCAGAATCGCAACTTAAAAAATGACATGTGTAAAATCAATATAACTTCACTTAGAATCAGCCTATGGGGATAAATAATGTACCATCGTGTGCAGGGAGGTGACTTTTCGAACCGGTCTATTTTTAACCTATTCCCCCTCTGACCTTTGTATCGCGTTGGTAGGGGACGTTGCACGTAATTGTTGCAATATATGATTCAACCCTATAGTGCTACCCCATAATCAGTTTATGTGCATAAATGGCATACCGTCGGGCAGAGGAACATGGAATACGTCGATCAGGCCGATTGTTAACTCATTTCCTCCTTTGACCTTTGTACCGCATGGGAAGGGGGGGGGGGGAGGGGATTGCCCTTGGCTGCAACATATGCTTCAGCCCAGCCCCCATTACTCCACAGGGGGGGGGGGGGGGGGGGAAACGATGAGAAACCATTTTTTACGCGTACGAATCCGCGGGTATTAGCAAGTATAACAAAAATTAGTGAATGAATGCATGCGTTTTGTTGCAGCAATAAAACTATGTTTAAGAACACACATTGAATTGTTTTGACTTCCTTTCACTCTTTTTTCCAGTGCCCCTAGTTAAAATTTGGAAAAAATAATTTAATTCAGTTTTTTTTAAGCTACATAGCATTCCACTATTTCAAGCATTATTCCAAACTGCGTGTTATTTTTTACCAGTTACCAAAATAAACAATTTTCCCTTTCTTAAAAAAGTTGGACACTTTTGATTTTGCGAATATTAGGATTTTTTCTTTATGTTTTTTACCTTTCCTTCAGCTTCTTAAATGTCATTCTTATTTTTAATAAGGCCGTTAAGACATGTAAGTGCATCACAAACAAATAGTGTTTCTCAATGGGAGAACCCACTGATAATTGCTCCAAAGTCCCACACACTGTCGATTAAGCTACAAAGGTACATTCCAAGATATTTTTAAACATGTTTCTTTATGCAATATTTCTAAAGAATATTCCGAAAAGAATAAGAGAGCCTAGGGCAGTTGCTCTTAGCAGTTAATCAGTTTTGCCAAGTTTGACAAAAGAAAAAAAAATTGCTTTAGCAATGTTCAAGAAAAATTCAAATTTCACTAGAAATTTAGCAATTATTAAAAATTTGAACATTCATTATTAAAATTGCTTGAGTGGGTCAGTATTTAAGTTATAGACAGCCCATTGTTCTGTCAAGTTTGGTTATTTCGGTGAGATTTCTACGATTTGAAACAATTTTTTTTTAAGTACCCATCTTATAGAACAATAAGGTTTTTTTTTCTCTTTCTGATTACATTTTGAAAGTATTTGAATATAAGCAATCAATCAACGATGTTTGATAGCCGAAAATCAACTTAAAAATATTTTTTTTGTTAATTTCCTTGATTTTTTTTAAAAATACCAAAATCTCTGATTTGTCCAGAATGACTAAATTCCCTGATATTTCCCGGTTTTCCCTGTTCTATGGACATCTTGCAAGAACATGCATCCTCCCCCCATCACAATGCCAAAATATTTGCATTATTTTTCTTTTGAATCACAATAGTTTATCGGCATCAAATGGATCATTTTGAACTATATATCCTAAAAAAGCACTAAATAAACGACCCATTATGTTATAAAGTTCCTTAAATGAAATGTACTCTCATTTAAAACATTTGCTGTTTCTTTATCATTAAAAAAAAGTTTGAGGCTTTTTTTTTTTTTGTTCTCTAATGTTTACAAATAATTTTAGACAAAATTGTTTTGGAAGTAGGATGCTTAAACAAATTGATCATTTTTCTAAGTATTGAGCGAAACAACATTGCGTTTAAAAGTAATGATAAATTAGTTTAGGGTGATACCATCTAAAGGTAATGGTTAGAGGAAAGAAATCTCAAATGACATACTTTGCAATTTCTGGATCTTTCAACATGTAAACTAATTGTTTTCCTCTATGAAAAATTTGTATTTTGTCCTAAGGAAGAAAAACAAAAATATTTTAAACACATTTGTTAAACTAAAGAAAATATTCAATTGGTATTAAACTTATTTTTTCATAAAATCTTATATATAAAAAAAGAGGAAGAAGGGAAAGGTTGATAAAAATTATACATTAGATGATGTCATAACCTGTGATTCTTATAGAAATATCGACCACTCCAAGAATGCATTAAAGTATAGACTAAAGTAAAACATCAATATGCAGTTTTTCCTACTTCACCATTTATAATCTTCGTTATTATACCAGGGTTGGCAAGTTTCTTCCAAAATGGAAAAAAACAGCTGGAAGAACCTGCTTTTCTTTACAAAATTAATCATATAAAGTTGCAACTATGTAAAATACAATAAACGCATTTTTCTTATATGTAACCTTAAGTAAATTTAATTATAAAACTTTACTTAATTATAATGTTAAATTAATAGTTATGTAATTTTTTTTAGCCAAGATCAGATAACACAACTAACTAAAGCTTTTCATTGGGACAATATTTGACAATGTTTTTTTTTATTTAAAACCCATTTCAAATTAACCATCATATTTTGTTATTATGTAAATTAACTGGTAATATTATTGTAAGTATTATTAAAGAGCATTATATAGTTATTAGGTAATTTTGTCTACAGAAATGGAAGAAACAGTACCCCCCCCCCCCCCCCCCCATTTAAAGTTGTTAAACACATCACTTGTACCTGAAGTTATTAATTATATAATAATTAATTATATTAATTTAGTAATTCTTTTATATTGTTAATACATTTTGGTTTCTGTTACTTCTTCCACTGTCCTGGAAGAGAGAAGCCAGTTTCTTCCGCAAGAAACCCAACCTTGTATTATACCAAATAAACATTTCAAATGGTCTGCATTGATTGCAGAAGCAATGTTAACAATTTTTATGCGTAAAATAATAATTTAGCCAAAGGTTATATAAAACTGAAATTTTTTATTTGCCCATATTCCTTGATGTACTTGCTGATTAAAGACTTTTAATTTTTAACTTGTTATCTATGCTTCACAATAAAAAAAAAATGCCCTTATATTTTCTGATTCAGTTACTTCATGATTCAATACTTATTCATTTTTTTTCTTTATTTTAAGTAGTGAAATTTTGGAAATATTTAATTGTTAAATCTCTTGACAAACGATTCAACTTAATAAAATTAAATGACTATAACGAAAAACGCCTTAGACACTTTTCAACCCCTTCAATGTTTGCAAAGATGTTTTTAACTGACCAGCCAAATTAAGTTATATGGAAATTACTTTTTTGAAAAAAAAAAGAATTCTGATGAAACTTCTGACATTTATGGTAGTTCAAAGTTAGCATCTAAAACTAATAGAAGTCACATATGTAAACTTATACTGGGCCCATAAGCAATGGAGAGTGAGGAGAGATCTCATAGAGTGTGATGTAACAACTGTTAATATAACTGTATGTGTTATAACGGTAACTGAAATTGAGAGTCTTGTTATGGTGCTTGTAATAAATAGAAGAAAGGAACCGGTTGAATCCTTGTGTTCCAAGTCCTTAATGAACTATTGTGCTAAAATGACAAAGTTAGTAAAGTGTTTCCAGGCACTAAAGATTGCTTAACAATTATTGAACCAAATGGAAACAAATTAAAAATTTCAAAAAGACTTATTTTGTGCAACCTGAAAGAAGCATACTTGTTATTCAAGGACAAATTTCCAAATTTAGATTTTAAAAGTGGCGTTTGAAAATTTAAGATTCTAGCAAGATCAAGTGGTATACACACTGCGTGTATGTATGTGTATGTACACTACATCTAAATGTAAAACTGATGATTGAAAATGGGAGTACTGCTAAATGGTGAATTAAAAACCTACCAACATTGCTTATCAAAAATGATATGCAATCCGCCAATAATAGATTGTAGTATGGATAATTGGACATCTTGTCCAAGGGATACTGCAATATGGACCATCCTAGAAACTTTCGGCAGTGGATTTCAGTCGACTGTTGCAATTTAGAGACTATGAAAAAATCATCAGAGGATTTTATAGATTTATTTTGTAACTAACTGCTACACTTAGTTAGACATGACTTTATTTCAAAACAACAGACATCTTACATGAACCACATAAAGGAAAATTTTAAAGAATCAGAATTTGCAGTGAACCTTGACTTTTCAGAAAACTATAGTATGGTTGTTCAAGATGAGTCCCAGTGTTACCACTGGGATAGTGGATAAGCCACAATTCACCCTTTTGTGATATATTATAAAGGAAAAACAAAAGGTGGAACATTTAAGTTACGTTGCAATTCCTGATTTCCTACAATACAACACAGTTGTAGTTTACACCTTTCAAAGAAAACTTATTTCCTTTTTGACTGTGAAGTTTAAAATAATTCTCCATGAGATCTTTTGATGAGTGTGCTGCACAATATAAAAATAAAATTCACCAATTTGTGTTTTCACAAGCAAGACTTCAATATTGAGTCCGAATGGCATTTTTCAGCAACATCACATGGAAAATAGTCTTGTGATGGAGTTGGGCAGCAGGGTTAGGAAATTAGCAGCTAGGGCTATCTTGCAGTGACCCAACGAAAACCAAATCTTAAGCACTCTCCAGATTTATGAATGAGCATTAGAAAATATTTCTTCTTATATATATTAACTTCACTTTTACAACTCAGGAGGATTATGTACAGTCACAACGATCGTTTCAACGAAGCAATTACCATGCAAGGGACTTAACAATATCATGCCTTTATACCTATTGACTTAAACACGTCGAAATTAAATGTGAAACCTTTTTCTAAAGCTACACAATCACCACAAGTAATTGAAAGATCACCAGAGAAACTTAAATTAATAGACGTTAATAGGTACATCACTGTTGTAGAACTGGTGGCTAGCTTATGTTCTTGAAAAAAATGAAGAACTTGATGAACTAAACGTAACATTTCTTCATCCAGCTGGACCTTCCTAACCCTTTTCTTATCCAAGGGAGCCAGATGTGTTACGGATGCTTCCCGCAGATTTATTATGTACAGTAAATAATGTAACATGAACTGGAAGAATTTATGTGTTATCTAAAAAAGATACTTTAAAAACAAATGAAGCATTAACCCCAACTACAATTGAACAATACAATATCAAGTATGTCTGAGTTATATTCCTTATTTCAACTATTTTTTTTAAAAATATTATCTCTGCTTTCTGTTGCTATTTATTTATTATATGGTCAGAATTTTGATGAAAAACTGCTCTGGGTTTCAATTATTTTACCTATGAACCCTTTATCAGCTCACTCTAAAACTTCTTATATCATTTAACATTAGTAGGGTCAGGTGGGGTAAAGTGGTCAGGTGGGGTAAAGTGGTCATACTCTAATAAATGTTGTAGTTTTTCCTCCCTATTTTTTATTTTTATCGTAAAGGTTTTACATATTTTTGTTTTAGTTTTCAGTGAAGAGGAGCAATGTTTTTCACACAAAATTATAATTTTAGCAACACATTGAATGCCAATAAATAGCCATTTTATTTTTGTACATTTCAGTACAATCTTTTAATTCTCTAATGAACTTCTCTCCTACATTTTGTTTAATCAAAATCTTAATATATTAGTTATACAGGAGGCTTCAAACATATCTCAAGAACACATTTCCATTGATAGGCAAGTTGTGTTTATTAATTTTTTTATTTTATAGTGTTTTTAGTAACATGGGGTAAAGTGGTCATATGACTAAGTTTAACGTATTCATGGTAACAATGAGTTTATTTAGGCCTAATATTTAATGATTGATTATTAAATATTAATTTAGAATAATAAAGCATATATTAATTTATCATAGTTTATAACATAAGATAAAATAAACAGCATTAGGCTTAACTTTTACATTGCTTGGAATGACTTTATTAAGACCTAATATTCAGTGATTAAAATTTGGATAAACTTGCATAATAAAATAATTTTTATTGTCTTATTTTTTTCCCTTTTTTTACGTAATAAACATGCCGAGAAAATATGTTCGGAAGATTGTACCAAATTACTCTGATGCCAGTCTACAATTAGTTATGCTGACAAGGCTAATTAGCTACGCTGGCAAGGCCAGTTAGCTATGCTGGTTAAAAAGGGCATATCCATTTATGCTGTAGTTCAGAAATTACCCGACTTTAAGAAGATGGGTCATTAACAAGTCCAGGCATAATGGTCCTAATGAGAATCATGGCTTCGAAGAAGAATCTTGCATCATTAAAAGCTTCAGATTCATTGCCCATGTTGGGCATTCATTCGATTGTTCTATTATATCAAATTTAATCCAAATGTATCTTAAATATCCTAATAGCAGAAAAAGTCCATTGGTTGATAAGACCACCAAGACCTGATTACCACAGAATTTGTGAAAACTGTCAACAAACAAATTGACCAAACATAACAATGTCCGTACCGAAATTACAGAATTGCCCATTGACTTCACCAGATCAACAAATAGATATTCATCAGAATTCAGAACCATCAACATCTGATATATGCAATTTAAATTTTAAAAGTACAAAAGTGTCAAATATGGCTAATACAACAAGTGTATATCCACTGAAGGACTTTAAGCTAATACTGACAACAATATCTCCACCAGTGTCAATTGTACGTAGAATGGCTATACATAACTCTAAAGATGAAAACAGAAGAAACAGTTGCACTTTGTCTACAAAAAAAAAAAAAAACAAGGGATGCCAAAAAAAAGCTAAAAAAACAGAAAATTATCAAGTCAACAAATTCTTTTGAGCCAATTTGTGCCACAGATATACAAATTTGACAAATCATATTTGTGGGATGTTAGTAAAATATTAAGGGAAGAAATCAATTAAACAGTTTATTGGACAAGATTGAGATAGTAATTAATGGGACACTTCATTAAATATCTAGAAAAATCCTAAATTGGTGACTACTACACATTTTCAGAATATAACGACATTGAAAAAACAGAGAGTCAGAAGTTATTAAAATATCTTTTTAAAAAAAAAATCTTTTTACCATAGAGAACACTATAAATTTATAATTTAATAATAATATTATTTAAATTTTAAATTTAAATAATAGTTCACAAATATAGAAGTTGTGTAAAATATTTTTAAGTAATAAAATGGCATTGTTTACTTATAATTTCCTTTTTATGTCATATTTCTTCAATATGACCACTTTACCCCACACACTGACCACTTTACCCCACCCATGGGGTCAAGTGGTCATAAAAACATGACAAAAAAAAGATGTCATTAAAAGGTGTTACTCTCAAAACATATTTTTAAAGTGTATTCTAATGTACTCTAGAACAATGTAATGTAAAATAAAATCCAAAACAATAATATTTTTTAGAAAATTTCTCATATTTATATTCCTGCAAAGTTAAAAATGCCTGTTTTTATGACCACTTTCCCCCACCTGACCCTATAAACTATTTAATTTTTTTTTTTGAAAATATGCATTTTTCAAAATTTTATCCTCTTTAAACCATTATTTTGTTGCATATCATAAGAAAGGCCATAAAAATGCTGAAAAATGTCACCTCACCCACCTCTCCTCGTAATTAGGAGAGCTGCTATGGCAAGCTAAACATATGCTGGTCTTGTGATTTTTGGCAGTTTTTTTAAAACCTTGCATAGCCATATTTTCCAAACGGGTTGATATATTTGAATAAAAGTCTACATGGAGATTACCCATGTGCCAAATTTGATCAAAATTTGAGATTGCGAGATCAAATGAGTGTGTTGATTCGACATGGAATGACCCTACTGTAACTGTGCTTGCAATAAATATGGCTCCCGAAACGCGGTATTTAATTATTTAGTCTTCAAGAACAGACTACAAAACATAGAGATTGTTTGGATATCCTAAATACCAGATAGGGATGAGCTTTGGAGTTATTATTAAATAACAAGTTATTAAATAATGAAATAACTAGTATTTTTAACTGTTATTTGATATCTTAAGCTAGCTTAAATGTCGTCAATCTCAAAATTAAGCACAGCAAAATATCAAATGCTAAATTTTCATTAAAAAATTTATAAGTTGATGGTAGAAATTATTTTTATTAAAATAATTTTAATGATCCAACACTTAATAATATTTCAATAAATTATTTTAGAAAACCTCAAACCTAATAGAAATCCTTCGAAATTAATTTCGAACCGTCACCGATAAACCCTTTACGCAGTGGACGTCATCCGATCAATCAATTTCATCATCCGATCGTGGTTTCAAAATACGACGCAACGCTTTAGTTGTTAACTGCAATTGGGTATTTAGCCGGAAGTAATACTTAAGTTCAGAAAAGAAAGAGGCCTGTGCTCTGCATCGGTTCCTTTTTTCGACAACAGCCAAGTCCACTATCGCTCGTAACTCTTTACCTAACAAAATTTTACTCCTGCATTTTGAGTACCTATTTTGAAATAAACTTTACTATACAGATTCAATAAATCTATCAAACTTTGCACTGTATAAAACTGAATTGTTATTTATAAAAAAAAATAATAAATCATCTGTAAAAGTAGATGGAAAAATATAATTTAAAAATACTAAAATTTAAGCATGTCAGCTGTATAGAAAATATCCACTGCCATCAACACAGCTTTGAATTTCTAAACAGAATTGAATTGGAGACAGAGTTTGGAGGAGTAACCCCCCCCCCCCCCCACACACACCCATACGGAAGCATTCAGTAAACCAAAAGGATTGAAATGCATACAACGGCAGTAAGCTTGTTGATAGCCTCCACCAGTTCCGCCACTCCAGTCCCTGGATTCGCCGCCTGCAACATGCCGTTGGTCACACCGCTGTTCGGATGCTGCATGATTAGATCCAACACACTATAGAGGATAGGAAAACGAAATTCAAATAAAAAAAATAAAAAAACTATATCACAATTAAATAATTGAAACAGATGTAGTATAGGACATTTGGCATATTTTTTTTTGGCGGCGAAAAATTGCCGTTAAACATAGCATAGGGTTGCCAGATTAAAAGTCGTCACAAGAATCGTTAAATATCTACAATGTCAGATGGGGTTGCCATAATATAAATTTATCGCCCCTATAAAACACGCCAAAAAAAAACTCGCGCGCCAAATGTCCTATACTACATTTGTACCAAATAATTTTCCAAGTAAATTCCAACCTGTTTTCTAAGTCCATTTTTGTGAGAAACTTCAGCATTCAATTCGATTTATATATGGTTTCTCGTAGTGAAATGGAGCGATCAAATGAAAATGAATTAGACGAATGGTACATAAATTTCTAAAACTAAAAAAAAAAAGATGTATCTAAGTCACATATCAAAAATTCGTGACAGGGAAAACTCATTCAGGTATTTAAAAACTATTAAAAGGATATTGAAAGATTGAATGTCAAAACAGAATTCAGAGTTTGTTTCATTTGTTGACCAACATGTTCCGTATTTCACTTCAGTTTGTTTGAAAAAAGTAAAGAGAACATAAACCCTAAAATCAGTTAGCCGTCAGTGGCCTAGTGAATAAAGGCGTCAGTGGGAATCAAAGGGTTCCTTGTTCGATCCTGTGCGACGGACTTGACTAAGAAAAGTTAAAAAGTAGTGATCTTGTTATCAGAGGGTGGCCAGCTTCACTACAAAATACTTGGAATGTCGTCCAGACATCCACAAAAATTATCGGCGTACGGGACGGGGTCTAAAGTCCCGACGTCTATTGAAGGCGTTTGGTGCCAGCTCAGGTGTTGTCCTCGTCATCTGACCATGGTTCAAAAACACGAGGCATCGTTCCCGGGTCTTTCCTTCGAAATAGGCCCCGAATCGTAGCCAATAGCCCACTGTTCAGCTCTAGTGCGATGTTTATTAACAAAACCGAAAGTAATGAACTAAATTAAACGAATTGATCAAAACGAACAACTTGATCAAATCGAAGGATTTCAACAAATTAGACGGAATGAACCCAGAAAATATAATATAATATTTTTTCCACTGTAAGAATATGATTTCGTTTGTATGTCAATGTATTAAGATTATATGGTCAGACGTGGCGCCACTGGGGGGGCTGTAGCCCCCCTGTCGGGCAAGGCAAGCCCCCCGTCGGGGAAAAATTATAAAGTTCGTCGGGGGAAAAGTGTTATTTTAATTGTGAAGACCAAATATTTTTGAAACATTGAATCAAATTTAATTTTTTTAATGAAATGGATCTAGGTCTTAATTCCGACAGATAAAATCCCGACACACCGAAATCTCGACACCAAAGGCCTATCGTGGCCGAAAATTTAGAGGCTCGAACCGATGAGCGCGATTTTGATACTGAATGCATGCGACATACAGCGATTTGGTTATCAGAGAGTTGTCAAATTCGTTCCTTTCGCAAATAAAAAATATTGGTCATGTATAAGGGATATTGGTGTACCTTAAATCTGATCGTGATCCAATGTCCTGACGCCTATTGAAATTGCGTCGTGTACCAGATTAGGTGTTGAACTCGTCATCTGACTATAGTTCAGAAATACTGGACAGTGTTCCTGGGTCTTTCTTTCGAAATGATCCCGAATCGTAATTAAAACATATATTACACTTAAATAATTTTCTTTAACGTTATTTTATTACTTTATTAACAAGTAAACTTATTTTATAGGGGATTGTATATCTTGGGTTTTATTTTATTGTATGGGAACAGCATTCTTGATAGAAGTAGTGTCGTTTGGCACGTTTAGTAAAACTAATAAAATATTTTAATAACACAAATTTAGAAAATATGATTTAAGCAAATTGGAGACAAAAATCATGTTCGGTTGAATCAGACAAATTGGAGACTAAATCATGTTCGGTCGTGTCACAAAAATTTCTTGAATGGCCATTGAATACGGGGATGGCCAAAGAATTTTTTTAGCCAAAGTAGGTATAATTTTTTTGTAGACAATCAGACAGCTTATTTTTTTTAATATTTTAAATCATACACTTAAAAATAACATAATGGCTGAACATTTCGGTAAGAAATTAATATGTAAACTTGCACATTATCTATGCAATGTACAAATATATATTTAAAAAAAATGAAATAGTCATTTGTAAAGTACAAAAGTTGTCTACTACAATTTGGCGTCCTCTTTAGTCTGGCGGCCTAAGCAGTCGCTTGATCCACCAGATAAAGTTAAGCAGCCCCCTTGTAAAAACTATTCCCGCGTCATCCCGCATGCAAGCGGTTTCCAATTCTTTGCCAAGGTTCAGCAGTAAAATGAAAGTTTTTCGTACACCGCAATACTCTTTTCTTTGTAATCTAGGGGATCAGAGAGAGAAAGGAACCCTACCCTACTTCGTTTTTTATTGGTGGATGACACGTTTCGGAGAGGAGAGTGACCCCAGGCCACATGGCCAACAAAACTGAAGATGTCCCCCCTTCAATAAAACTTCCCATTCACGTCTAGGGTTCTGGGTGGTGTTGTGTCAGTGTGAAATTTTTTTTCCCTACAGTGCTCACTTGCTGACTATTTTCTGCATATTATAGTGTAAACGAAAATTTATCTTCGTGTATGTTAAATTTTTGTGAGTCTAAAGTTTTTTCATACACATCTTTTTTTCAATTCTGCATATCTATCATATTGAAGTGAGTAAACTTTTCTATTTTCTTATAACGAGGAAACAAAATGAAATAGCTAGGTTGTATTTGTGATGGGATAGAAAAAAAGCTATGGGGATCGGTTTTTGCTTGCTATAATGCCCGACGCTCATTGGTATAATGATAATCGCTCCAATGAATTGTCCCAATTTCTAGTTCCGACCGAATGTGTTGCTTTTTTGTTTGTCTGTAATTAATTTTTAAATTCTTATAACTACCAATTTAAGCTATTGAATTAAGTAAAATAAAAATAATTAATATGAATATCTTGTTTGTGAAATTAGATATGTGAGGTTTGATTATTTTATCTGCAGAAGGTTTCAAAAAGATATTTAATTATGGGTAAATTATATATTTTGTTATTTTTTTTCTTCGATAAAAATCTAAAGTCCAAAAAAAAGTCAAATTAAAATTAAATGAACTGTATTACATTTAATTCTTAATTAATGTACGGATATCAGTAAGAATTTTGAAAATAATTGCATTATAAAAGTTATAAATACTTTAAAATATTTTATTTCTCAAATGTAAATATTATACTTTACTAGTAATTTTTTATTAAGCATTATTATTACTACAAAGGATAATTTAACAGACTTATTAATTACCCTTAAATATAAATATAATTATTTTATAAATGTAATTTAAAATAACTAAAATTTTAAAAATCCAAAAAATAAAATATTTCTAAGATACTGCAGGATGGAAAGCTTTTTTTTATTCTCAAAATATAGCTTTTTTATAAAAATTAATCGAACCATGATTATACAATTTTTTTACTGTGCCATCAAGTTAATTTTAACACGCATCGTTTGACAGTAGTACGATTTGTACAGTTTTTGTAACAATTATCTGCTTTCCACAATGCTTTAAGTTTATGAAAATACGTAAAAGGGCGAGATTGAAAAATTAGCTGTATTAGAATTATTCAATCAAATCACCACTATTCATCTCGTAGTACTATTAAAAAACATAAAATATTATATACATTTATTTTCAAACATTTATCACTAACAAATTTACGATATAGATTAATACTTGATTTTTAAATAAAACGTCTTTAAAATGAACTACTTGGCGTATCTGGACAGAAACACCATGTAACTCTTTTAGAGTGATAATTTCTGACACTTTTACTGCGAAACGAATATTACTATTTACTTAAATTGGTTCAAGTCCGATAGGAAATTAGGAGCCGATGCGTGTAAAATTTAGTAAAAGCAAAGCACACATAGGGCGTGAATGGAACGCGCTGCATAAGACGGAACAATTTGTCTTCCTTTTTGCTTCAGAGGTTTCTGTTGACGACCATTTCCTATTTCTCTATAATCTGCTAAAATTGTTTCACCTATAATCATTCTGGACGTGTTCCGATACAGCCACATCTGATTGATTTTTTTACGATAAAATAATTTTATAAGAAATATTTACGTAGAGGATATTAGCCCCCCTGTCGGGGAAGGCCAGCCCCCCCCCCCCGTCGGGCAATTCCTGGCGCCACCACTGTATATGGTCAATGTTCTACTTAACAATTGCACAGCTACTAAACATGGCTCAGTCTAGGGGGTGTTAACTGAGCGTAAAACGTTTACGCATGTACTATTATTTCAAATCCCAAGTCAATCGCGAACGTATTTTCATTAATAATTTTGAAAAGAAGTCACGGTCTGAGGTCATATGGTCTGAGATGTTAGCATCATGATGGAGACGTCATAATCTCTGTACTACAGTCCATTCATGCTCGAAACTACGGACCTTTACCTCAAAACTAAAGGCCTCCGTGGCCAAGCGGTTAAGGCATTCAGCTACTAATCCGGGGATTGGTGGTTCGAATCCGCGCGATGAACTTGACAAAAGGAAAGTAAAAAAGTAGTGATCTTGTGATCGGAGGGTTGCCAGCTTCGCTACAAAAATACTGGAAAAGTCGTCCAGAACATCCGCAAAAAATAACGGCGTGTATACGGGACTGGTACACGATAAATCTGATCGGGGTCCAAAGTCCCGACGTCTGTTGAAGGCGTTGGGTGCCAGTTCAGGTGTTTCCTCGTCATCTGACCATGGTTCTAAAATAACGAGGTGCAGGTATGAATGAATTTGTATGTGTTCCCGGGTCTTTCCTTCGAGATAGACCCCGAACCGTCGCCAATAGCCCACTGTGCAGCTCTAGTGCGACGTTAATTAACCAAACCAAACCTCAAAACTAAATTTTTTTAATAAAAAGTTCAAAAGAATACCTTTTCAAAAGTTATATTTAAAATTATTGATTAAATATTAAATTTCAATTGATTAACTGAATTATTGTTTTCTGAGTAATGAAATATTTTAAAAAAAATTATTATTTAAAAAAAATTTCATATTTAAAAAAAATTTCATATTTAAAAAAAATTTCATAAGAAGATGTTTAAAATAAAAGTTAAAAACAAGTAAGCATACATATCGCACGTATTTAATTTCATTTAAGTGGTTATATCCATACACGTTTTTCTTATTCGATTCCTGAAGTTCATACCCAGATTTGTTCGTTGTAAAGTGTGAAACATATATCACGAGTAAAACATGGGGAAAAGGATCCGTAAAAGTAACAAACATAAAAAACTGAAGTTCGTGGATCCTTGTTATACTGGTCCTCCAGTGCGTGGGAGAAAGAAGTAAGTGGCTTATTTAAAGAGAGATTCGTTGACTAATTTTCAAGCTAATTTTGTTTATTTCTTATTTAAAAATTTTCTCTTTCAAAACTTCTATGTGTTGTTATTTTTAAAAGTTTTTCGATTTCTGAAGATATCTGTAGTTTAAGAGGAGTGTTTTAAATAATATTTTTTTCACTTGAATTACATTTTCATGTCATTTAAATAAAGAACATTATGTGTGATGAATTATTTTGAAAGAAAATTGTATTATTTTTTTTTATTCCTAAATCATTAAACATATTTTAAGTACAGAATCATAGGCGTAAAGTTTTCAAACTGATGGGGAGCTCTAACTTGAGTCTGTTTTTCAAAACATGGGGGGAGGGATAGTTTTTTGTATTGGAGCAGTGATTCTTTAAAACTAAAATAGGGCTTGGATCCCCTATTTTCATATATGTTCATAGAAGTCCCCCACCTAGAGATGAGCGTAGTAGTTATTATTAAATAACCAGAGTTATTACGATATTATAATGAACTAACTAGTATTTATAACTGTTATTTGATATCTTAAGTGAGATTAAATGTTGTCAACCTCAGAATTAGGTGCCACAAAATATCAAATGCTAAATTATTATTGCATTTTTATTAGTTGATGGTAAGAATTATTTTCATTAAAATACTGTTAATGATCAAACACTTAATAATATTTCCATAAATTATTTCTATTATACAAACATATTAATTTTTCCTAATTATTTTTGCATCATATTGTCAATCTCAATATACACGTAAAAAAAAATCATAGCTATTCAATTTTTGTCAACATACACTTTTAACTTCTATACTTTATTTCAGACCATGATAAAGAAAATTAATAATGTTTCAAATTTATACAATATACCTTTTACAATGCGACAAAGAGTACCAAAGAGTTTCAATTAATATCATTCCGCTAAATGCGAATCACAAGCAAAGTATCTTTCTCCAAACCTCCATTTACCCAAAGAATGTCTATGATATAAACAAAATACACTCGAAAACTGATTCACACCCTTAATCATGCCAACCAACATCATTTTTCCGACACCAAATGAATTGAACTATCCCATTCTGATCCTTCCCACAAAACAATAAACTTTCGCTGATTAGAACTCTTAAAAAATATCCTGATTCAATCATAAGATAAACGATTACAATATCGATAACCGCCGAAAAATGTATTTTGAACCAATGAGTTCTAATATTAAAATATTTTTTATCATAATAATATTTCCAGTATCTTGAAATTATCTGGATTGCAATTTGGACGTGTGCCAGTAATGAAGTGATGTAAACATCACAGTTTAATCCTCTTGGTTACTGCTTGTGCGATCCTTCTGCTATTGAGGATTTTTAGGAGTTATATACAGAGTAAGTTTGTTTCAACCAAAAACGTCTTGCATGTGGAAACAAATCGTTCTTCCGTTTTCCTTTTTACTAACATGGTAATCTTTTTTTAACTGCTGTTTTTCTAACCTATTCCTTTTTTTTTTTTAACTTGCTCTTATTTGACGTTGTTGTTAATTGTTTGAAAAACATATTTTTTAAAAATTTTAATTTCGAAATGCAGCTTTTTTTTAGCAAATAATAACTGAGTAAATATGTTGAGTATGGGGTGAATTGAAGCATTTTTTTAAAATCAGGAAACGATGGTGACGGCGTTTCTCGTCTGCTGACATCTACCAGTAAAGCAACCTCGATGCGCCCTGTTTACGTCACGATTGAAAGTGCTACGGTTAAAGCCTGAAAACCTCCTTTTTTCGTGTTTGGATTGTGTTGAAAGTGAGAAATCTGATTATTCCGTGCATTAATTTTAAAATGCATCGCAGCGATTCGAACTCAGTGATTTTGCTGATTTGATGAGTGGTTCCTTACGATTCTCGGCCATAATGTCTTCAGTGAAAGAGGAATGTTAACGTACAATACAAAATTCGAATCTATTTGAAAGAATAACATATGGGTTATATAAGGTTTTGTTTTTATTAAAATAATTTTAACTAAATAACTAGTAGATTAGTATCAATATTTTTTACTGCTTGTGGAGAATACTTCGGGTTCACTGGGATACGAACACGCAATCTATGGCATCGCTCCGTTGGGCGGTCATCAAAATCTGTCATTAATTTATTTTTGGAGAAAATAAATTTTAGCACCTATATATAAAATATTGGAATTTATTTAAATGAACACCATGCTATTAAAACACGTTTTGAAAATATTGTTTAAACATAATTATTATATTGAATTTTTTATTCCTGAAAAAACCGACCTAAATTCCATTTGCGTTATATATTTTTTTATCGGATTTTTTATATGGAAAGGAAATATAGTTTTATTTTATAAAATTGAACTAGAGTGCAGAAACGGGCTGTTACAAATGGCGCATAGAAGATCAGATTTCGACAGCACTCTTAAGCGCACGGACATACCAAGCATTAATGTCACAGGCTACTGACGTCGATTTATGCACCCTGGCAATTGTAGTCTCTGGCCTTCGACTACTCAGGATCACAGCTGGTACCCCTTCGGGCAGTCGATCATGGTGCTTACAGGCAATCCTTTGGGCAGTCGTTTGGGGAATAATTTTATTCATTCGAACTAGAGTTACAGATATCAAGTAGAATATGAAATTTCGACAACACTCTCTTCTAAATTTGGAGCTGAACTCATAATTTGGGAATATAAATAAATTCAGAAAAATGTTGTAGATAAGAAAATGTTGTTTCTTGTATGCAATTTTCTGAAGTGAATTTTAAAAAAATATTCATTGAAGAATTGCTGATATATTCCTTTTGTTTCCTTGAACAATCCAGAAGTTTCCTAGTTTTGACAGGAGGCTGATGGTGAAAGCTCTTCGCCATCGAAAGGTCCTTCAGCCTCTGAACTGTCATTAATGAATGCCAAGCAGTCGTCACTTTCGACATAGCTAAAGCACGCCGTCATCAGAATTCGTAGAAGAAAATTCAAATCAACGTCTTCTTGTGGCCCTTTCAGCCGCGATAGTGTTCACATAGTTTAAATAAAGGCAGGGTGGATTTGTCAAAAAGGGCACATTTTGGTATTTGAAAGGGCACTTTCCTTATCTTTCATTGGATTTGTTTCAGAAAGGCCAAAATTTTCTCTTATTTAAAAGCTTTTTTTAAATTTTGTATAATTTTGTGTTTTGTTTATAAACGTTTAAAATTGCATTAGAAAATAAAAAAAAAAATATTTAAAAAATGCACCAAAAAGTCTTAATATAAAAAATCTCTAAAAGTGGTATTTAAAATAAAACAAATTGAAATGTCTTTTGGTTCAGTTAGAACAAATCTAAATTTCAAATTGCAAAATACTATCTTTTTTTCCTATAATAAATTAAGTCCTTGCAAAGAGTCAATATTCCATAATCTTCAATTAACACAAATACAATCAAAACAACGGTCCTTGACTTGTTATTTTCAATTTACTGATCTTCGGTGGTCATTTATATCAATAAAATTCCGCATTGTCAATATAACATAATTTCATGCATCGTCATCATCACACTATACTAGTTTATAACCCCCCTCTCCCCCCCCCACCTTTTTAAAAAAAAAATCAAAGTAAAACTTTAACCCTGAGTATTTTAACCCCGAGTAGGTAAATATTATAATTAGACATGTTACATACAGGCTAATAAAAAAAAACTGAATTTTTTCCAAGGAAAAAAAATTTCAAAGTCCTCAAATTTTCTAGACTTATTTTTAAAAAAGTTTTTACACCATCAAATTTCGTTAAGTGAGGGGAGGGAGAGAAGTTTCAAATAAAAAAAATGTAACAAAATATATAAGCAGTAAAACAAATAAGTACATTAATAGCAGCCAAACAAAAAGGAACAGGCTTCTTCCAAAACTTAATTTTTTTTAACTCCAAATGACAAGTCCTTAACTTCAATTTCGTATATTAAATTATATTTTTGAAAAATTTAATGCAATTTTGTTATGTACTGCAAATCAAATCATAATAAAATAGAAAGTAGTGAAGTATAAACATTTATTTATCAGATGTAAAAGGATTGTAAGTCTTTAAAAAAAAATAGCAGTAGATCACTTTTAGTGAATTTCTACAATTTTAAGGTTTTCATGAATGAAAAAATTCTTAAAATTGTGCCATTTGGAAGTTTTATTCGTTACATGCAATCGAAATTAGAGAACCATCTCAATTTTCACAATGATATCCCCGTTTGACAAAGATAGCAAATATTCGGACAAACAGGATAAAAAGTTAACTATTTTTTCTGATGCGAAGATTGATTCTAGTGATTGGATCTTTCAAAAAAGGTGAGAGAAAATTCCACTGGCATGGTGAGAGAGTAAAGAAGATCACAATTAGGGGTTTTAATTTTTTGACAGGAGTCATTCACAATCCTTTCTTGAAAAGTACCTTCCTTCAAAGTAAGCAATATTTGGATTGATGCATTGTGAATGCCGACTCTGCCGTCCCATTTCAAGTATTAAGAAAAGTAATCCTTTACACATGTACAAACAGCCTACAATTATCTTTTGTGTCGCCAACTGAATACCTATACCTCAGCAAGGCCTCTTTACTTTAACTCCATTGTTCAGCAAATGTGACGTGGGTTGAGGTACGATTGGGATACCAAGACCCTACAGACCTACGTTTTTGCAGATTTTTTTAAAATTACGGAGCGCAAAAAAGATACTGAAAAAAAGGCAGGGCACATTTTTCACTTCTAAAAAGGGCAGGGCGCGGCGCCCTTTAAAAAACGCATAACAAGCAGAACACTGATAAAAATATAAGTTTATTTCCATCAGAAGATAATATAAGCACTTTTAAATTGGTTTTATCTGGAAAAAATTTACTTTATGAAAATGTATGGTTTTCGGTAACGGACATACCGGCAAGTAAACCTATGATTTACCCAATTATTTTCTTTATATAATTTTTTTATAAATTTAATGTTACTTAAGTCAAACAAAAAGTAAACCTAAAGTTTGAAGTTTTTCAGTTCAAAAATAAAGTTGCAGCATCAATATAAGCGAAAAATAGTAACGCACATACTAATAAAAGACAGGAGAGAGAGAAAAAAACCTAATCTATCTCTGATATGCACTGCCTGTTTCTAACTAGCTGGCATGTGTGTAAACATGAATCTGTGAACCAAAAACTACTTGAAGTATATAAGTATTGCACATATATATATTTAAAATATGCAATCTGTCAATTATAAAATAAGGTATGATTTATTTGATGGACGTATTTGAAGTCAGAGAAACCGTGACCCGTCCAGAAATATAAACTTATTTAAGCATGTTCAAAACAGAAACGAATTAAAAGAAAAAGGTACAAGTAAAAGTAACAAAGTGTACAGCTAACCCAGCTGTATATATACTCCCAACTACAGGTTGGCCAGTTCTGATTGGCCGGCGCTGCGTGACGTCAATGCACTTAAATGTGAGAGACGTCGGTGACGTCACACCGCGTCGGTCAAAACAGACAAGATTATTTGCATGAAAACAAATATTATTTACGTTTTCCATTTTAAAAACGGAGCTGTGGTTTGACATGATTTATTTATATTCTGTGATTTTCAAATTTTGAGAAAAAGTTTACTTTGATGTGATTTTGCATATATTTAAAACTTTTTTTTGCGATTTCTAGACAAGCCTCTCGTGTGACACCATTCTTTCGTTCTAGAAACCTTCAGTGGAACGAGCCCCCACTGGCAGAGGACGCGCAGGAAGTCTCGCGTCCCACGGAGGAACTCATCAAGTCCAAAAAATGCACAAAGAAGTTGAAACGTAAAAAGAAAAAGGTGATCAAAGATGACTACATCATTGGTAAACAACCACATATATAAATGTACTACTAGATTTCTAGGTTTAGGACGTAAAATTATCATAATATATATGTAGTATAACATTTGTATTTACTATAAAATAGTAAGTACTATTATATATAGTCAATTCAATATGAACTTAAAATGCACAAAATCTTTTTTTGGTTTTGTTTTACACACAGTTAAAAGAGAGTTTGTTTCTATTCCAATTTACACAAATTTTTTTTTTTAAAGACAGCTAGGAAAGCAAGGCCGTTTGTGCTAGACTGAAAAGGGCAAGAGGGGCGGAACTTTTGAAATAGGTTCACGAGGGTGCTATCAAGATAAAAAAGGGCGGGCAGAGCGGACTGTCCTTCAAAAAACACCTACAGTGAACACTGTATCTGCCAACTTTTATGGTTTGTCTGTACCATATACATATTTTAGGAATTATTTATATATTTTTTATAAAATTGTAAGTGATTCTCTTTTCCTTCTTTCCTAAAGATACTTGGGTTATATTTAGGGGAGCTAAATTGTTCGAAATTTTTTTAAACTCGTTTAATCGCAAGGTTCGGTTGCAATGTGTGTGAATTTTAAAAATATTCTTTAAAATGTTATATTGTGCTAGCATCATCCAATTAACATCCATACCAACACAGAAACTACTTTAAATGCCAATTTCACTTACGCAATGTACATTTAGGGTAAATGTAAGTTAGTACAGCAATTCACAAGAGGTAAAGCTTTGTTTATTGAAATTTTCTGTTTAAATGTGTACTTTATAATAAGAAAGCATTGTGGATCGTGTTAGCTTGAGTGTATTTTATCGCTATTAAAGAGGAGAAGCAAGCATTTTTTTTATGGTAGGGAAATGTTTTCCGAACAGAGCATTAATGATTTTTAAATATGGGAACGTCCATTGTTACTCTTGTGACGGTCATAGAAAATTTCATAAAAACGTACATTTTTTACAATACTAAACATATTTAGGTTAAAATTCAAAATTACTATTTAAATGTATTACATGTCATTCATCCCGCTTCATAAAACATATCTAATATCTAATTTAGTATATTTTTGTTGTCTAGGAAATAAATCAAAATTTTGTTACTCTTGTGACCACTGGAAAAGGCAAAGTACAAAAAGTGTTTTTAAGGTAGAATTCCTGTGAATTATATGAGAATACAAAACTCAAATTTACAAATATAATAGAGCAATTATATCTCTTCAAAAGGGAAAAACTTTTGAATCTCTTTGACAAAATCTGAATTAATGGCATTGTTTTAAGTAAAAGGCTAAGCGTTACTCTTTTGACGTTACTCATGTGATATTTTGTCCACAATTGAATTTCTGCTTAAAAACCTCAAAAAATCATTAATATATGAGCTAATTCTCAATTTTTTTAATATACAACAGTTTTAAACATTGATAGGAGTCTAAAATTGCTTAAAAGGGTATAGAATTATTATATTAAAAAATAGTTTACTAAAAAAATATTTTACAAATATAAGAGCAACAAAATTAGCCACAATTTGGTTTCTTTTGTATCAAATAGCATGATCATAAGGTTAAAACTTTTGAATTATTTTTATGTGTATTAAAGCACCTTATTTGATATTCATCATATACTGTTAGAATTAACGGACCACAACATAGTTTACATTCACCTACTGGTTATATTGCAATTTCTCGGCTCTTTTGCGTTCTGTTACTGAGCAGAATTGCTCTTCATCTTCATCATCGGTTTCACTTGCAGTTTTATTGCTGTTTCCTTTATAAAATATGAACTCTGTAGGAATTATCGTTTGTTATGGTCAATGGTAGATAGTGGCATTTTTAGTAGCTTCGACAAAGTGTGTTTTTGTGTGCCCTTCACTATACAATTTCTCCGAGCAATACGCAAATGAATTCTTTGGCTATGATTTCTTCATTTGGTACATAAAGTATGTTTACCTTTGTTGCACCATGAACAAGTTCTGCAAAATCAGCAGCTTTTTGTATAATTGTTTTTTACCATGCACTTCATTTCATAGACATCACTTAAAAAAAGAAAAACAGCACTGATTCCATCTACAGCACTCGTATCATAAGCTGTTGGAAAAAAAATGTCCATGAAAATTGTTAATATTTAAGTGCTGGCATGTTTACAAAATTATATTTTTGTTTAACTTGGCCTGTGCAACCATCAGAAAAAACTGGATACACTTTTGACCGATGTATTTTCTTGGAGATGCTGCATTAAAATATTGTGCAAGCACATTTACAGAAAATCTGTCTTGTATTATATAATAGTCGTTCTATGATATCTTTTCAAAATGCACATTCTGAATGTCTACCAACATTCAAGTAAAGTATCAAAGCACCAGCGACATAACAAAATTGAAACAACAAATTTCCCAACTTAACGATTCGAAATTCCCAACTCAACAGTGCTGAAAATTCCCAGTTCCAACTTATCAGCATTTTTTATCTTTTTTATATACATTTTAGGTAATATTAAAGAGTTCTCTCACAAGCATTGATTTGTTGCACCCATATTCCAATGCAATGTCCGTTCTGAGGTCTAATTTAAATGTAATTATACAAGTTGAGCGATTTCTAATCTGCTCTAGCTTTCATTTGCTAATAATATTAATTTTCTTCAGGCATAAATTTTCTCAAATTGGGGATTTTTAGAAGTAGAAATTCCCAACTTTCAGGGTTTCCAGATTATAGTGGGGACGTGCTCCGCCCGGTGCAATGGGCCTACACAGCACTCTAAATCAATAAATCTTTAGGAATGGAGAAAATAAATCTGCAACTGTCCTATGAATTACTTTGAAAGTTTTTATGAAAACCACAAATACACACATTCTGAGGACCTGCTGTCATAATTGTTCTGTAATTTTAAAGTAAATAAAAAAATTAAGTTCATTCATTTTAAAAACATGAATGAATGCAAATTAATTTGTTTTAAATTAATTATTAATATAATTAATTACGGAAAAACTACTCAAGAACTTATTCTTAAAAAGGGCAAAGCCAAATAAACTTAAAATATTGTTTTTGTTTTGGTCTGAAGACAACCTATTTGATTTACTTGCCAGAAATGTTATGCGTTACTCTTGTGACACAGTCATTTGTTACTCTTGTGACAACACAACAGAGGATGTTCTATGCATGACACACAAAAAATAAATGGTGTAAAATATGTCTTATTCCACCAAATCAGAGATTAAAAGGTTTCAAGTAAAAATGTTAAGTAGTTTTTACAAATTTGAAACTTTTATATGTTTTTTGTTACTCTTGTGACTATTAAACATCACTATTAAATAGAGTTAAAATTTTATTCAAAAGCTAATCTAAAATATTTCAACTATATATATATGATAAATATGTAAATGGATTATGAATTTGTATATATAATGATTTCAATTAATGAACAAAATTAAGAAAATAATATACTATTATCGAAGGGACATTTTTGGCCCCAATAAAAGTGAAGAAATAAGTCAACTTTTAGAACAAGTTCACTGCAGACTATTATTCTTATGAAATAATACCTTAAAAATTCATATCCAGCAACTTTCTAGGATTAAATTGATATACCACACTTACAGTTTGGTTAAAATTTTAATTTCAGTAAAAAGTTTCATTTTTGGTGGACGTTCCCATATACCTATAAAACACTCCATCATGCAGCGACTACATCGACCAGACACTGCATTTGCATCCGACTTTACTCCAAATAAAAACCATAACGTAGATTTCACCTTAACAGAGTCGGCTCGTGGACTACAGCAAGTACAGCCGGGCTGCACCTAAATTTATTAGTGTATTTTAAAACTAAAAAAGATATTTTACTAATTTTCTTAAATGAAGATTAGAATTGAAAATGAAATTACTACGGTAAGTAAACAAAATATCTGACAATCCAAATTGCAGCCCAAAAAATGAATTTTCTGATTTGGGCTGCACTTGGTAATTTGATAAACTGACTGCCTTGTGGGTGAATTGCGGGAATGGGTGGAAGAACCGACAATTTCCAAAAATCACTCCAAACGGAAATAGTTTTCGTGAATATTTTGCTGTGTGCTGTTGTTTCGCTATTTAAGTTAATATTATATTTGACCGATTTGTATTTTTAAAAGAAAGGTTTGCTTTAATTTAAAAAAAATTAGTAAGTGTTTTCTATTTTTTTTCGCATATAATCATTTTGTAAAAATTGAAAGGAGACTTTGATTTGAGTAGTAAATAATAAAGAATTTCCATTCATGTATGGTTTACGCATGTTATCATGTACGCCATTTAAAAACTATAATATAGATTTTATAAAATATCGTCAGATAATAACGTTAAACATGACGGACACACACTAGTTTCCAAATGGACCGATGGAACCAGACAACATGAATTTGCGACAACACATGTTGAGAAGCACTTGTCTTGAAAGGTTCAATTGCTTCAGTGTTCGATGCTGGAAGTGGAATCAGTGGAGTGGAGGCTGTGGGAAGGGGGGGGGGGGTGTAGCAGTGTCCCCATAAGAAATCTTTGAAAAATATTTAGTTAGGTTTTTCCGTGTGAAATTCTACAAAATCAAATTTTTGCAATCACTCTAGGGCAGGGGTCGGCAACCTGCGGCTCGCGAGCCGCATGCGGATCTTTTGATGTAAAGCTGCGGCTCTCCAGTTCCATACGGAAAAAAAAAATTGTTATCAAAACCCTTAAAAAATAAGAAAATATATTTTTAAGTACCTAATTTCTCAATAGCTTCTATTTTCATAATCGTTAATTACAAATCGCTACGCTTAACATGACCGTAATGAGATAAATTTGAACTATTGTTTTGTTTTTAGATATGAGACTCCGTGACCATGTTTATTTTTCAGCCAATTGCATTCCATTTCCGTCACACCCAACAGCCACCGTCTAGAGTCTAGACAACACGTCTAGATTCTAGACGTGTTGTCAGTTAGTCATCCTCAGATAGTTACTGTCGACGTTACGTTGCATATGTGTTAATTTATTCGCTTGTTGTTTCAAGAAGAATACGATTTAGAAGCGAATTATCTTCTCAAAGGTATGTACGCGTATTTATACTTATATATAAGAATGGAGTGTCTGTCTGTGGAATCGAACAAAACCCCTCATTTTGAGTTTTCTTCACGAATTAGGATACCCTGATTCAGAAAATCACATTAATTTTTTTTTTGTCTGTCCGTCCGTCTGTCTGTTTGTCCGGATTTAACTCAAAAACTACTGCACGAATTTTTATGAAACTTGCACCAGTTTAAAATCTGCACTTTGTTTCATGTGGATATCTGCAACCGTTTAAAAGTTATAGAACTTTTTCCATTTTCCTATACATTATTCCTATGGGAAATTTACATGGAGATCTTCCCTTCATACATTATTGTTAACAATCGCCTTGGCGACCAAAAATATTTTTCTACAATACTGGCTGCCTTCTATTATTGCGATTTTTCATTGGGCAGCAGATTATAGGAATCGGTCGTTAACTAAAACCTCGCCAACCGAGGGAGTAAGATAAACCACCAGTTTCGTCAGACGCCATGGGTATCTTATGCATGCACCGAACATTGATTTGTTCCCAAGATCTTAAATGCATCTGTGCTTAATTTCCTATCCAACGCTATTACATTTATGTCAACAGTGCTATTTGTTACGAAATCGGACAGTGCTATAGTGTCGGAATGTGTCCTCCTAAAAGTAAAATTAAGGTTTCTATATTTATACCTCCATGTAGCTTATTTGAAATGTTTCACTTCAGAATATTTTATTGAAATTCAGAAATGATTATTTGAAATGATTTTGATATATAGAGAAGTATTGCCTGTAAATATTAATGCTGGCATATTTAAAATTATTCTATGTTACAATTCTCTGAAATTTCAAGGTATACAGTTACAAAATAAAATAATTCTTTATTTTTCTTAGAAATAGTTATTAAAGACGGATGCCAAATCTCCGGTCACCAATTGGCAGCCATAAACCTTCGCCAAATAAAATAAATTATTTCCATTTGGAAGAATAGAATAATTTTTAGCTTTGATATGTTATTGTATTATCAGTACTAAAAATAATGAATGTAAAGTTTAATAATTGCACTTTTTGTTACTGGGTTTAAAATATATAAAAACATATATACAACTTTTTTAATAATATAAATTTTCTACACCATTTGGCATTCAAACAACATAGCCAAGTGTTTTGTTTTCATTATCTGCAAAATGCATTATTTTTAACGACATCATATTAAAGGCTAATATTATGAAAAACGTTTTTAATTATTAATTTTTAGGGATTTTTATATTGCAAAATATATATATTTTACAAAAACATTAGTTTATACGCGATAGCATGTAAAGTCGTGAATATAAATTAAAAAAAAAAATAGGTTAAGATATCTCCATAACTACTCAAGATAATTGAATAAATTTAGACAAGGTATACAGAACGATATTCGACTGGCTATGCTAAATAAAAAAGTCGCACAGCTCTTATTTCACAAATTGACCATGTGCAATGCCGGACCATATTGCTAGTAATATAATAAAATCAGTAAAATAATTGGATTACATATCTGAGGATCGTGTTAACGAAGTAATAATGGTAAATAAATTGTTTGCCGTTTTAGATAGCCTAAGTAAAATTTTAAAAAATCATTTTTTCAGCTACGCCGCCAGCATGGCTTCTGGTAAAAAAAAGAGAAGAACTGAAGAAGAAAACCGAGAATTCAATCAGGATTGGACGGAGTCGTTTGCATTCATATGCAACACAGATGGCCTTCCGACTTGTCTCATTTGCCACGAAAAACTCGCACACAATAAGAAGTCAAATTTGGAGAGACATTTCACTACAAAACATACCCAGTTTGCTGGTAAATATCCAACCGGTGACGCACGAAAAAGAGCTGTTGTAGAGCTCCAAAAAAAAAACAGCAGTCAAGTTCCATGCTAAGTAACTGGGCGCAATCTTCCAATAATGTAAATTTGGCAAGCTTTGCAGTATCATTAGAAATTGCAAAAAGAGGAAAACCATTCACAGATGGCGAGTACGTCAAAGATTGTTTTATACGTGCATCTGAAGAACTGTTTCGTGATTTTAAAAACAAAGCAGAAATCATGAAAAAAATCAAAGAATTGCCATTATCTGCTAAAACAGTACAAGATAGAACTGCTAAAATGTCTTCAAATGTAACACATATGCAAGTGGAAGATATTCAACTGGCTTCTGCCTTATCACTTGCTATAGATGAGTCTTGCGACATAAAAGACATGGCACAAATTACCCTTTTCGTCAGGTATATGTCGTCCCAAGGACCAAAAGAAGAACTGCTAGGATTGCTACCGCTCTCAGGGCAAACTCAAGGAACAGATATAGCAAATGTTGTGCAAAAATGCCTGTAAGACAATGGAATCGATATAAATAAAATAGTTTCTATAGCAACTGATGGAGCCAGAAGTATGACAGGAATACATAGAGGTGTAACATCAATTCTTCAGAAAAAAATAAACCACGAAATTCTAACGTTTCACTGCATAATTCATCAAGAAGCGCTTTGTGCCCAAACATTTCCGGCCGAAATAGTTGAGGTCATGAACTTGGTAATTAAGATTATTAACAGCATCTTGGCAAAAGCACTCTACCATCGCCAGTTTAAAGATTTCCTTGAAGAAATAGATAGCCAGTTTTCTGACCTACTTCTGCACAATAAAGTGTGATGGCTTTCCAGAGGTAACGTATTGCAACGTTTTGCTTTGTGCTTGAGTGAAATAAAAACATTCCTCAATGAAAAAAACATTGACCATCCCGAATTGGAAGAAGACAAATGGCTGCAAAAATTCAACTTCATGGTAGATACCACAATCAAACTAAATGAACTAAATCTAAAACTGCAAGGAAAGGGCAACCCAGCCTACGCCTTGCTTGAAGAAGTGGTATGTTTCGAAAAAATATTACTTATTTTTGTTGAGGACATGGAGAGCGGTAAATTACTTCATTTTAAAAATCTGAAGCAATATCGCGATGTGACCAATGCAACTATTGACACGAATTACTTCAGCATAGCTTTAAAAAACATGAAGGATGGATTCGCTGAGAGATTCGAGCAATTCAGAACAAACAAAAGTACTCTATCGTTCATAGTAAATCCTCTCAACACAAATACAAATGAGATCAACATTGAGCCATTTGGAATTGATGCTGGATCGCTCCAAATGCAATTGCTAGATTTGAAAACCAAAGACTTGTGGAGTGGCAAGTTCACAGAACTCAAGAGCAAGTTGGAAGAGTTGGAGGTCCAGAAATACATGCACATCACGCAGCACAAGTGGACAGCTCTAAAAGAAATTCCGCGAGTTGAGGCCCTCATATTTGACGCATGGAATAGTCTTCCAGAATGCTACAGTGAGGTGAAGAAGTTAGCATATGGAGTGCTGACGATCTTCGGGTCGACATATTCGTGCGAGCAAGCGTTCTCTTCCATGAATATAATAAAAAGTAAAGTTAGAAGTCAACTAACAAATAAAAATCTAGAGTCGTGCTTGAAACTAAAAACAACAAGTTATAAGCCAGATTTAATTAAACTTTCAAAAAGCATGCAAAGCCAATGCTCCCATTGAAATTGAAATTGTATATTATATAACTATTTATATTTATGTTTTTATATGAATAAATATTATTCCGTATTTAAAGCCCTTTATTTTAAATCAAAAATCAAATATATATAATCAAATACTATAAAATTGAAATGAAAATTTGTAGTGGCTCTTTAAAAACTGGGAAATTTTGAAAATTGTAACTTTTGGCTCTTCCGTTTCAAAAGGTTGCCGACCCCTGCTCTAGGGGGGGACAAAAAAAATTCTAGGGTGGGCAGTACCCCCCGTGGTCCCTACTTAGCTACAGACCTGGGTTGAACTATCTAAGTTGTTGACTTGTCATACTGATTTCATTATGAAAGTGCATCTTAATAGTAAATATTTTTCGAAGTTGGAGGTGCAATGCAAATGTGCTATCATTGATTGGTCAACGGATGCTGGATTGTTGACAAAGACCTGTCGCTGCTCATAATGCCGAGAAGGCATGGAGCTTGCTCCGCGTAAGGATGTTTCCGATAACTTTTGACATACCGACTACTCGAAGGATTGCATATAAGCACCATAATTGACTGCTCAAAGGGGATACGGACTTTGATCCTTAGTTGTAGGCCAGAGACCAATATTGCCCGGGGCAATAAATCGAAGTACGAGTCTGTGGCATTAGCACACTGTGCATGCAGCGCTTAAAACTTTTAATTTTGTCCTATTTTTATTGACTAATTATGTAATTGTCGAATTTTAACCATAGCCTATTCTGCAGCTCTAGTGTAATGTTATTTAATCAACCAACCAGACTTTATTTTAAATGTGCATTCCTTTCCAGTGCGAAACGAGATCGTTGACAAGATGGAGGATCGAGGAGAGAAGAAGACGAGATGCGTCCCCCCTGTCCTGCGGCAGAAATCGTACGAGAGCGAGAGCCAGTTCCTGAACCGCATCCAGAAGATGGCGGACGCTGCGATTGCGGAGGCACGTGTGGAAAACAAGTACAATGTGGAATTGGTGAACGTGGACAAGGAGGGGAACGCAACGTACAGGACTCCTGCGAAGGAGGTCTCGGAGAAGAAGAGGGAGTGAGTTTGATAGGCGCCGCTTTGGCAGTCTGATTAAGTGCAATAGAACTCCAATTATCCCAATCGCTTTGAGAGAGAAAAGAAATCAGCAAAATCCACATTTTAAAAGAGTTTCTTTTTCGTGAATGATAAAAAAGTGTGATAGTGTACAGACAACAGATATTCAGGTGATGTCACTTTCAGTCAGAGTTGCCACATTGGCCTCTTTAAAGCCGAATTTAGCCTTAATTTTTCATGAGTTTGGCTTTATTTTGCCAGTTTCATATGGCAGCGCTGCTTTCAGTATGGCTTCAGTGGCCTTTCCAAGTGAAGGTGCTTACGATACCTTCTGAAGTTTTCTACTAAGCCTTTACTGTACCTTTTTTCATGAATTATCCTGATGGGGTCTGGTCAAAATTGATTCGTAGAATTGGGAGTTCTACTACATATGATGGAATGGAATTTCCTTAAAACTATTTTAGACTTTTATATTTTCATGCAATTTTTTTTATTGAAAATGCATTTAATCATAAAATCAATCAACCACAGTTTTTTAGACATATTTTTTTAAAAAAAATATTTGTTGTCAAGCATAATCGGGAATTTGGTGTTCTACGATGCTTACATGACCAGCTTTTTAAATTTTAGTTGTTGTTTCCCCCTGCAAAAAAAAAAGGAGAAAGAAAAGCAAAACACTACCATTTTATAATATTAAACTGCAAAAAATTGTATTTCAGAAAATGCACAACTTAGTTTAATATATTTTTTAATAAATTTAAATTAATTATTAATTGTTTTCTTCCATTTATTTGGTTTTACTTAAATTTTCATGGTAACAAAAAAAAATCAATTTGTCAAAAAAAAATTATGTGTTTTTTACAAACTACAGTTTATAAATATATGGCACAACTTAGTTTAATATATTTACATGAATGATAATTGTATTCAACAACAATGTTTGTTTCTATTAATAATTATAACAATGTTTGTTTCATCAATAAGTATATCCAGATTGCTTTTACTTTTATAAAATTGAAAAAATATTATTTCTAAACAGTCTATTTCATGCTCTGATGGCACATCAAAAGTATATTTATTTACTGTGTCATTATTTTCTAGAAAAAGGAAGAAACAGAAGGAAAAGTTGCAGGAAAAAAGAAAATTGAAAACTGATGACAAAGAATTTGACCTCCGAAAAGGTATAAAAATTTACATTGTATTTGCATTGTTCTCTAAATAATGAGCATTCCCCCAAGTCTTTAGGACTTTACTTCTGGGTTTTATTTTTCAGGGCTCTTAGAATAGTAGTCTTTAAAACTACCATCTCGTGATTGAGAATCAGTGACCCACTGTCACAGAGGTGAATCTTTCTTTCTCGGGTCAATCATTGATAAATACTTTGTAAATATCGGAATGTTAAATACTAAAATTTTCTTGGAAGTTTTACTAATAAAGCAGGCCTGGCCTCACAACATGTCCCTTTTTTCCCTAAAAGTCCTTTTTGATACTTGAAGTACTTAAAAGTCCTTTTTTTCAGAATATGCCCTGATTTTAACAAAAATAATTTTGTTTCCCTTTATGCCTATGATAACACATTTCTGTCCCTTTTCCCTTCCCTATTATACCAAAGATTATTTTTTTCATTTTGTAATGGCCATTACGCAAATCACGATTCATATTCGTAGGGTGTAGCAACTCTCGAATTATCATTAAATTAGGAGCAGGCTTGCTGTTTTTGTCTTAACAAATGTAATTAATCTCATTGGTGTAGAACATGGTTCGCACGGTCCTTAAAAGTCCTTAAGAACTACTTAATATGGGTGGGTCTTTAATTAAGGGCCCTTAAAGTCCTTAATTTTCAACTTGAGTCCTTAACTTTTCTCAAACATGTTTTTTCTTTCTTTTTAATTTACATGGTCGGTATTTCTCAGTGTCTAACACAAAATTCTGAGGTTTTTTTATTTTTTGGAACCAAGAATTCCGGGTGCATTAAAAATATCGGAACGTAGAATTCAGGATTTTACTTTGATCATGTCCACACTTTTGACCGTTATACGCAAGTAAAATCGGCAAGGAGAGAAAAGTTTGAATAGAAAGATTTAGTGTCGGAAAAAAAAGTTAACTTTTTATCTCTTTTGTCCGATTTTTTAGTCAATGGTATTTCATTATACACGACACTTTATCTTTAGAAAATCTCAGTTCGGCTGTTGTTTTGTGAAAAATCGATACTCATTCTAAAATGTAGCATCTTTAAAATTTACAGGGATGTAAATTCTGTGCCAGAGTTTGCCGGAAGTGGTATCCTATGCCAACTTGCTTAAAAATCACATTACACATGATTCTGTGCCAATTTTACGCCAAAAAAGTGCGATTCACCACCAATGGTGCCAAAAAATATAAGAGGTCCTTCAATATTATTGCGAGGTTCTTAAAAAGTCCTTAAGAACTACTTAATTTTTAATTTTGAAAATCTGTATGAACCTTGTAGAATGTAGGCCTATGTGTAAACAATTTTGTCTTTCCAGGACCACCGAATCTAGTTTATGCATTGTATCAAAAACAAAATGTAAACAAAGACCTTGTTCAGGGGAAATATGATAAATACCAGGTGCAAGTGTAAATTGTAATTATATATATTCCCAGTATTGTAATTAAAAAATACTGTTTGATTTACATTTTATTTGTAAAATAGACATCTCCTGTAGTAAGTGGCGTCCCTGCTAAATTTCAATTCTGACCATAATTTAAAAAGTTACAAAAAAACATGAGATTATCACATAAATATTAAAGTATTTTCACACAAATTTACTAACTTTTTTATTACTGCTCTGGTTTTCTACAAAAATTTGGTTAGAATAATGCTTGAAATAGTAGAAAACTCAAGTTAATTTCTTTTCTTTGAATTTTTACTAGGAGTACTGGAAAAACGAGTGAAAGGAGTCGAAACCATTCAATGTCTGTTCTTAAAACATAGTTTTATTTCTGCAACAAAACGCATGTACTGCATATGTTCATTCACTGATTTATATGATATATGTCTTTCTGCCAAAAGTAACAAACAGCTTATAATACATTCAATCATGGGGAAAAAAATATGTATGATTTTTTTTAAAACGACTTGTGAAGAGTTATACTCAATGCAAGACCGTCCCAATATATGCGAAGAATTTCGAATGGAATTGATGTTATAAAACTGGAAATGAAATGATACAATTTTGGAGTCAGCTGGTGTTTATGTTACTCTGATTTAGGAATAGGGATGTTTAATGCATAACTTGAACACTATTTAGCCAATAGTTATTAAACTCTTGAATTTGGTCAGTAAAAGTCATGGACTTGTGACTGATTCTCTAATTCTCTAATTATTAATTATTTTCCTGGCACAAGAAATAATTGCACTGCAACTTTTAATCAGCTGAATGACTAACAAATCACTCAGCAACTGTCCGTCAATCATTTTAGTTGCATTCAATTCAGTGCTGCCATGTTTAAAAATCCGAAATCGAAAAAATAAAAATAATTGCTTAAACTCGTATTTTCAAAATCCATACAAAATTGCTAAATTGTCATTTATTTGACAAAGTTGTTAGCCCGGTATGGAGCGAAAAGATATTTTGTCCAACAGTTACATGTCCGATAATTGTTAAATGAGCAGAGATACAATTTTAATTTTTCAGTTGCATGCAAACTAAATAGTTTAGTTGGATGTCCGATGGTTGCCAGTGCACGGCTAGCCTGTATTGTTACATAGAAAATATAACTTTTTTTATTGAAAACTCTTTTTGTTCAATTGCATGTTTTCTATCATTTTATCACTCTCGCATTGATGACTTAAAATTTAATGAGGATTTATATTTTGTAGGTCCCTTTTTTTTAAGATGTTTAGTCCCTTTTTCCCTAGGGACATACATAAAAAGTGTTGTGAGCCCTGTATGATCCCTTTTCCCCTTATTTTAGCAAAAGTATATCTTTTTCTTTAAGTTTATGATAACACATTTCTGATAACCTTTTCCCATTCCATTTAATCAAATATTATTTTTTTCATTTTTAAATGGTCATTACAAAAATCAAAATCAGACATGGTATAATTCCACGAATGCCCAGATTTCCGCCTTTTCAGACCTTAATTTTATCATCCCTGAGTTTAATGCAAATATGCATAAAAATTATCATAACCCACTTCATCATTGGAAAATCTGAGTTCGTTTGTGATTTTGTGAAGAATCAATAGTCAATATAGAAAAATGGAGAATTTTGCAAGAATGTAGTATCTGTAACATGTAGATATACTTACAACCTTTGTCAAACGGGGATGATATCCCTTAATAGTTAAGATGGCTATTACTCTACTTACATTGCACTTGGCAAATGGCACTCTTTTGAGAATTTTTCAGTCATGAAAACTTTGAAATTGCATACATTCACTAACTGTGATCTCCTATGATTTCCATTGAAAGACTTTTTCAGAAGAAAGAAGAACCCTTTTGCATCTGACAATTAAATGCTTATGCTTTCTTTTTATTTGGCTAGCATTAATTTTCTAAATTTGTTTCTATTTTGTTTTAATGTTTATATATTTTATTAAATTAATTTTTTTATTTGAAGTTTCTCTTAAAAATGACTTATTTTGTTTAGAAAGTGTTTGGTTGAACTAAACTAACTTGAACTGGACTAGTTGGTTAAACTAAAAAAAACTCTGAATCATTTATCTCAAAAGAAAAATTGTACTCCACATAAAATGAGCGTTGGGATTGCAAAAACGTTTTACAAGAAACTTTGAAATGTTCTCTTTGAAAAATAAATCAGCTTCTTTCAAAAAAAAGTTCTGCTTTTTGGGAGAGAAAAAGTTAATCTTTTTTTTGCTTTTAGCATGTACCATGTTTGCAACATTCATGTTTTACAAACATGGTAATGCTAAAAAACATGGTACATTTGTGTTGAGTCTGCTGATAGGGTGTTGCAACTCTCAAAATATCATTAGACCAGGAGTAGGATTGCTGTTTTTGTCTTTACAAATGTAATTAATTACATTGGTGTAAAATGCGGGGGCTATGTTTAAACAATTTCTATCCTTCCCGGACCTCTGTATCTCGTTTATGCATTGTATTAAAAACAAACGTACATGAAGAGCTTACAGGGTTGCTACTTTTCCAGATAATAACTCAGAATTCCATTTTTTAAAACATACATATAAACATTTAATAAACATACATATGGCGCACGTTGATAATTTTTTATTTATAAAAACGTTGAAATTGTAGAAATTCGCTTAACGCGATTTACTGGATCTCCGTTGAAAGGCTTACAATCCTTTTGCATCTGATAAATAAATGCTTATACTTCTTTACTTCCGATTCCATTATGATTTGATTTGCACTACTTAACACTTACTTTGGCTGGAAATAATATTATAATTTGTTTCTATTTTCTTTTAATGTTTATATATTTTATTAAATTAATATTTTTTATTTTGAACTTCTCCCAAGCACTCTAGAAAATTTGAGAACGAATTTGATACATTTTGTCCGATTTCTTAGACAAGGGATTTCATCATTGAAAAATATCACTTTGTTTGTTATTTTGTGCAGAATGCTCAGCCTTGAAAATCGTAGAATTTCACTTTTAGAATGTATCATCAATAACTTGCAGAAATATTCGAGATCTCCGTGGAAATGTTTTCAATCCATTTACATATGATACATAAATGCTTATTTTTCCCTATTTCCTATTTCATCATGATTTGCTTTGCACTACCTAACGAATTGTAGCAAAGTGTTGGAGTTTTGTTTAATTGAAAAAAACGCATTTTATTGAAAAAAGTCCTGTGGACAGCTCTTACACTTCATGTTCCCGAGAAGCCCTCAAATCCTTTATAAGCAAACGCAGGGACCTGGGTCTGGTCCCTTAGCACAGTGCCCTGTGCAAATGTAGCAGCGGGACACCATGAACTATAAAATAGATTTAATATTTTTACTAGATTTTCATATTATTATTCTTTGCAGGGTGGGATAGGTAATGACACTCAAAAATTAAAACCACACAAATTACGTGCATAGAAATGTACGAGTTTTTTGTTTGTTGCTGGTGCGGGACCCCCACCTAAAGCATAGGGCCTTTTGCGAAGGTATCTGTGGCACCCCTGGTGATCCTTATTCTGTATACTATAAAAACATAAAACTTTTCTAACGTGGTGGGCTACAAAATTTACTTAAAAAAAACTTGTATAAAACCTTTGAAAAAATCGCTGCTTATGCCTTGTTTAATTTGTTCGAAAGTTAGGATAGGGAGTTAACACATTCAGAAATACAAAAGGTTTGGTACATTCAGTTACTTTTTAATGCTTTTTAGTACATTTTCTAGAATGCAGTTCCTTTTAAGGATAATAAAGATTAGAAGTATTATCAAGTATATTTCTCTTTATAAATCAATTTTGGATTTAAAAGTAATGGAGAAAAACGTGCTTGTATTTATTACAGTGTGATGGCCTATTGGTAATTTTTAATAGCAAAATATACAATATTAAGCGAATTTGATTTAACAATGCCTTAAAATATAGGTTATAGTAAAATATTAAATAAAAAAAATTGATTGAAATGGAAGTAAATTTGCTTCATTCAATATTTTACTTTTTGTAGAAAGAATTCAATTTGGAGAAGTTGTTGATGCACCGCCTACTTTTAAGGCAAAGCCAAGAAAAGCACCCGAGTTAAATAAGGTAATATATTTAAAGTTGTTTTGTAATCTGTATCTGGTGCATATTATGGAAAGTTTTTAAATAATGTATGGTATGCATTTTGCATTTCAATATGAGCATAAATTTTAAAGGTCATGCAGCTGTAAGTTTTTATAAATTCTTTGTTAACATTTTATGCTTCTTACATTGTATATTAGAATACTCTAAAAACTTCTACAAGAGTGTGATTTATGTTGCTAGAAATCCATTGCAGCATTAAGTTTAATATTTTTTTATAGTTCTACCATAGAGTCTCGAGTTTTATATTAGGGAAATAAAGCCCTCGGTTCTTATAACAGGTTGCTTAGAAACAGGGAAAAATAGGAAATATTTGCTGGGAAGATCGGAAATTTCTGTTAAGAAATGATGATCATGGAAATCTCACCAAAATTGTTTTTCAAAACTATAGAAGCACTGATTGGCTGTTGATAAACAGATATCTTCTCACTTAACCAAAATAAAAAAAATAATGTATTAAATGTTTAACCAACATTCTCAAGAAAGTTTGAATTCTCCCGTCCTTCAAAATAGCTTCAAAAGGGCGGCAAAGTGATTAAAATCCCTTTTTGTTGCTGTTAATCGTTTGAAATACAAAAATATTAAATTCAGATAAATGTTTTCTGTGGTCTGGAAGTCATGTAAAAGCCATTGGAAGGATGCATTCTGAGTCGCCAACCTCTTTGATAAGAGTGAATGAAGCATCAAAACTCTTTCTGGCAGCTATAGAAAGAAATTTTTGGTTTAAGGGGGGTTAATGAAATATTTTAGGAGCACAACAAGATAAACTGCACAATTAAAGATGGGGGTCATATTAACACTCTTTACCTAAGTAGTAGCATGTTCATTAATCAAGAACCGTGATTGGCTTATGCGATCATGTGAACAGTGACATCATTTTGTCAGATGAAAGAAAATTTTGTTAGCGTTTTGCAAAGCGCACATTTTGTTTATCAGTGAGCTTCCCAAATCTTTCATTAATCATATTGTTCAGGAAATTGTGTTCTAAAGCAAAGCAACATGCGAGGCATAGATGATTGCAACAAATGGTTGAAAGTTACAGAGAAATTTCAAACACTCAGTGGAATGCAATGAAAGCCAATACAGTATAAAGTTACCTCAGATAAAACCATTAGTATTTTTTTTTCCTAATTTTATGTGAACAATATATTGCGAAGAAAACTGAATCTTACATTAATAGTAGACATTGATAAATAAATATTCATTTAAAAAATACCAATATTTATCTTGAAAAGTATATCAATAAATTATCAAGATCATTCTTAAGGTAAACTATAAAAAGATTGAAAAAAACACTTATTTCTTTTAATTTTTTTAGCTGAGAATTTTTTTACTTTTTCTTAGTTAAGAAATAAAAAATATGTCAATTGAGAATGATAAAATAGGGTAACACATGAAATAAATCCTGTAAACTAAGCTATAAACAATTTGGTTTCTCTAAAAAATAAATTAGAAAATTATTTTTAAATCAAACGGAACCTCTTAATTACGTACAATAGTTATTCAACATTTTAAGTTGAATAAACGAATTTTTCAACTCTATTCATGATTAACACTAAACCTCGCGGTCAAATGATCGTTTTTGAAATTTCGTTTATAATGTCTTGTGTACAATGTTACTGTATCGCCATGTAACTTATTGACTTTTCCTATAATATACATACAACCCATTTTTCAATATTCACAACTTTCTTTATTCTTTACTTTCCGAAAAAAATTCATAGCATGTCTAGTCTACCACGAGCGGTCATTTGACCATTTGAACAATTCATGTTATTTATGACTATATTCTTCGGAAAGCGCACTCCTGAAATTGTCCACAACGTAATTGTGGATCTACAGTGTTGTGGTAATCCAGCCATCTGGGCACCAAGCGTCCTGCGGACTTGGTTTATTTATCACACTGAAAAAGAGGACATGTTGTATTCTGAGCTCAACTTTGTTGGAACTTTAACTGTGAAGTCTACATGTGTACAATAATCTAATTCTGTGCCTCAGAAGTATATGACATTATGTCCATTTTTACTATTTCACAGCAGAGCTTATCAAAGTTTTGTATGCCTTTAGATTTCTATAGACATAGAGTTCTTTAAAAAAAAAAAAAAAATCTGTTGGTAAACCATATAAAGCAGTGTTTTATAAATCTGTAAAGAGTGTGAAAAACCCATAATAAAATATGCAGTTTTAACCTGAAAATCGAAAAAGTGAACATTGAGCCCTATACCTTCAATGTACAGATATATTACTATCCCATTTCCATCTTAGCAAGGTAGTATTATAGCCTACAACTATTCTCTTTATATATGCTATCTGCCAAGAAACCCTCCCACATAACTTATTTTCAGTATTTGTATATCAGTTTAAAATGCACAATGCCTTTGTTACATATAGACAACATTGGCCTTTGTTACAGATAATTTAAAACGTTCACTGCTGATGTCTAAAAGGATGCAAGTCAACTGTTGCCTTTTGTGTGATATTTTGAAGACTGTATCACACGCGACCCTGTTAATACATACAGTACATGTAATGTTCTAATTTGTACCAATTATGTATATCTTCAAAGAAAGGATAATGGCAATACCCAAATATAAATGTGAGGCTGTGAAAGCAGTGTGAAGATTTGTAATTTACTGGTCATTTAAAATAATGCAATTTAATTTAAAACAAAATTAAATGTATATAAAACTAACATTTATGTAACATTCTTGCTGTGTATAAAATTTGAATTTTAACAATATAAATATATTTTTTCAAACCATATTCAAATATGAAGATTAATAGGCTCTATATAACTGGCTATCAGATGTGAAAATCTGATAGCCAGTTATATAAAGCTTTATTAATCATCATATTTGAATATGGTTTTAAAAAAATTATTTGCAACTTTTTAATAACAGAGATTCTGTCCTGTTCTTGAAAGATCTTTTGTGTGTGTTGTAGGCTGGCAGCAGGCAACTCTCCTTCAGCACATTCCCCCCCTCCAAAGGGACTGAAAGGCAGGGGGCGCCACTTTCGACAAGATGGAAAACATTGCCACCCGGCAGAAGGAACGAGATTGAGAACGAAAGACTGAGAGCTGTTCAAATGTATCGTGCTTTGAAAAATAAAAAGAATACGTAACACAGATTGTTGGCGTTAACAATTTCCAATATTCCTTTTGTAAGTCTTGTATATGAGAATGATTATTTCAGTGTAAAAATAAAGCCCATTTTGCGAGTTGATGATGAGGCATTCTGTTGTTTGCAACTTCACGTTCAAGGAATTAGTGGGGAAATGCCAAAACAATTCTTCCTCTCATGCATAGATTCCGATTTTTGCACTTAATTTTGATAGGACAAATGAAATAGGTTATTTATATAGAAAATTGGTGGGATATGCTGTTCAATGTTGTAATAATCTCATTTCCAGAAGTGTTTGAAAAAACACATTTTGAATGCTTGCTCTTCATACATAGTACATTTGAAGTTAAAAATCATTCATAACAATCTTTAATATAATTATCTTTAATTTGTATTTCAGTCTTTTTTTTTTACACAAATGATGGCCTCGGGAGGTGCATTCCCTTTTTGGCTTCGAAGAATGTGTACGAGAGCACGATGTCGTTGACGTTCTCCAACCTTGGGTCCTCCGCGAACTCGGGATCCAGGTAGAAGAAGACGGGCATGTCCACCTGCAACGGGGGCGTTCGAAATGATGTGTCAAAGTGAACCGAGTCGTATACAGAATTTACATGACTATGTTTCTTTTATAGAAATACGGATTATTTAAGTTAGAACAAGTTCTGTATTTTACTGTTAAGACGAGGGGAGGGGGGGGGGGGGGCAGTGTTCACTCTAGAAATAAAAAGGGGCAGGGCGCTGTTGACAGTAAAAAGGCAATCTGCTGTTGAAAAGGTACTTCTTGTTTTTAAAAGGGCACTTTAAAAAAAGTTCAGGGTGGGCGTGGCCACCCGTTAACACATCCGGTACGTGCCTGGAAAAATGGGGGCTCAATTCTTACAATTAATGTAGCGATCTGATCTGGGGGAAAACATCGCACCTCAAAAATAATACGCCGTGAGAGGGAAAAATCATTGTGATCCTTATGCATATTCAGGTTGCGTAAGATAGCAACTCGGATGTGGCAACACCGACTCAAAGACAAGGCCGTGCCTCACGTGACCTTTCCGGAGCTGACGTCATCACGAGTAGGCCATGGTAGCGGGTAGAAACGGAAGATTTCGCTTCGCTGATGTGGTTTTTTTTAAGCGCGAATTTCTTTGTTTTCTCAAAATGGGTGAAAATTCCGTGTGCTTTAGTCGGCGATTATTATTTATTATCTGAGTTATGGTTTACAAACGAGCTGAGTTCCCAATTGTCAGGGAAATTACACGAAAACACCAAAAGTTCAGCTGTTTTCGTTTCCTAAAGATCGGACGTTGCGCAGAAAATGGATTCGTGTAATTCACACACACACAGGGACGACTTTACTCCTACACATTACACCAGGGTATCTATGATTATGCTTATAATTTAATCTGCGTTCTTTAATCTAAATTGATAACATGTAGATGTCAGGTTTAAAATGGATTAAAACATTACTGGTTTAAAAAAAAAAAACAGGGAAGTATTTGACATCGTTATTACTAATACAATTATTATTATACAATTGTTATTAACCGACTGAACAGCACGCCAACCAAAACTCCAGAATAAAACCGCCATAAACTTTAAATTAAAACCGCCAAATCGCGCACCATGTCGAGAGGTTATAGATTCGACGGTTATGTATTTTTTTTTAATTTATGTATGTTCGCGCGGGATTTCGGTTCTACTTCAGATATTTGCACAATTTTTTTGTTGTTGGATAAAGGCTGTTTCACTTGGGAGGAATTTGAAAAAAATATCGGGTTATCCGGCATTCAACTATCTCTGGAATTCTCAATTAACCGGACCGTTTGAAAAAAAATATTGTCCGATTTCAAAAAATATTGTCCGATTTCAAAAATTATTTTTTTGTTGGATAGAGAAAAATCAACTTAGGCAAAATTTGCTAAAATAATCGGTTATCCGGCTGTTATATATCCGGAAATGTTGATTTTCCGGAGGTACAGAAGTTGTTCAACAATGACATTTCATTTAACCAGAATTTATTGGCATTGATAGGGATTGTTTTACAATATACACGGTTGAGCAGAAGTTTCTACTTGAATTTCTCGGTGAATAATAAGAGGGGGCGAAGCCCCCTGCTAAATTAAAAACCAAAAAGGGAAAAATAAAATAATCTTTCTAGAAAAAAGGAAAACCGACTTTAAGGAAAATGCGCTAAAAAGTAAAAAATAATTTTTAATTCTACGAATGAGTTGAAAAATTGAATTATTGAATATCAATTTTATACTTAGTACAACTTTTTGAAGTTGGTGCGAATTTACAAAAATTATACCCAAATTTTGGCACCGATTTCAAAAAGTTGTACTAAGTATAAAATTAATATTCAATTTTTCAACTCATCGTAGAATTAAAAATTATTTTTTAATTTTTTACGCATTTTCCTTAAAGTCGGTTTTCCTTTTTTCTATAAAGATTATTTTATTATTAATACAGACTGACAGTCCTTGTGTTTCGGATTTTTACATAAATGTTAGTGAGTAAGAATTTAAAGGCATTGAAAATTCAATGCCTATTATTGTATACCTTTCCGGCTATTGTGCTCATTCGACGATGAAAAAAATTAATTGTAAATATAGTTCAAAACAAATGATTATTGATAACACCTAAAATGAAACTATAAATATAAATTAATTGAATTTCTGGATAGAGATGGTTTAATCTACCCATCTGCAGATATTGTAAATGGTGTTAGTTACAATTATATTGTTATGTAAAAATTGCTTTTAAAAGAAAATGAGAACATTTTTACAAATAATTGATCACCGCTCATTTGTGGTTGAAAAAACTTTGGAACTAATAAATTGTAATGAATTTTTTTTTGTTGATGATCAATGTGAAGCGGACCATAGTTCTGAGAGTGTTTTAAAACTAATATTAACTTCAGCTACAAAATCATTATTAAAAAACTATTGCAGGCAAAAACATTATATAAAAAAATTCAAATTGAAAAAAAGTCTAAACAAATTGAGACATTGAAAAAAGGGATCAAAGTTGTGGAAAAAGTGCAAACATATAAAATTGCATAGCTGTATATAAACGCTCAGTTCAATAAAGAATTTTTGTTAATTTGGTCTTTGATACTTTTATTTTCATGCTAATGTGAGTATTTTTTGGGGTATATTTATTTAAAAATCTTTAATGAAATGCAAAGGTAAGGTAAATAATGTTTAGACAACTTAACAGTTCATTTTTTAAAAAGAAAATGCTATTCATCTTCTCGAAAAACCAAGCGCTTCAATCGAAGAGAGCGGGGAAGGAGAAATCTAGCCTACTCTTGGTGACGTCACAAATCAGAGGCATGGCCTTGTATTTGAGTCGGTGTTGGATGTGGTCCTCGTCATATAATCAAAGTTCAAAATTACGAGGTACTGTTCTCGCGTCTTTTTTTTTCCCTGGTTGGATCGAGAACCGTAGCCAATAGCCCACTGCGCAGCTCTATTGTGATGTTAATTCGCCAACCATACAAATAAAATCTGATTTATTGGTTGACATCGTGCTAGAGCTGCATATTAGGCTATTGGCGATGATTCGCGGTTTTCCTCGAAAAAAAGACTTGTACAAAACTGTCTTTATAAAGTTACTACTTAAAATCCAAAATTTTATATTTAAAGTTAATGTTTCCGCCAAGATCTAAAAACCGAATCGATAAGTAACCCTAATCAAACCCCTTACGAAACTGATAAATCCAAAATTTGTTGGTAATAAAATACCTAACCTCACACCAAACCATCTTCTCTTTAAAAAAAACAACTAAGTATTTCATATGCGGGCATAGGCAACCAATAGCATTTGTGGAATGCTCTGTTGGACTTTCATTGTTTCAGGTTTCGGTCACATTGCCTTAACCCAATGTGAGGTTATAGTTTTAATCATGAAGTCATTTTTTTTTAAATCGGAGACCATGAGTTCAAGTGTTGATGATCAGAATTCTTTTCTTAGTTTAAAGATTGTACTTTTTCCACCCATCTGGTAGCCCAATGTGTAGTAACCATGAGTAGTCACTTACTACACATTGGGCTACCAGATGGGTAGAAAAAGTACAATCTTTAAACTAAGAAAAGAATCCTGATCATCAGCACTTGAATTAAAAGTCTCTTTTATCCCGTTTCTGGAGCACTTTATGGGTAGGGTTCGGCTGTACTGTCTAAAAAACTCCAGGATAAACGGTTCATGAGCAACACGTTTTAGGAATCTCGTCTCAAAATAATTTTTTTCTTTGGAATGCAACCTAAATTCTTCAAATCTTAAATAAATAAAAAAAACATGCTCTAACTCCTCTGCAAATATTAATTTTAAAAAATAACATTTTAATTTTAAATACACGGTTAAACAATGTATTTTACTTAGAATTTGCATCACAATAACTTACAGGGTTGCCAACATTTGCTTAGTAATATATTCGGTTACAACACATTGGCGAAAAAGAGCAGATAACGTTTGCTGCGGAATTTATCTATCAATTTTTTTTAAAAAATTGAGTCAGGAAATTACATACACCGATTTATTTAGAATATTGTGGGGGTCACTTCATATATCCAATAGAGTACCAGCGTAGCAAGCAGAATGTCCCTGGTTCGATTCCGAGTGACAGCCAAAAAGTGCATAGCATATTGGTTACTTCCGGCTGCAGATCAACGCTACTTTCGAACAAACATTTGTGATACCAAGTCGAACTATCACCTCGACTTCAACCACTGCACACGTGATAACACTTCACTTATTCGTTTCTTCGTCTGAGAGGGGGGTACTGCTGTCTACCGTGGGTAGCGGCTTCATATAACGGGTACTCCCACTGAGGTCCGTGTGATCAATTGAGCCTGCCTGGCAGTAGAGTACCACCGTAGCAAGCATAACGCCCCAGGTTCGATTGCGAGTAACGACTATTCAAAAATTCGGTCTAGCATTTAAATACAAATTGTCTTTTGTGTTTTAAAACATAAAATTAAATGTTACAAAAGTTATAGTTTTAAGTACAATTGGGTTCTTAAGGGGACGTTTATTTATTACGAGTTACACAATTGGGGGAAGGGGGTCTATCATATGTGACTGCAGCATGACACGAGGGAAAAGGGTATCTGTATTTCAGTGACGTAGCAAAAGTGACTTAGAAATCTCAAACTTTGAGATAATGTATGAGCGAAGCGTTTGGAGTACCTGGGGGCGTAGCCCCCCTAACCTCCTATAGGACTATTAGTTATAGTAGCATGGCTTTTTGTCAAACTTTGAGATAAAAAACTTTTTATAGAAATCACTATACATTGGCGTTGGAATCGGTATGGCGGCTGTCATACCTACTGTCATCTGTAAAATGTGTTTTAAAAAATATTCCAGAAAAAATTATCTAATGCCAAGTAGTATAACCGTCAGTTTTTCTGTAATACCTCTTTGAAAAAGTTCGGGCCCATTGTCACTCTTATCTTTCTAATGATATCAGATGTTTCGTAAAATACACAGAATGAAAATGTTAATGACTGTTTTTTTAATTACATATTTATATGTAGTTAAAAAAAACTCATTAAATTGTTCATTCAGTGTATTTTACCAAACATCACATTGCATTTGAAAGATATAGTAATTTATATAAAATATTTTATTATTTCAAAGTTTATGAAAGAAATTTTTCAGTACTTTTGTAGAAAACAAAGTAACTTTTGTAACGTCACGCAATCACCGAGACCCTTTCATTTTTAAAGTGACATAACATGTGGGTGTACAAAAGGATGAAAAATATTATGACTTAATAAATGAACGCTCCCTAACCGTGTAATAAATTATTTAGAATTGTTTTTTTTTTAAATATTTTTTAGTAAATTTTAATTTCGGAAATATATATTCATTGATGTAAATATGAATATTCATGGGTTAATTGACAGGGCAAGAGACAATCCATATATCACCAACTCTCGACGAATATTAAATTTCGTAGATTATATGAAGTAACACCATTGTACTTAAATTTTGATAAATGATGTTAAAACTAAAAGTTAGGTAGATTGGTTAAAATAATAAATTACTTTAAACTACGTCAAGGGGGGACTTTAAGCTTTTATCCAAAATGCCAACTATCAGTTACTAGTGCCTCCCTCAACCCACACATTTAATAGACTTATACAACACTCGAATAAAACTCAATAATGTTTACAACTCCAGCCTCACTTTTTGCATAGCTGAAAATATATAAAATTAGACTCATTTGCGGAAGCATTCGCCTTTTCCGCTCATCAAACATACTATTCACCACAGCTCAACATTTTTTTTTATTGCCTCCTTCACTCCCAGGCATTGAACCCCCCATTTTTACCGCGAATTTTTACCAACAAAGGGCTCCAAACACAGTTGCTGTTTCTGGGCTGTCCAAGGTCATCTTAATAGCGCAACAAGACACTTACGCTTATATTCACAATCGCAGATAATCCACGGTTTACATGCGAATCGAGAGGTTAAGATTATTGATAAAACCTTATTCACAAGACCGGTTTTCGCCAAATCGGCGGAATATCTACAGGAAACTAAACCTCGGTTTATACTACCAATATTGGCAATATAAACCACGGTTTTAGTTCTAAACAAAATGGCCGCGTATACGATCACTCTGTTAGGCTTAAAATACTTTGTTAAAAATCTATTTAGAGACAAATATTTCTCAAATAAGCATAGGCGTAAAGTTATCAAAATTTTTGGGGGGGCCCAAAATTATAACTTTCAAGTAAAGGTATTTGCGCAATTTTTTTGGGGTGCCAAATTATCTTCAAATGTTCAAAAAGGGCCGCAACATCGTTTAACCTTAAGACAGGCCTGTAGCTGAAAATATTTCCTGGTGCCTAAAAATATTTTCAGAATATGCATAGGTAAAAGAAAGAAAATAGTTTTGTTATTTATTTTCATAACCTCTTGTATTATAAAACTATGTATAAAATTCTGTGCCATATCAATCAGCTAAAAAAACTACCCTTCTAGTGTAATACAATTTCCCCTTTTTTTAATTGAAGATTTTACAGAATAGAAAATGTTTTGTAAATTTCTTTTTTATATATTGAATAATAAGTGTTAAATAAAAACTTATATTGGGAAGCACTCCAAAAGCTTCCAAAATTACCGGGAGGAGGTAAATTTGTCTGGATGGTGCGAGGGGTTGTCCATATATTGCCAAACGCACATTAGGGAAATAGATTTTCTGTCCTGCATGAATTTATGTTGTATTATAGGTTCTTTTCCAAAAAAATATAATTTAAGCTACAACTGAACTTAAGTAAGAAATTATACTTATTACTCTTGCGTGTGTGAACCTTGGCACATATTGTGCTTTACATAGCAAAGCATTTGAGTGCGAGGAGTCATAATGGACTGCTCCAAGGTTTGCCTATAAGCACCATAATTGACTTCGCGAACGGAGTACCAGCTGCTATCCTGTTTAGTCGAAATCCGGAGATCACAATTGCCCGATTCCAAAAATCGACGTTAGGAGCCTGTGACGTTAGCACACGATACGTGAGTGTGCTTAAAACTGTTGATGTTACTGCGTATGACAATACTTACAGGCAGTGGTGGTTAGTACATGAACGGAAATTCTTTATTATTTACTACTCAAATCAAAGTTTTCTTTCAATTTTTACGAAATGATTACATGCGAAAAAAAATAGAAAACACTTACTTATTTTTTGAAAATTAAAGCAATCTTCCTTTCTTTTAAACATGCGAATCGGTCAATTTTAATATTAACTTAAATAACGAAACAACAGCACACAAAAAATTTATGCCGAAAACTATTTCCGTTTGGAGAGCTTCTCGGTTTTCCCACCCATCCCCGCGATTCATGCACGAGCCAATCAGTTTATCGAATACCAAGTGCAGCTCGAGTTGAGAAAATCCTTTTGGGCTGCGTTTGTGTCGTCACAACTCTCATTTTAGCGTATAGGGGAAGTTATCTACGTAAGGTTGCCATGGCAACAATGCAGCCAATTTCGAACTTCGCTTTTTGGCTGCAGTTTTGATTGAATGGAGCTTTTTGCCTTCCTGAATTGTGCATTACGGCAACATTGGAGATTGTGTTTACTTACCGCAGAAATTTCATTTTTAATTCTAATCTTCATTTAAGAAAATTAGTAAAATATCTGATTTTAATTTTAAAATACACTAATAAATTTAGTTACAGCCCGGCTGTACTTGCTGTAGTTCACGAACCGGACAGGACCTTACAGGAAAAAAAAATCATGGCCTTGGTGCAAATTTTGAGAATTGCGATAAAAATAAATGAATCGCGACATAAAATAATCGAAACTATGGACACCATAACTTAGGAATTAAACATAAATCCATGCAGGACAAAAATCTCTTTCCTTAAATGTGCATTCTGCAATATATGAACGACCCCTCATACGATTCTGACAAATTTTCCTACATTCAAAATTATCACATATATATGATTATATAAGATTGTTTAACTTTATTATCTATGATTTACAACTTTATGAAATAAATGTTTTAAATGTGTTTTATTGAAAAATATATACTATTCACATTAATTTTAACATTTTTGTTGACTAAAAAATTTAAAAATAAATTTTAAATAGTAGCTTTGTTTCTTCAAAACAATACGTTTGATGCATTGAATTCTTAAAAGACATTTCAAATTGCTAGCTGCGAATTTTTTCTCTCTTCCTTCATCATTGTAGCTATAAAACAAGTTTTAACCGAAATATAGACAAACATTTAATTAACTTTCGATAATTTGATTTTCTGTTAAATAATACAATACTTTCAATACAGAAATACTTTTTACTTTTAAAACATTTTTGATATTTTTTTGTAATATTCTTCACGCATTATTATATACCACAAAGATTTCTTGAGTTAAAATATAAAATGACGTAATGAAGAAAGGATTTTTCTTGGAACAAAACAATTAACATATAGGAGTATATGATTAAACAATGTATAAAAGTTTTAAAAAGTTAATTTTTTCAATTACCAACAACTATTAGCATTAAAAACTATAATGTAAATGAAAAGATTCTTACTTTAAGTTTGTTTTCAACACGTAAGTTGTAGACTTTTCCTCTCAAATACATTTTCACCTCTCAAATATATATATGCTTAACAAAATTATGCAAGCGCAAAGGCCTCCACTTTAGACCAGAACAATAACTTATCAGCTCATAGAATTTCTTTGCCACCATCCTTGAAAACCTATAACGCAAATGAATGCGGTGGGGGGAACACTTGCCGCCTTATTGTCACGTTCCTTTACTTGTTGATGGCACCAGTCTTCGGGAGACTGTGGGTTTCGGGCAGTGGTCGGAGCCGGTACGTCCTGCTTCAGTGTTGGAAACCCTCAGGACAAGACATGGAGGGCTCTGGCATGGCTCTGGTCGAGGTCTGCACACAATTCAGTTCGGCCTTGCTCTGGTTATCGCAGCAGGTGTTAAATTAAGTACGGACAGGGAATGCGTTTGTTTGTGTGAAGAACTGTCGCTCACTCAATGTACATTTCACGGAAAGTGTGTGTTCCTGAAAGTCGGCGTATTTTGTTGCTCTTTTTTGAAAAGGACATATGTGGGTAATTTATCTACTGAAGCAGGACCGAAGGCCTTTCGGCTAAGTCCTACTAAGAGGTCCCCAGCAGGAGGTTAGGAGAAGGACACTAGGGGGGGGGGGGGGGGGGGGGGGGGGGAGAAGAGGCGAGACGCCAACCCAAAACAACTGCCCAACAGCTAGAAAAGGGGGAGGTGGTAAGAGTCTTTGTAGAATAAATGCTTTTATTGAAGGAGATTACCGTAGCTGCTAAATGTTCCTGTTACATGTTGAATAAATAATAACGGAAATTTAAATAAAAATAGAGGTTTTTTTTCTGCATAATGTAAATAAGAGCTTCGAAATTATTGGGGGGGGCTCAGCCGCGTTTTCAAAATATTGGGGGGGCTCAGGCCCATGGGCCCAATACAAGTTTACGCCTATGCAAATAAGTACTTAAGTCGGAACTTTTTATGCATTGAACACTAAAAATTACCCATACGAACTAATTCAATTCACTTTTCATTAAAATCGATGCGACATAAATGTTGTCGCTACGAGAAACCCGGATTGACAGACCTGTTCTTCGAGTACCTATATTTGTCGTAGGTTTTGCGGTGTAGTGGTTCTCTCTCTCTCTCTTTTGTTTAATAAATGATGAAGTACTACAAACCGAATCACAAAAATTACTCCGGTATGAGACTGGAAAGAAAGAGGGATAATAGGAAGGAGGCCATAATACATTGAAATTGGTGCAACAGGCAATTACATTTTCAGTTTCGAATTCTACTTTTTGCCTTGCTTGCAACAAAATAAATACCTAGATTTATCAATTAAAATCAGTTTTATAAGGACCAAAAGGTAGTTTTGAGGTGCCAAAACCACAAGTGCCACCACTATATTTAAAGCCAATTATCTAGGATTTTAGCAAGGTGTGGGGCAGTTTTCGGTTTGGGTGCAACAAGCAATATTACATCGACAGTTTCGAGTTCTAATTTTTGCCTTGCTTGCCACAAAACAAATACCTAGATTTATCAATTAAAATCAGTTTTAGAAGGACCAAAAGGTAGTTATGAGGTGCTAAAATCATAAGTTTACCTATTTTTAAAGCCAATGAGCCAATTATCTAGGATTTTAACAGGGTGGGGCAGTTTTCGGTTTTGGTGCAACAAGCAATATTACATCGTCAGTTTTCGAATTCTAATTTTTTTCCTGCATCAACCCAATTACATTGATTTATCAATTAGAATAAGTCAGACGGATGAAAAGGCCGTCATTAGAGGCTAGACAATCAGAAGTTTATCTATTTTTAAAGCCATCAAGATAGTAAAAAGCCACCGATAATACTATGATTTTAGCAAGGAATTTTATTTTAGATTTGGACATTAATTTTGAACTTTCATTAGTAATTCAATGTGCTTGCATTAAAATGTATATGTGCTTGTATTCATATATTTAAAAATGTTTTTTCATAAATTCGCCGATTGACATATTTCGTTCGCTTTCCAAAACAGAAATCCCTGAATGTAAACAATTGACACGTGTGCATTGTCGACCAATGAAAGAAGTCGTTATATTTTTCGAAGGCACAACCTGGGAGTAACCACGGTTTACAAATTCTCTAGTCGAGCGGAGGTTGTGAATAAGGCTCCTATGAAATCCCCCGATTTCCTTCAATCCTCGTTTTTCGTAATCCACGGTTAATCGCTGGATTTCCAGAACTTGTGAATATGGGGGTTAGCCCCCCCCCCCCACGCACAGAGAGAGTCATACATAGGCGTAGGAAGTAGGGGGGCTGGGGGTGCTCGAGCCCCCCCAGGAATTATTTTGAAGGGGCTCAGCCCCCCCCTAATATTATACTATTTTTTTTTTTAAATACTTAAAAAACAAATTGTAGAAATAGGGAATTCCTACAAAGAGGCATTCGAAAGGAAGCGTCCCTTATTTATTCTAAACGTGCTTTAAAATGGGGGGAATTTGCTTTGAAACAACGCTAAAGCTTTAAAGAGTAATTTTAAGAATAATGTAAAAAATACGCTTTTAAATAAAAAAAAATATTATTTGTGGACATTTCATAAATTATAATCGTACATCCCGTAATTTATTCCCTTTCAAATAATAAACCATCAGATTCATGCACTATTTTCTAAACAGCTTATATAGTTGAAATTTCTTCTTTTAGAAAATTAAGATTTTGTCATAAATTAATCGGACATTTGCGTACGGACATTTGAAATTACTATTAACCTTTTCCTGGTTACTTTATGTTCTAAAGATGTCCAAACAAAAACGGATACAAGTTAAAACATTTAACAAGTTAAACACTTGTTTGTAAAAATTTAAAACATTGATTGTTTTTTAATTGTTTAATAGCTCGCAACTCCGTACTATTTTATATTGTATAACAATATATTTTTAAAAAAAATTCAGCCCCCCCTGAAAAAAGAAGTTCCTACGCCACTGGAGTCATATAAAGGGAGGAGCTATAGCCCCTATGTAAATCCGCCACCATTGGGAACAACAAATTGTAGTTGATAAGACTTGCTGAAAATATCTTTCCGAAGCAGTGGGATTGAAGTTCGACAGTCTACTGGAGATGCTGATCGCGCATACTACTATCGAAGTTCCTTCAAGGGTCACTCAAGAAACATGTATTCCTTACAACGGCTCTTGCTCCAACAGACTAGGAAACCTACGCGCTTAAACCGAATAGTGAGTGGAGCAAACGGAAATCAGTTCCTTCTGTGTGCCTTCCAGAGCAACAGGTCGCTGCGGAAAACTAATTTATCTTGGCTCACGCGTTCAGTGGATGCAATACCGCCAGCGCTATTTATGGTAGAGTCAGAGAGCAGATCCAAAGGTTGTTTGAAAAACAGCATCCATATATTGAATAAAAAGGGTGCAACACATGAGGCGGTCAAGAAAGCCAGGGAAACTTTTTTTTTTATTTTGTATGGTTGCAAGGATGGGAAACACACAATCAATTATCTCAGATAATTACGTTCCAGAAGTCTCTAAAGTACAACAAAGCTGAAAAAGCTCCCTCCATAATTTGAATTCAGAAAACTGGGGTTGGACCTGACAAAATGGCTTTTTGTAGACCGCCATGAACATACATGAGCCTGCTTCAGAAGCTTTACTCAAGTTGATATTCGGCTCTTGCAAAGGAACTTGCTCGACTTCGCAATGTGTTTGCATAAAAAGTGGTGTCACGTGTTCACCACTATCTAAAGTTTGTGAGGGAGGAGCGGGTCTGAACATATGGAAACAGAAAAGGACATTCCAACTATCCATCCCGGAGATGTGGACGAACTTTTATGGGGTGTTGAAGCAATTATTGATAATGATGATAATTATTTATGGTATTAGTACCATTAGTTCTGATGATGTAGTGTATGATTAATTTATAAAAGCATCATTTTAGCACTATTTTATTTTTCGCAATAAATTATTACCTATTCTTCAATTGTCTGTTTACATGCTTTTCGGCATAAAAACATACTTCTATTAAAAACGATTGTTCCTAGTGACTTGATATTTGTTATAATCGATTCAGCATGTCAAAAAACATATTAAAAGACACTCCACATGACATACTTTTTAAAATTTATATTTCTTTAAAAATCCCCCTCTCCCCTTCCAATTTTTATGGACCCATTAGATTCTTAAATATTTGACCAAATGTGACCTACGACCAACATTTCAAGTGGGGAATAATTATTTTCAGAAAAAATCAATTTTTCCTGTACTACTTGTAAAAGTCATAATTTTATTCAGACCAAAAAACATATATATTAAAACCAGTCATTTTGAAATGATCCTGTAGTTCTAGTGTTTCTAATTTTAATTCGACACAATTTAATTTTACAAAAATGTTTTCATTAGAAGTAGTCTTTGTTGGAATATGAACAACTTGAGAACAAGATTTCGAAATGAGATTCTTGAAATGAAAATTTAATCTGCAAATTATTGCTCTATTTTACGAGATGTTTTCTTTCTGCGTACACTTATTTTATAATTAATAATCTTGAGAGGAGTTTAAAAATGAACTTGAAAGAAGTTAATTTAAGGTGATGTTGAACAACGTGAAAAAAGGAGGAACGGAAATACTTGTAATAGTATAACTCTTAATGATAACTTACTTCTTCATTGGGATTTAACTGTTGTTCCTCGAAGCAAAAACACTGAAATAAAAAAGGTAGATAAATGTTAATAAAAAAGTTCATTTAATTACACATTTTGTTATGAGTAAAATGAGTTTTGCAATAAGGTACACTGTGTAAATAAATGAGCTCCATTAATAAAACATTGCATTTTTAATAATTATTTTCAAATTGAACAATCGTCTAGTATTCTCACCCTATATACCTTAGTAAAACATATTGCAAAATACAATTCAGTGAGTGCTTTTAAAAGCAAATGTTCAAATTTATTATTGTTGATTTTGACCCTTTTAAAAGCAATTCTTACGAATTCTCAAAGTAAAATAGTTTTGTTTTCATCTAGCATTTTTTTTTTCTAGTTGACTCAGAAAACTTAAAACTTTTCGCAGATATTTACACCCACCACCAAGGCATGATTTAGAAAATTCAGCATCCCAAGCCCATAACCATGAAAGATGTAATAATGTTTCAAAATTTGAAAACAGGAAGCCATGATATCTCTAAGAAGTCGAAATTTTTTCCTTATTTGAAACTGCGTCCCAGCGGTGACCTATGGAACTGCGGCCAATGTGAAGTCATTTTCAAAGGCTTCGAAACGTGAGAGTGTAAATGAGAGGCCGCATGGCCCAGCCCCCACTTCCTTCTTTTGACCAGTGCTTCTCGGGTGAAAGATGGAAGAATTTTGGTTGAACAGGAACGTTGGTGGCTTCCTCTTAAAAATCTTCCAAACGTATTAAAAATTCCAATATGATAATTAAAAATATTAATTATCAACTAAAATATTAATAAATTTTAAAATCGTTTAATAAATTCTAAAATCTTTTAATAATTTTTTTAAACTTTTAATAAATTATTTAATATTTTTAAAAATTTCAAAAAATTTAATAAATTTTAAAAGATATTAATAAACTTTATATAAAGAGTTAAATGTTGATATTATTTATTACTTTGTTTTAAAATTATGAGCTCATTATTTTACTAACAAACATTAGTTTCAAAAATGTTTTTGGTGGTCGAAATTCAAAATTTTCCCGGGCCGTTTTTGAGTGCCAGTACTGGTTGGCATCAGCAGGTATCTGGTTACACGCAAATTTATTTGGGTTATAATTTTTGTGAATAGATGTCGCTGTTTATTTCCTTTATATACTTGTCGTTTTACAAGTAAATTTCTTTTTCAGTTAATGTTTGCGTTATTTATCGATCCACATACAACAATATGGCATCTGAGTCCATGGTTATTATGTTTAAAAATGTTTAACGCAGATAGTAAAATATCACCGATAGTTCCTGCCCTTATTGGAAATAATTATTTCATTGGGTCTGTGAAGTTAGAATCCGTTTTATCGATAAAAGGACTTTTCGAAGTTCTGCACGTGAACTGCAAAACTGTTCTGCTGGACCTGCGAAAGACGATAACAGTTATGCAGAATAGAACTCAGAGAACGCTGATGCTGTTTCTTATATCAAGTTGTCTTTATGTGACGAATACCTACTTCAGTATGCTCCTGAACAGAATGCCAAAGAATTACGGACTAAGATTAAAGACAATGGAGAATTGCCGCATATTTTAAATTTGTCCGAAACAGAGCTGGATTGACTAAAAAAGTCCTCGCGATTCTTAATATCCGAATTATATATTCGTAAAAAAATTATTTTGAAAGTTATTAAAGTTTTAAATTCATCAAAAATCGCCGGAAACGTGATGCAAACGAAAACGCTCTCCTATTGGTCGTGACGTACTAAAATCTGATTCTGAAGATCGAAAAAAAGTGCAGGCCTATTCGTAAGCAGATTTGCTGTTGTATTCGCCGATCCACACTTGAAAACCTATAATATTATACCGATATTTTATGTTCAGATGTTTAATTGAATTAAGTTAAAATGTATTTATAAAAAATAGATTATTTAGCAAATTGTTTTAGTAGTAAACAGTGGCGTAGCCAGCATTGGGTTACTTTGGGTTAGAACCCCCCCCCCCCCCCCCCATAGCCAGTTAATTTTTTTTTTTTTGAAAAATAACAAATGTAAAAATAAAACAAACAAAAAACGAAGATTTTTTTTCTGATTTTTATAGAGAAAACACACGTCGCATTTCCTGGTCTACCCTACCCCACTTGTATCTACTGCTCCCTTCCCTTCTGTCCCCTGAAGGGATGATTTTAAGGAGAACAATGGTGAAACAACCTTGAAGACAGAAAATTCGAATTTTTGTGGGGGGGGGGGGGGTAGTAGGTCTGTACGATTGTCTTGGTTGTTTGTACATGTAAAGGGATACTGTGCTTAACACTTGAAATGGGGCGGCAGTTGAGCCGGAATTCAGAATGCATCAATCCAGAAATTGCTTGCTTTGAAGTAAGGTATTTTCCCTGAAAAGATCCATTCATCCCCTACGTGCTTTAAGAAAGGATTGTAAATGATCCCTGTCAAAAAAATAACGCCCCTTTGTGATCCTCTTCGCTCCCTCACAATGCCAGTGGAATTTTTTCCCTTTCTCAAAAATCAGTTTTCTGAGAGGTTGTATGTCTCTCATTTGCCATTTTTGTCTCTTATTCACAAGAACATAAACTATTGGAAGATTTAAGACAAAAGAAAGAAGCATCGTGCAAAAAATTTGCTGATGTGTTTTAAACTATGTACTCCTTTTCTTATTCAAATATTTTTTGTTTATTGAGATTTTTGTTGAAAATACCCAAACCAAAACTACCAAATTTTTTATTCAATTACATTTACAAATTAGTTTTCTGTCACTCAGACGTTACTTTTCACGCGGAAATACGGTTTCCCCCTTTTTTCTTAAATTTGGGTTTTGATCATTCCTAAGATTGATGCACATTAGTTTGAAAAGTTTTATGGTGGATTATTAAAAAGTTATATTCAACTATTATAAATACGAAGGTCACATAATGGAAAAATTGGCTCTATTTACAAAGGGTGGGGTCAACAGATTCTCGTTTAAATCTGTGTTAATAACCTTTTTCTTGATTTTTTTTTTGCGGCGCTGCATCTCGTGCTGATGATTAGGCAAGCATTTTTCCATTGTCTAGCTTCACAGATTTTACAAATCAATGTTTTTTTTATAATAATATATTTTTTATTCAGTTGTTTGATTTTTTTTACGAGCAACGCCAATTTCCGTTGTGATTTTGCCGCAATAAACCGTTTTGCTGCGTCACGCAAACAATGAAACCTCCTCCCCCATGTCATGCCACAGTCATGCATGATAAAATTAACCGGAAAATAATGATTATTATTCTGTTATTTTAATTATATAATAAAGAATTATTTACACATTTAAAATTACTACTAAAAAATTATTAATATCAATTAAAATTACTAATTTAAAATTGCTTCAATCCGGACCCCCCCCCCCCCCCCCCTCACCATCAATATTTAGCTACAGACTTAAATCCCAATAAAATGTCAGCTAGGTTTGTTAGTAATTTAAATTAGGAAATGACTAAAGATTAACCTGCGAAAATTAAGCTTTTAATTTACATCTTATTTATAATTTAATTATAATTTTAATCAATTAAAATTATTAATTAAAATTTTAATTTAAAACTACTGCTTAAATTAAAAAATATCATAAATTAAATTTACTAATTTAAAATTACTACTTAAAAGTTATTATGATTAATTAAAACTACTAATTTAAAATTATCAATTAAAATTGCTAATTTAAAGTTATCAATTAAAATTGCTAATTTAAAATTATCAATTAAAATTGCTAATTTAAAATTATCAATTAAAATAGCTAATTTAAAATTATCAATTAAAATTGCTAATTTAAAATTATCAATTAGAATTGCTAATTTAAAATTATTAATTAATATTGCTAATTTAAAATTATCAATTAAAATTGCTAATTTAAAATTATTAATTAACTTTTATTCAAATTATTAACTAAATTTTATTCAAATTATTAATTAAATTTATTTGAAATGATTAATTAAAATTATTAGTTAAAAAAAATTCAAATCAATTATTAATAAAAAAAATTATTTGGTTTTGGTCGGACCAAAAATAATTTGTGGACCCCCCCCCTTCGGACAATCCTGGCTACGCCACTGGTAGTAAAAGTGTGTTTCTATTAGAGAAAAAAAATGTACGACAGCGAGGCGTCTGTAAAGCAAACTTAAGAGCTATTGCGTCTGTAAAACTGTTTTTGCACAAATTAAAGTTTCAATATTACAAATAGGAGGCCTTTATTGTTCGACTGTAGTAAATTCTTTATGCATCGTTTAATTAATGAAATATTAAGAGTTTAGATGTAAATATGTTTTAGTGTTTAAATCTTGAAATTATGAAAATTTAATTGACTGATTATTTTAAGATGAGAAAATAATTAAGTACTGAAATGGCTTTTAATAATAAGACAAGTAATTATTATATTTTATTACTAGCAATATATGCCGGCGGCATATTAACTACCTATACACGAGTAGACGCATTGGAAAATTTCGAGCCTTCTGATTCGTCGGTTTCACTACGTAGCTGTGACGTCACACTATTTCTCATCCATTATACTTACATTTCAATTGTTGGTCAAAAACTTCTTTCTTTACTTTTAGCTTTTATTTTTACCGGTCATTTTTCGTCCAAATGTCCGTATTTTCATTTTTAAAGGAGGCAGAATCAAATTCATTACATTTAACTGTTCAGCGGAACAATATTTAGAAATATTAAAGTTTAGAAACATTTTTATGAAAATTTTTGGTGGCGCCATCTTTTTCTCTGAATCTGAATCACTAATACTTGTCAGTTAATTGCCTAATAAGGAATTTTTATTTGTCATCCAAGAACAAATAAAAATAGATACAAATAATACTAGAATAATATAGATTAATTTCTTACGTATAAAATTAAAGTAAGGAATAGAATTTCAAAATGTCAAATGAATCATTATGTGTATTGTTATGCATTACGTTAACAGATGGCGCCACATAATATTTTGGAATTATGAAGTTTTTTTGCATTTGAAAATTACAATTATATTTGTATATATATCTTTCAATAACAAATATATTCAATTGAGAAATAACCAAAAAGCAATCATGTAACAATCAAATATAAAAACCGAGTTCCATAATTACTAGCAGATTTGTGCCTTCCTTATTAAATTCGGGGTTGTTGGATGGATTATAGGAATACACGCGAACAACACGGCGTAGTTAGTCGCAATAAAAATTATATCTAAATTTAAAATAAGATTATTTTGAAAAGAATACTTACGAGCAAACAAATCTTTCTCCACTTGGCTTAGATGTCCTAGAATTCCATCTAGTATTTGTAACTTCTCCAAATAAAAGTAAATAAAGGAGTTTTCCATCAACAATGCAAATAAAAATATTATGGATGAGAAAATAATGTGACGTCACAGCTACGTAGTGAAACCGACGAATCAGAAGGCTCGAAATTTTCCAATGCGTCTACTCGTGTATAGGTAGTTAATATGCGGCCCGGCGTTGCTCGTGGTCACTTTGCGCAATGAGAGCTGCGCGATTTTGTCTTGTTAGCGTAGCCATTGCATATCACTCTCTGTGCACTGTGAAAAATAATTTTTATCCAAATACAGATTTATTAAATTAGTTTGAGTATTTTTTGAGATACTTAAATCTATTTCTATGTTCACGACTTTAGCTATTTCGACTACTATTTAAACTGATGTTTTTGTAAAATGTTTATTTTTGTGAAATAAATATTCCTGAATTTTTTAAATTGCATATTTTTCGTATAAAAATTAACCATTTAGTGACAATAAACCCATGTAGTAAACTGCACATTCATTAGTTTTAATATTGGCGACGCAATTATATATCAAAGTAAAAATATTGGATTCTTCCAAATCGAAATAATGTATCGTATTTGGTGAAGTTTTTTTTCTTCTTTTGTGCCAATTGGCGACCGGAGTCTATATAGACGTCTTTCAACATAACTTCATACGGGTCAATATTTACGGATAATTTTTCTTATAAAAAATTAATTATCAAATATTCATTTTTGAATACCAATAATATGTTTTTGAGGTGATAATTTAAAAATAAGATACATGGAGGTATATATATAGAAAACCTTAAGTTAAACTTTTAGGGTGGACCATTTCAACATCATAGTAATATTGCACTCTGTAACAAATAGCACTATTGTCATAAAGTTAAGTTGTTTGGAATATGAATACACATGGCGTCAGTCGAAAGGGCTGGTTTATCTTCCTCCTTCAGTTGGCGAGGTTTTTATTAACGACATTAATTTTATTATTTATACCCTAATTTCGCCATTGTGATGATAGTTTTAAATATAGGACCTCTATTTTAGCTCATTTGGCAACATTTTTATTCAATTGGAGAAAATTTGTATTCATTTGGCGACATTTTTAACTTATTTGGCAATATTTGGCGACATTTTTATTTCATTTAGCAATATTTTTAATTCATTTGGCAATATTTGGCGACATTTTTAATTTATTTGGCAATATTTGGCGACATTTTTATTTCATTTGGCGATATTTTTAATTCATCTGGCGACATTTTTAATTCATTTCGCAACATTTTTAATTCATTTGGCAATATTTGGTGTCATTTTTAATTTATTTGGCGATATTTTTAATTCATTTGGCGACATTTTTAATTCATTTCGCAACATTTTTAATTCATTTGGCAATATTTTTAATTCATTTGGCGATATTTTTAATTCATCTGGCGACATTTTTAATTCATTTGGCAATATTTAGCGACATTTTTAATTTATTTGGCGATATTTTTAATTCACATGGCGACATTTTTAATTCATTTCGCAATATTTTTAATTCATTTGGAAATATTTTTAATTCATTTGGCAATATTTGGCGATATTTTTAATTCATTTGGGAATATTTTTAATTAATTTGGCAATATTTGGCGACATTTTTTGGTGATATTTTTAATTCATCTGGCGACATTTTTAATTCATTTAGCAACATATTTAATTCATTTGGCAATATTTGGCGACATTTTTAATTCATTTGGCGATATTTTTAATTCATCTGGCGACATTTTTTTATTAATTTGGCAACATATTTAATTCATTTGGCAATATTTTTAATTTATTTGGCGATATTTTTAATTCATCTGCCGACATTTACTCATCAGCCAATCAAAATGAATCGTTTATCCCAGTATTGTCTAAAAATATTTTTGGTCGCCACAAGGTGATTTTTAACAATAATGTTATGAAGGGAAGATCGAGATGTAAATTTCCCATAGGCGTAATGTTAGAGAAAATGGAAAAAGTTCTATAACTTTTGAATGGTTACAGATATCCACATGAAACAAAGTGCAGATTTTAAACTAAGAAAAGTTTGTTCACATGGTGCAAGTTTCAGAAAAATCCGTGCAGTAGTTTTTGAGTTAAATCCGTACAAACAGACAGACAGACAGACAGACTGACAGACAAAAAATTTTTAAATGTGATTTTCGGAATCAGCGTATTCTAATTCGTGGAAAAAACTCAAAATGAGGGGTTTTGTTCGATTCCACTGACAGACACTCCATTCTTATATATAAGTATTGATATTAAGAAAATTTTTAACATTTAAATGCAATCAGTAAGCCTTTTAAACTTATATTTGTGGGGTTTTTTAAGTTTGTTTGTTAAAAAAATAGATGGTAGCCCATGTGTGTAATATCTGATTAGTTTGTATTGCCAATATAAGGTTTTTTTATTAAATTATTCTGAGAAAGTTCTGAGAAATATTATTATAAACAATATTCAAATTAGAGTACAATTTGCAATCTGTCCTTAATAATCCCAAAAATGTGAGGGCCTCCAGTGGATAAAGGCGTTCAGTTAGTAATCAGAAGATTGATGGTTCGAATCCGTGCGATGGATTTGACAAAAAAAGTAAAAAAGTAGCGATCTTTCGATCGGAGGGCCAGCTTCACTACAAAAATACTAGAAAGTCGTCCAGAACATCCAACAAATTATACTGTACGTGTATACGGGACTGGTGCACGATAAAGCTGATATGGGGTCAATGTCCTGAAGCCTACTGAGGTTGCGTCCTGTGCCCGCTCAGGTGTTGTCCTCGTCATCTGATCATGTTTCAAAAATACGAGGCATCGTTCCTGGGTCTTTCCTTCGAAATAGGCCCCGAACCGTCATCAATAACCCACTGTGCAGCCCTTGTGCGGCGTTTTTTAATCAAACCAAAACCGAGAGTTTAATTTTTTTTAAAAATAACTCTTTACAATAAAAAATAATATTTTGTCGTCTATTTTTATATTATTTTAAGTTCAAACTTTTATCTCATAGAACCGTTTGGCCTGCAGAAAAACAATTTTGAGCTACTTAAATTTAATATGTGTAGCTGTTTTGCTGTTAAAAACTCATCCGATATAATTTTTTTCGTGTTAAAGTTATAAAATTTATTGGTATTGAGCTTTTTTATATGTATTTTTATTATACAAACTGCTTAAGAGCAAAAATTAAAAAAATAAAAGTTCACTCTTTCATATTTTTGTCTAATAAGTTATAAAAATAAAATACGTGAAAATACCTTATTACAATACAATAAGAACTATCTGTTTGTAGGTGAGTGTTTTTATTCCCGTTTCCCTTTGAAAACAAGATAAACACAATAGCTTAGTTCAAAAAGAACGAATAAAAATTGTATACACTGGAATAAACTAGCATCGAAATTTAATTGCTCCTATCAGATATTTTTGGAAAAGTATTGTATCACTAAAGGACATTTATTTATTAAGAATATGCTTTAGTGGTTTACGCAAAGTTACTAAGCATCAAAACTACGAAGGAAAGCTTCGAAACTACCGTGGTCGAAGGAATACAGTTGAGTTGATTCAGATTTTAGTACGTCACTCCGTCGTTTGACACGTGACTTCCGGTTTCAGAGCGATTCCGAAACTCGCGTTTTTTAATATTAAATAAAAAAAAAAATACGTGTCGCAAAAATGTGAGACCAAATTTGTCGGTCATTTTAGAACATTTTCAATCGATTTAATAGAAGAAAAAAAAATGCGGCAATTCTCCATTGTAGCAGTGGTAGATAGAAAAAATGACTCTAGTCAAGAATTGAAAAAATTGCAAGGGTGAAACAGAATCCGCCAACGAGTACATAGTTAGACCAAGGAGAGGAGAGCTACGAAGTTCGCTGGATTTGGACTGCAAATTACCGGTTGTGAACTATGTAGTATTTCAAGCTGTTCGTGGACTTATTGGAAAGTATTCTAATATATGTGAAATTCTCAAGACTCATAGGGACAAGTTCATGGAAGATATGTTAGAAGTTCTACGAGAGGAAGAACAACAGTTCCAGCGAGGCTTCATCCCAAGCCGGAAAAGAACTGAAAATGCATTCGCCGATAAAAATTTCTAAAAGATTTGCGATTTTATCAAAGAAAAGGACATTGAAGGAAAATTGTTACGCAAGACAGAACTAACAGAAAGATCAAATTAAGAACTTGCGCCGGGCAGGGAGAGGGGGATAGAGTAAACTTTCTTATAGCCGGAATATGAAGTATTGCTGACCGGTTTTCAAAGTTCTGCGCATAACAAAGCGCTAGGCATTGGGACAGTAATAACATCACAGCGTCCAAATGAAAGTAAGCCGTCTGTACACTCTCGTCTGACTAGTTCTATGCTCCTTCCTGTTTCGGAATCACTCTTAATCTCAACACTCTCAGCTGTCTTCAACCTGTCATCAGTATCCCAAGACGTATTGCGCCGATTGCTTCTTTTGTGCGCTACTGCACACGTACTTTCTGAGAGGTCCGAGCACAGACACTAAACGGGATTACAAATATCGAAGAAGTTCCACTGGAGGAAACCGCCATCCTAACTTTGCTCTGACGGCATTCGAAGACCATGCAGAAACAGGCAACACTGAAAATATATGGCTGTTCGACAGCCGTGCCAATTGCCATATGGTAAATGATTTAAAATGGTTTAATGAATTTAAAAGTTTTAATAGGGACATTCATATACTTAGTATGGGTTCTACTATAAACTCGCAAGGTATTGGTACTATAAAAGCTAAGTTTAATAACAATGCTAATTTAGTTATACATGATGTAATATATGTAGCTGAACTCGTAGGCCCTGGTGATGGATGGTGTCAAGGGGTTTGAGGTACGACTTTGCAGTCGAACCATAAATTACACACCCATAGTCAAGCTTCGAGCGAACCAATGCTTTATAATTTTTTTTCATGGCTTAACGATCCGCTCCCGATGAACAGTGTGTCAAGACTTTAAGAATGTTCAGAGATCGGTTACACTTCCTTTTCAGTTGGTTAATATACCTTAAATTTAATTTTTATCAAATATTAAACCTAGGAATTTAGTTTCTGCAGCCATAGGAATAATTCGCCCATTGAAAAAATGTCGGGATCTGGGTGCATCCCTCGTCTACGACAAAAATGAACACCCTGTGTTTTTTCCGCAGAAATGACAAATCCATTTCTCTTGGTACAATTGGTTATATTTGAAATAGCGGTATGCAGTTGCCTCTTGATGAAGCTCATGTCTTCCGATGCACAATGAATTTGAAAATCGTCCACAAACAACGAACCGTGAACATACGGAGGGAGTTGGTGAATGATGCCATTGATTTTAATGATAAATAAAATAATACTAAGGAAGCTTCCCTGCGGAACGCCTTCGTCTTGTCTAAAAGTAATGACTTTCATAATACCATACCTCCACGCGCGATCGTAAGCTTTCTCCACATCGAAAAATATGAAAATCAAATGTTTTTTACTAAAGAAAGCTTCGCGGATTGCCGTTTCAAGTTTTAAAAGATTATCCAAAGTGGATCGTCCATGTCTAAAGCCACTCTGAAAGGGAGAAAACCAACGCTTGTTTTCTAAAACGAATAGTAGTCTTGAATTGACCATTCGCTCCATGAGCTTACACAGACAGCTTGTCAGAGCAATAGGGCGATAATTAGTAGAATGTTGCGGGTCTTTCCCTGGTTTAGGAATAGGAACCACAACAGCCTTTGTCCATGCAGTTGGAAAAAATTGTTCATTCCATATATTCTATTAAATAAAAACAAAATTATATTAAGTGATTCATCGTCCAAATGTGTTAGAATATGGTAATGAATGTTATCCAGACCAGAAGCAGTGGGATGAGATTTATGTAATGCTTTATGAAGTTCATGGATTTTAAAATCAGTGTTATAAATTTCGAGTGTAGACTCCCCGAAATTCAAAGTCTTTAGTTCCTCTTTACGTTTAAAAATGATAAAATCTTGAGGATATGAAGACTGATGAAACTTCCGCAAAAGCTGTGCCAAGTGTATCTGCAATGCCCTTTATATCAGAAATGACTCGTCCATTATGATTAAGAAATGAAATCGTATGTTGCCAGTGATCTTTCGAACCCTGTTCCAAACCACCTTAGACGAATCATGCCCTTGAATTCCACTTAAATAATTCGCCCATGATTGCCTTTGGGACTGATGTCGTACACGCCGACCCACAGATTTCGCAAACTTAGACGAAATCAAGTTTGTCCGAGTTGGGTATCTGCGGAATTTGCCCCAAGCTTTCTGGACATGGAAGATTAATTAAATAGACCTTTTAGATATGCAGGTTAATTTTAATTGTACATTTTTAAAGGGCTTGTCATGTATATATTAACTGTAGCACTTATTTTGTGTCAACTGTAACTGTATCTCATCGAAGTACGTTTGTTTACATTTGCTTCTGGCTTGATCAACTCTGTCTAAGCTAATCTTCTTCCATTAACTGATATTTTAATCGAACTTATATTAAAATACCCAAGGGATAATTTTAAATGGATTTAAATAAAGAATAAGCTAATGAAAATGAATTATGTCTAAGGAACATGCAGTTCTCGTTCAACTTGAAGAACAGGGGAAAAAAGAACAGGTCGTTATTTTGGTGAATGAGAGTCGCGACTCGAGATCAAAGGATTAAGTTCATGGTGCATCTCAAATAAGCTAAAAGGGAATTGTTATAAAAGTGAGCATAAATGACTAAACAATATAGCGATAAAAACAAAGATTCTTCAAAAGAATCTTATTATAGAGAAATCTCCAAGCTCGAGCTTCACATGCTTTATGGAAAATCAGGCACTGCCAACTAGACTCACGAGAGAAATTAAATCTAAAATTGGCAAACTTTTTTTGCACTTCTCATCAACACACGATTGAAAGTATGCATGTTGTAAAGTAGGTAGATGTTCACATTTTACACAAGTTGTATTTTTACGATTGTTAAAAATCTCAATTATATACTTGAAAGGATGAATTTAAAGTCATTTCTGCAATGCCAAAACTTTATACATAAGTAATCGTCCACTGTGAGGGAGGGGATTCAATTTCTTTTAAATTGAGAAATATTCAAATTTTTCGAAACAGACGATTTTTCTCCTTTCTTTATTATTGGAAATAAGATATCATACTTGTATTTTGTTGAAGTATCTCCCGGCTTCAAAGGGCAGAACGTTGTAAGTGGCAACTCCTGTGATAGGGGCACTCGTAGGGTTGAGAGCCGTGTAAAAAGCCAAAGCCGTCTCGCCAGGAGACACCTAAAGACAAAACAGTGTTGTTGCTTTAAGTGGCCAAAAATAAACAAAGTATTAAATGCATTTACAGGGTGGCAACAAAATTCTGGAAAAAAAGTTCCCTGATATTTCCACGATGGTATCACAAAAATATCCCTGATTTTACAATTACATTAAGAGATGTTGCAATATATGCTTTGTATAGAAACAAGTATCCACGCTACAATAATACAATATATATATATATATTCCATTATAAATGAAAATTTATAAGCAATACCTATTGTCAATTAAAATAATGTACAGATACAACACACATTATACAATTGTGACAGGCATAATAGTAATTAAACATGTTCTCTGAAAGCAGATAATGCAAAAAAAGCAAGTTTTCCAATTATTTCGTTTGGACATACGTTTTAAATATGCATTAAACCTTCAAATTTCCACTTTTAAAATCGGAAAAACCGTAGTGTGTGAAATGCCGAATTTCGCTAAGCCGGCCTCACTTGTTAGCTGATGATAATAAAATACTACTCAGGTACGTTGGTGTAGATTTTTCATGGAGGGGAGGAAGATTCAGTGACTGAGCAACTGATTTCTTTAGGTATCTCATTTTATTTCCTCCCCCATCCAGGGGCCGATCCCCCCCCCAAAATAATAACCTCCTCCCCCAAATTTCCTGTTTTCATGATCATTGATTTTCATGAATCGCTGCAATATTTCTTACGTACATAAACAGTCAATTTTTTTTTTTTAATTCAGTACATCACTACTTGATTATGAAAAATATTTAGAGAATAAATAATCTTGGTTAAATATTGAGAAAATCGGTTACAATACATGGTATTTATAACATGTTTTGGAGCAGCTTATTTGCTACTCAATTAAAATACATAAATTCAGACATGTTTTGGGGAGATACATCTCCTTTCATAAGCAGAAACGAAAAGTGCACAGCAAATCGATAAAACCGAACGATTCGATCAAACAAACATATTAGGTAATATTAAACAGTCTCCCACGAGCATTGTCTAATTTAAATGTAATCGTACTAGTTGGGTAATTTCTAATCTTCCATAGCTTTCATTTGCTAACAATATTAATTTTCTTCAAGCATAAATTTTCCCAACTTTGGGATTTTCAAAACTTGAAATTCCCAACTTTTAGGGTTTCCTGATTATTGGGGGGTCGGGCTACCTCCAAATCCCCCGGTGCAACGGGCCTGGATGCAGCCAAAAATTCACTCCTCCTCGGTTATTTTATGCAGTAATTTTAACTGACACGCATATAGGTCAACTCTACATTTAAATGAAAACTTTAACTGTCATTTTTCGAAATATACTCGAGTACAGTCAGTAATTTTTCAGAAAAAAAAGAAGAAATATATATATATATATATATATATATATATGAAAGATAATTTCAACCCCCTTTAACTTTCCACCTCCTTTTACAAAACCACCCCTTTTAACTTCCTTCATTTAATTTGTATACTGCCCCCGTCTTTAACAGTCCTTTTAATTCTTGCTGACATTGCTGTTTCATTCTAACAATCTGCATTCTCTACGTGCCATTCTCAACCTTTCCCACGACAGAAAGTTCCCTATCACCCACGCTCGTAATTCCCTTTTGGGACCCCTCCAAAAACTTCATGTGTGTGCTCCGCCTTGACAAATCCCTACCCATTATACTTTTCCCTATGTTAGCTGAGGTTCTCCCTATTTGGGGAAATCTCATTCTCTTCTGGCTTCGACTCTCAAACCGCAAGGACGTGTGCTTCACGGGCTCCTGGTGTGATCATTAATAAAGAATATAAATACAACCTTTGGCCCTCTTTTTATTAAATCAATCTTAATATTTCATATATATATATATATACATTTATAAAATTTATAGTAATAAGAAACCGCTGAACTTCGGAAGATTTTCCTCCCTGAGGAGGTAGTATCTAATGTACTTTGTTTCGGGCAGTGATTTCCACAAGTAATACACGCACCCTAAAGGTAAAGAAAGCTATGTCATTTGGCGATGAATCACGCTTGGCGAGAATTATTGCTAACTAATTAAACACCTCCTACAGCTTTTAATAGTGGCAGTTTCATTCTTCGACTGATTGCTCCATGGTCTGTCCTTTAGATTCGCCAAATAGTAGCACATTAGCGGAGTGTGTAACATCCAATCAGATTACGTGATGCTTCAAAATGAGTAAAACAGTACGTGCAGTGCCGTTACACAATAAATATATATATATATATATTTTTTTTTTTTTTGGGGGGGGGGGGGGGGGGGGGTTGACACAAGAAATTTCCCAACTTAACGATTCGAAATTCCCAACTCAACAGTGCTGAAAATTCCCAGTTCCAACTTATCGGTATTTTTCACTTTTTTTATATATATATTTTAGGTAATATTAAACAGTTTTCTCACAAGCATTGATTTGTTGCACCCATATTTCAATGCAGTGTCCGTTCTGAGGTCTAACTTAAATGTAATCTTACAAATTGGGCAATTTCTAATCTTCCACAGATTTCATCTATACTTATATATAAGAATGGAGTGTCTGTCTGTGGAATCGAACAAAACCCCTCATTTTGAGTTTTCTTCACGAATTAGGATACACTGATTCAGAAAATCACTTAATTTTTTTTTTGTCTGTCTGTCTCTGTTTGTCCAGATTTAATTAAAAAACAACTTGCACGGATTTTTATAAAACTTGCCACATTTGAACAATAATTTCTCAGTTAAAAATCTGCACTTTGTTTCATGTGGGTATCTGCAACCGTTCAAAAATTATAGAACTTTTTCTATTCCAAAACTCCGGTCGCCAATTGGCGCCCAAAACACTTTGCCGAATACGATAAATTATTTCCAATTGGAAGAATATAATTTTTTTACTTTGAATGATGTGTTATTGCATTGTTAGTATTAAAAATAATGAATGTGAAGTTTAATAAGTGCATTTTTTTGTTACTGGAGTTAATTTCTATAAAAAAAATATATACAACTTTTTAAATAATATTAGCTTTCAACTCCATTTGGCATTCCAAGAACATTGCCAAGTGTTTTATTTTCATTTTCTGTAAAATGCATTATTTTTATCGACATCATATTACAGGCTAATATTACGAAAAGCGTTTTTTTTTAATTATTAGGGATTTTTATATTGCAAAATATATGTATTTAAAAAAAACATCAGTTTATACGCGATGGTATGTAAAGTCGTGAATATAAACATTAAAAAATAATACGTTAAATATCTCCATAACTACTCAAGGTAATTAAATAAATTTACACAGGGTATAGATATTCGACTGAAAAAGTCGCATAGTACTTCACAAATTGACCACGAGCAACGCCGGGCCATATTGCTAGTTTGTTAATAATATTAATTTTCTTCAGGCATAAATTTTCCCAACTCAGGGTTTTCAGAAGTTGAAATTCCCAACTTTCAGAGTTTCCAGATTATTGAGGAGGGAGGGGGGGAGAGGGGGGGGGGGGGGCTGTCAGTATTATGCAGCACTTACCGCACATCTCCACTCAAAAAAGATTCCATAAAATAATTAACAAATGTCAAAACGTGAGTTTTTTTTTCCTGCCATACCTCTTCAAAATAAGTTCCAGTGCCACTGTATAAATTATTATAAGTACTAATTATTATGAATAATTATCGAATTCAAATAACACCTTGATTAGATAAGTTCGTCAAATATCAAGTCGATATAACATTTTGAAGGGGATTAAAATTGGATTGCAAGATTATTATAGTGAATAAAACGATAAATATATTCTTTATATTTAATTGAATTAATAGTATGTAATGACAAAAATTATCGATTTAATAGACAGAACAAACACTCGTTGAGTTAACTTTTTTGTTGATAAATTCCGCGCAACACTGGTGTTTTTTTAAGTACATTGTATTTGATGATATATCCAAATAAAATTAGAATTTAGTTGATTTTAAAAAATATATTAAAGGCACATTTTATTATTCATAACCTAAATGTTTTTCCTTAAAAAACACTTTTATAGAATCGTAGATGCTACATTTATAGTAAATGTGTCGGCAAAGAAAAAACCCAAATTAAATGTATTTTAGAAAATTGTAGTTTTTATGGAAAATCTTCCAAGAAAATTTTAAAAACAAAAATAAATGAGTATCTCAGAAATATTTCCTTTGCCAAAATAAATCATAATAAAACCAATGGAGTTTGTATTAGTGGTGTGAAGTTTTTCAGTTCTCAAAGAAGTGTACATTTTAGAAATTTGCTATATAAAAAAAAGTTATACAAGTAAAACATTTTATTATTACTACTATAACGTTGTTATAAAGTTTTGTGGTTTAGTTTAGTCACAGAAGATTCTAACATGACAATCCTATTTTCTCTTTGATTCGTCAAGCTTTAATATCGGAATTACATTTCAGTTAATCACGTTGAGATATCTTTCCATTAACAGGAAGCATCATTTTGCCTTTTGCATTCAATTTCGGCCCATTTAGTTGAATCTACAATTTTTTTTCTCTCAAAATCAAAGTGCCTCTGTTTGTATTTTAATGTTCTGTGCTTGTCGTATTTCTGCGAATTTGGAAAAGGTAGAAGAGGGAAAAGAGCATTTATATTTTTTTTTATCCCCGTTTTTATTTGTCACTTAAAAAACAATTAACCTACGGATTTCTTCAGTGACAATTATATAGACAGCGGCTAAAAATATATAAATTCAAATGCATTAGCAAAACACAGCATTTTCCCACAAATATGAGAAAAACATTTATATTCATTGGTATCGAAGCCTTTCAGCTTTCGTAAAATTCCCCACCTTGTTGTTAAATAACAACTTTATGAAAATTGTATAATTTTAGAAGTATACTTGTATTCTGCTTTAACACTTGCTCAAATAAAAACGAGAAATTGTAATCAAAATTTAAATGCTTCATATATCTAACATGGAAGATGACCTGGATTGTGATTTTTAACAAACCCTAACTTTCTATCGACAAGAAAACAAACTATGTTACACATGTACGACAAAAATATGATACTCAGCCAAAATTCTCATTATGAACTACAGAATAGTACAAATTCTATTACGTTTTACAGAGAAATGATAAGAAACTAACACATAAGAGAACGCTCGGCGGAGCTGCCGAAGAACTCGGATTGTGCCGTCAGACCAATCACGGGTCGTTTTCGGTCACGTGACCTTGTTTGCATTTTCAATCGCATTTTTGTAAAGTATAATTAAACGCTTTTTTGAAACTTTTGACTTTTAGAATTACCAAAAAACTCAAACGGAAAAAATCATCCATCCCTGCGTTACATCTAAACAATCAGGTTGCGTACACCAATAATGCGAAGGCCGAATTTTTGGCAGATGTGTACGAAGATCAATTTCAGGGCAACGCCACTATAAATCATGAATTTAATAATATGGTCTCTCTTACGGTCTCCAATGCCCTCACAACCTTACCCGATAGTGACACATTCCCCCAGTTAACGTGGAGGAGATCTCAGACTACATTAAAAAAATCAAAGTAAAAAGAGCTCCGGGAAAGGAGGGCGTGACCAACAAGATGGCGAAAAACTCCCCCCCCCCCCCCCCCCCAGTTCATTGCTTTAATACTTAATGCCATGCTGCAACTAAAATACTTCCCTACGCAGTGGAAAACTGCTGTCATCATACCTATTCGGAAACCAGGGAAAACGGCATCCCTCCCTGTATCCTACAGACCCATCTCCCTTCTTCCTCTCCTCAGCAAAATTGCGGAGATTGTCATCAGGAACAGGTTGATCCACTTCCTCGAATTAAACCATTCTCTTATCCCACAACAGTTTGGTTTTACCAAAAAGCTGTCCACGACTCACCAACTGCTGAGAGTTACTGAACTCATCACAGAGGGATTCTCCAAAAAACTTAACACGGGGGCCCTGTTCCTCGATGTTGCGAAGGCCTTCGATAGAGTATGGATCGAAGGACTTATCTTCAAATTGATTAAACTCCAAATCCCTAGCTATCCGATTCCTCTACTACTATCATACCTCACTCAGCGCACATTTGTAGTCAGAGTTGTAAAGGTTCACTCTACCAACAGAACTATTAGGGCAGCAACCCCCAGGGGTCTCTCCTACATTGTTTAATATTTATATTAACGATATGCAGCAAAGTCCTAGAACTATGATTGCGCTCTATGCCGATGACACGGCCATTCTGGCGAGACACAGTTTTACCTTCTTCATTCGCAAACTCCTACAAAAACATATCAAGGAACTGGAGACTTGGTTACAACAATGGAAAATCAGAATAAACGTTGACAAAAGTGCGGCAGTGCTCTTTACTAGGAAAACTAAGAAGCCGGTCCCTCAAATCATGTTTGGAATGGCTATTCATTGGCAAGTCCAAGCCAAATATATTGGCCTAATCCTAGATAATAGGATGTCCTGGATTCCTCACTATCGTTTTAGAAAGGATAAGCTCAGAAAGTTTAAGTTCAGCCTCATGCCGCTGCTCAGCCGAAAGTCACACCTATCCATGAAAAACAGACTGACTATTTACAAATCTGTTCTCAGGGCTATCGTAACGTATGGGCCTTCGCCTGTAAGACTAGGCTCGACGACTTTGATAAGTTCCAACGGAACCTACTTAGAGTGTATGTCGCCAGAGCAAATTGGTTTGTCAGGGACAAAGACATGGCCTTCTCCCTTGGAATGCCCTCACTCTTGCAATATATCGGCAAACTGTCTGTCAACTTTTACAGCTCTCTGGAGCATATTGACAACGAGGAACTCCAAAATCTGGAGATATATGATCACACTGAGATCCAAAATATCCACAGACCCAGAGCCTCACTGCTGCTTGCAGCTAGATAGTATTGGTTGCGCCTGCGATCTGCACGCACACTGATATACCTATGTAAATAACTTGTATATAAAATGTAAATAAAACATGAAAAACTGAAAAGGGAGAGGGAAAAAAATACAACTAAAATGAGTATGTTCTAACAAACATATCCCTAGTGAAACCTGCAATTACGCTCATGCCTCCCGCCCCACGGACATGTTGCTGTTCGGGCGCCACAGACTCTGCTGACATGCCCCACCCCTGTCTTCTCTTAGTTATGGTAAATTTATTTTATGCAGCCATGTGCTCAAGTTATGTATTGATATCATCTGCTATACTGGAGGCGAAGACCCCTTCGTGGCCATGTCCTTCGCAAACCCATTAGACTTCTCTCTCGAACTTTTGACCAAATATTCGGAAATTAGAGCCTTTAATATTTCAGAAAATCGTAGAACTACGGCATTTCGGGTTCTTTCCCCATTGAAATTATCAAATGAATGTGCACAAAAAAGGACTAAAGAGGATTTTTTTAATGAAAACATTCATTTTAAATTTCTAGGAATTAGTGAAATAGGGCACATTAAAGGGGGTTCCAAAATATTTTTAAAAAAACATCTAAATGCTGGATTTTAGCAAAATATTGGTATAGTCACTTCAGAGAAAATTACAAACTAGTAGTTTGATTAAAAAAATGCTTGGAAAAAAAATCCAATTATTGCTGTTTTAAGAAAACTACAAAGAAAGGCCCAGTCGCTCACTTTGACACATGGTTGCTGCGGTTTAAAGTTCCAACTCATCCTTGAATTGACATCGGCATTAAAATTCACAGTGATGAGTCTGTCCTTGACACTCTTCATGTTGGCTACTTTCTCACTGGCTTCATCCAGGACAGCTTGCCCACCTTTGCCAGTGGTCTGAAACAAAGAGAGTACTCTCAGTCAATCAGGAAATGCTGTAAGCACTTTTCCAAGTCATGAAATAGTATTTTAAAAGCATTTAGCAGGGTTGACACTCTCAATATTAAGATAAAAAATTCTCTGAATATTCCCCCCAAAAAAAGAAATCCAGAATAACAATGACATGCAATAATATAAATTAATGAGCTTTCACATTATATTAATACTGAAACCTTTAAAAAGTAAATGCTTATAAATAATTTCCAAACAAAGTATAGGAATGCGAGAAAATTATATTTTTACAAATTTATATTTTGATGGTGTAAATACCATGACATGAATTCTAACAAAGAAATTTAACATGGCACATTCATCTAAAATTTTGAGAAAAATGTACTAAATTTTTTTTTCTAACCAATCCAGGTTTTGTGATCTGTGACAAATCGGTTTGATCAAAATTGATTTTTGACAAATCCAGCGGTCACTTCAAATACCCGATAATTGCTCTTGGGCTCGAGTAATTACTTTAGCCGGATGGTTTAAGTATTGGCGTAGCACACATAACAGGTCCTGGGTTTGATTAGAGTTGACTGCACAGTGTTACAAATCTTTGAAACTTTAATTTTTTTTTAAAAATGCAACAAAACTACTTTATTAGGTAAAACTTAAAATTTAGGTAAAACTTAAAAAATATTTTTTTTAATTTTTGACAAATCCAGCGGTCACTTCAAATACCCGATAATTGCTCTTGGGCTCGAGTAATTACTTTAGCCGGATGGTTTAAGTATTGGCGTAGCACACATAACAGGTCCTGGGTTTGATTAGAGTTGACTGCACAGTGTTACAAATCTTTGAAACTTTAATTTTTTTTAAAAATGCAACAAAAGTACTTTATTAGGTAAAATTTAAAATTTAGGTAAAACTTAAAAAATATTTTTTTTAATAGAAAAGGTGTAAAATTTTACAAAAAATAATTTAATCCCGAAATTGAAACAATTTAAAATTTGCTTACCTGGCAATACAACCTGTACAGTAAAACAGAAGAGTAAGTACATCCACCAACAAAAATTGTAAATGCTGTCAAGTAATACAAAGAGTTCTTATTATTTGCCTTCTGAGTCTCACTTGCAGTGCTGTAGCAGCACCTCTGCAGAACAACTCTTGGGGATTGGGATAAAAGTCTATTTTGCTTGCAAATGCTTCCAAATATTGAAGACATTTTGTAACCGGGACTCGGAGCTGAATCTTTTAAGTGTGTTGCTGTGAAGCATTTTCTAACAGGAAACAAAAGACTTCTGGCACTGCAAAAGACTCTGTACATGGTTATCCACTACTGTTAAATTTTACCTAAAAAATATTAATATCAATAACATATAAAAATATTAATGACTATTAAAAATAAAATATTAAAACTTAAAATAAATGGGAGTATTTTTCAAAACATTGCCTTTTAGTGATAAAATTTCCACGTTTTTATCCTAATACCTCATGTAGCTGATTTTAAAAATATTTCACATGAAAAAAAATTCAATATATCTGTGACATTAGCATTTTGTGCTGAAAACGTAATTGTTTCGGTTCAATAACATCCTGTATACAAGAATTTAAGATCCACACTTTTTTAAAAGTTTACTGCCACATGAGGAGTGGAGTCCAGGGCGGATCTGGAAAGCGGGGGGTGTTATCCCCCTTCAAATTATCAAAATTCTTGTGTAATGGAAAAAATTAAATTTCCACTCACCTTACAGCTATGGCCTTATAATTCAGAGATTTCAATGGTGCATGAGAATGTCAATACAATTTTGAAAATGAAGATATATTGTTTAATTAAAAAAAAATGCTCAATAAACAACATTTTGGGTCAGAATACTGAATTCAGGGAAGAGTTGTATTGCCAGTTATACTCAAAAGAGTTGTATTGCCAGTTGCACTCAAAATTCGAGTTAAAATTTCGAAATTCCTTAGATAGTACGCAAAGTCTTTGCTTTTTTAATTTCTGTAAAATCGACTAACTTCTGTAGAGAAAGAAATAACTTAATCTTTTTTAAATGTAAATAAGTAATATCAAAGTTATCATTTATAAAATGTTCAATTTTTATGTAGTTTTACCAGCAATGGAAAAACTTTCAAATATCAAGTGGGGAGGGGGAGAGGGGGGTTCAAGTTTGGTTATCTTGATAATTGAATAACACCAAACTGCATTACCCCCTCTAACTTTAATCTTTGGATCCGTCCTCGAGTGTAGTGGCGACTGTGTCAATTTGTTTGTGGTGACTTGTTTTCGCAGAATACTAATCATTCAACCAAAACGCTACTCCAATGTTATTTTCTGATGGACTGGGGCTTCTACAAAAGAGCTGAAGTACGTACGTCTTTAGGCAGCGTGCCTCGGGGGGGGGGGGAGTTGATCAGCTGGTATTGCCATGGAGAGTATTAGCTATTTGAAGGATAGCGGGTGGGGGAGGAGGGCCAGTTGGGTGCAAGGCTGGTAGCCAGTATTTAAAAACAAAATAATTATTACCTCATCAACCCTAAATTTCAGTAATTATACAGTATTTAGAAGTGATTTACTTTTAATTGTCAAAAGTACATTCAAAATAATTTTGCCAATTCTTAATTTTAGATTTCAAGTATGTAATTTCTATTTAAAAATCTGGCAACAGAAGCGAATAATAAAACATATGACCTTTTAGGCCTGCATTGGCCCCCACTATCTTACACTACAGCATAGCACGCCCACTTTTGTTGCCGGTATTTGTATGTTCATCTAATTTGCATTTCATGATTTTATTTTCATTTGTGGATTAAATATTTGACATCACAGAAGTCCAGTAAGTTTTTAAGTCTGGAATTAAAATTTTTAAGTCTGAATTTAAAATGGCACATCAACGATTGTTCTACAAAGAAAGGTAACTTTAGAAAGTTAATTTTTAATTATATGTCATCTTCACTAAAATTTAAAAAATTATTATTTCGAATATATTTTTTATTTTAAAACCATTTTTAATTATACAGTAATATTTTAATGAAATATTTCTTAAAAAATTGAGTTCTTTTAATTAATAGAGGTATTGTAATTATTACATATTTTTTGGTACATATTTTAATAGTAAAATGTTATTTAATATTTTTATATAAAACCGTTTTAAAAAGATTTCTCGGATTTGAAGAAAACAAATAATGATCTTCAACAACAAATTAATATTTCTTAAAATATGTGTATTTGTAATTTGGAAAATACCTGAAAACTATTTCTAATACTTTTTTTTAAATTCCTACCAAATTCTAGTTAAAATCTTTGATGTAAATTTGTATTTTCTGTATTGTAAATTTTATAATTTCATGCCATATTTAATTTTATGTTAAGTGTTTTAACTTTCCTTAGTGTTACTAAATATTCCATAAAGATTTAGATTAAAAAAATACTACTCTTTACCAACTAAATACTATTTACTAAAACTTTTAATTACCATGTGTTAACCATAACTTAAAATAAATAAATAAAACAAATATATTGAATATAAAAACTTTAATACAAAACTTTTTTCAAAAAACAAGTAAAAATAGTGAAAAGTAATTATAGTAAAAGTAATTATTTTAACTCAATAAGCATTATCAGATTTAACAGTGCTAATAATTTAGTCAGTTGTTTACGTTTCATTACAAAATACAAATAAAAGTGTCTTTACTAACACGAAAGTCAAACTTTTCTTAAAGTCAAAGAATCGACTAGAAGGATGACACCTCGTAAAGAATCGGGTGTGTGAATCAATTTTTTGTGTGTTAATGAATAAGTTTATCAGAGGAGTACACACTCCACCAAGTCATACCGGTAAGAATGCACCAACTTGGCGGGCGAGATTTGGCTAGCAGACCAATATCAGCTGCAGAAATCTTGCTGACTATTGTGTATTTCAGTTTTATGCAATTCCAATTATTTGTCCGTAAAATTGCAAGACAAATAATGGCAAACATATTTTAAAATGTGTACTCTTTCAATGCAGTTACCATCATAAACATCTGTAATTTCAAAGAACTTTTACTGGACCCTGAAGCTTAATTATAGAAATACAATTTCCAACAGTTAGCCTTTGAAGTTCTTGTGTAAAAAAAATATATACTAGAAATTTTAAACAAATTATTAGAATTCCGTCAACTTCACCCTAAATCTCATTTATCATATTATTTCAACCTATTTTTTTTAGGTTTAATATTGAGACTAGATTACATTTAGTTTTTTTTTTTTTTTACAATATTCAAATACTACAAAAACAAGGTAACTTACGAGGATACTAGTACAAAATTATATATATTAATGTAAAATTAAACTTTAATTAATATAATTCATGAACAAATAAAATTGAGAAAGTCAATTTACAAAACATTGCACACACTTGACCGTACTTTGAATTGTTTTAGATTTGTTTATTTACTAACTCATTATTGAAGCAAAGCGGAGCGGAGCCAGGGAGGTTTTGGTTTGGTTAAATAACGTCGCACTAGAGCTGCATACAGGGCTATTTGCGACAATTCAGGGGCTTATTTCGAAGGAAAGGCCCGGGAACTATACCTCGTAGTTTTAAACCATGGTTAGATGACGAGGACAACACCTGAGCTGGCACCCCACACAACCACCAGAACATTGAACCCCGATCAGATTTATCGTGCCAGTCCAGCGCGGCCCATTGTCGAAAATGTTGGTTGGTTTGGTTAAATAACGTCGCACTAGAGCTGCACAGTGGGCTATTGGCGACGGTTTGGGGCCTATCTCGAAGGAAAGACCCGGGAACGATGCCTCGTATTTTCGAACCATGGTCAGATGACGAGGACAACACCTGAGCTGGCACCCAACGCCTACAATAGACGTCGGGACTTTGGACCCCGATCAGATTGATCGTGCACCAGTCCCATATACACGCCGTTATTTTTTGTAGATGTTCTGTACGACATTCTAGTATTTTTGGTAGCGAAGTTGACAACCTTCCGACCGCAATATCACTACTTTTTACTTTTCTTTAGTCTGGTCCATCGGAAGGTTTTGAACCGGGGACCCTCGGATTCCCAGCTGACGCCTAATCCACTCGGCCACGGAGGCCTCCGAAAATGTTGACACTGGTTAGGATTACAGTTTTTACTGTAATCCTACATAAAGTACAGTAAATGCCGGTGCGTCCTATCGGTTGAAACGCTCTTGGACCAGTTTTGGAGTAGTGGGTGTCTTATACGGTTTAGCGATGCCTGTTAAGGTTGACAGCCTTGAAGTGATTTCATATAGAATCTTGCAAATCTTAATTCTGTTTGAAAGTGGCAAACTAGTCGAGGAAACAAGAGATAATTCCTGTCTTTAAACAGCATGGCGGTAAGAGTATAAGTTTCTTTGCCGTTCTCAGAGCGTGGGGAGGACAGTCATAGAGGCTCGGAATAAAAAATAATAATAGAAAATGTAGGCTACGCATTCAACGTCCATTAATTTTTTAATTGGTATCATAAATTTAAAAGTGCTGGTTATATGTACAAATATACAAACCTAAACATAATACTTCGACTTGAATTATTTATAACAGTCTATACACTATGTAATTATGTATATATATATATTTTTTACATAAAATTCTAATAGATGAAACGTTTTCATTCCTGTATTTTAGTATAGTTTCTCTTTAATATTTCACAAAAATTTCACACTCTAGAGAAACTTTGGGCAATTTGACTTCTCTGCAACCCTTTATTCACATTACCCGATGCTAATTTAAGTGTTTTCCGTCGTATTTTGAAATAAATTTACACGTAAAAGATACTGTTAATTAAGAGAATTTTTTTAATTAATTATTGAATTTAAAAAATGAATGTGGTTATTATCGTTAAAACATTCATTTCATCAATTATTAGAAAATTAAAATCTCGACTAATCTAAATAAAATCTTGACAGCAAGTTAGTAGTTCTCTTGATTGTTAAAAAAAATCATTTAAGACTTGAGAAAGCCGATGTTTTCCATTTGTGAAAAATGCAACTCTTTTTAACGATGTTGTGGTTAATTTAACGTTCGTGATTCGTGGGCATCATGAGTAAAAAGTGAGGGGGCCTAAATTACAAGAGATTCTAGCCTTCAATAGCTAATAAGAATAAACTATGGTAAAATTCATCTTATAAATATGAAAACTTAAATGAAACTGATAATTCATCCGAATTTAAACAAATAATGAAAGTTTAAAAGAATAAATATATTAAAAGAGGAAGAATGATTCAAGAATTTAATTGACAATGCATAACATATAATAAACGGGGAAATATTTGAAAAACAATATTTTAATTAGTGAAACATTTATTTGAATAAAATTAGACAGTTTTAACCCTATATAAAAAATATTCAAAATTAGGGCCAGGTTCCTAAAAGAAGATTGATGAGGCGGTTCGGGCCCCCTATGACACATGCCCTAGCCGCCACTGTTCGTGGTAAATAAGTCATGCTGTAATCAGGGTATGATTTATCATTAGGGCCGACATTTATTACATTAAGCGCCCATTTTTTTCGGAGAGGGGGTAGGGGTTCCAATGTTAGTGCGACGTAGTAAATAAAAAAATGCTAAAAAAAATTTGAATTGATATGAGTCACTTTTTATAGAACTCACACTTTTATAATGCGATGTTTGGTAAAATATACAGATTGGAAGTTTACAATTTTTTTTTTTTTTTTAAACTGGAAAATTTTATGTGGCGTAATATGGGGGAGGGGTGGTGTAAGGCTATCGTGACAGCGCGTGACATGGGGAGGAACGATACAGAAGGAGAAAATAGCGTAGCGTGACGTAATAAAAGAACACTCCATTAGGCACGTTATGCCCGATCCTAAGCTTAGGTCCTAAGGGCCCTCGATTAGGCCTCAACTTTAATTTAATTGTATATAAACTTTACAAAAGTTGCCTTTATACGTTCTTTAATATTATTGTTATATATTATTATTATTGCAATCTTTTATATCTTTTAAGCTTTTTTTTCCCAAAAATGATAATTTTATTGTTGTTATTTTTGCATGAATAATAAACATAATATGCGACGATTTTAATTATTCGAGACCATTATTTTTACAAAAGGAGCCCCATTAATGACGCTTTGCTTATAGTACTGAACATTTTAAATCTAGTCTTGGCCATTTTCTTGGGAAATTTAAACACTGAATTCAAGTTTTAAATTTTTTATTAATATAACGAATTGGATCTAATTACTACGGGGCGTTTTCGAACTTATGCATTTGATATTGAAATTTATGGAGGAGGAAAAAGTTAAGTTTAAAAAATGAATAAAAGAAATTAAACTCAAGTTTTACAACATTAAAAGATGTATAAGCACCTGCTGGGAAAAAAAAAATAAGAACACAAAATAATTTTTAATTATCAATAACGATTCTTTCAAGAAGTGTTATAACTGTAATTTAAAATTTAATGTAATCATAACACACTACACTGTTAAAAAATTCAGTTCAACGTTGCACCATATCTTGGTGCAAAATGCAAGTTTTCAACTTGTTGCCAAAGAGTATAAATACAATAGAGAGCGCTCTCCATGTCAGACTCTGGCAAGGCCGCAAGGTCCACATTCATAAAAATCAGTCTTCATCACGTGGTTTTGCTGCCACACCCTACAAGCAGAAGTTCCGAAATTGGCGCAGTTTCTTCTTTTCGGCGATAGGGTGTTCCATCGGTATTGAACTTCTAAACATCAGATATGTAGTTATTTACTTATTTTCAAACAATGTCCATTAAATATTTTCCTTTCATTAACGAAACGAAAATATCCTTTTGTTTGTGTTCAATTCTCTAAGAAACGAATGTCTTTATATTTCTAAGGTTTTATTGTTCATATTTTCTTATTGAAATATACAAAATAACAATTAAAAGAACTACGCTTATTGTGCATCTACATAAAAACAGACAAATATACAAGTAAAATACATAATTATATTTAAATTATAAATAACAAAAAAAAACATGTTAAATTTCAACTATTTATTGAAGAATTTAAAGTAAGAAATGTAATCCCACCTCCCCCGCACACACAAATAAACTTTTTAAAAAATTTACGTGGTTTTTTTTTATTGTACAATTAGGATTAAATTTTTTTTTGTCCGAAAAAAAGTAGTATCAATAAGCAAAAAATTATTAAAAACAAAATAAGTCATTTCTAAAAATAAAATTTACAAAACATTTATTTTAAAATTAAAGTTTTGTATAATTCGTCACTTCGTGTTATTTTAAATGTACAAAGTAAAGAAAACTCAACAATCCCATTATACTCCTAAATAGGAAGCATTCGAATTTGTAATTAACTTTTCAATAACTATATGTAATTAAGGTTAATTGAATACATTTGAATTATAAATTTAATGTAGTAAATTTTATACTGATAACATTGCAGAAACTAATTTGAAAATATATGTACATACTCATATGACATCCCTAATTAGAAAATAACAAAGACAAACGCAACATTCGAAAATGGAAAAAATAACTATTTAATTCTAATTAAAATAAAAACAAAATATAAATGAAAGCTATTACAGAATTTTGTAATACAACTGCTATATGTTATTTTTAGTAAATTCCGAAATGGCCTCTTTAATTTATGTGTTAAATTCCTTTAAAGTACCATTCTTCAAGAAACGATATTTAAATAGAAAATTAAACACAAAAACATATTACAATACTTTCGATTTCATTTAGTTTTGAAAGTCGCCAAAGCATGCCAAGTAACACCGGCGCTCCGTAACGTGTTCAGAAAGTATTAAAAACCTTACAAAAACAAAATTTAATATTTACGAAACATCGAATTGGCTACCTAAGGAAAATACGAGACAGTAGTCTAATTTCCAATAAATATTTACTCAATTGAAACAGATTATATTCATAAAAATTAAGAAAAGAATTCGTAAACCTCATGTTAAGCAAAGTATTTTTGTTTATTTTACATGATTTTAAAATTTGGTTTGAAATAAAATGTTCAGAAAAACTTACCAATGGAATGTGTATGGACATCCTTTGCAAAATTTTTCATTATATCCATAAGCGGCACATGTAAGAACCATTTTCTGTTTTGTTTTGTGTGCGATCGACGTGAATCATCGCTGCTCCTATTGGAAATCTATTAGGAGGAAAATAACTTTTTCGCGCGGGCGGGGAATCTGGATACTGATCACGTGACTCGGTGAGGGACTCTCGTAAATCGGCATTTTTATTCCTCTATTTTTATCATTACTCTATGCTTGTTGCACCATATCATGGTTCAACCTAGGTTGAACCAAAAAATTTTGAACGGTAAAAGCGCAGATATCACATTTTTTTTTTTTTTTTTTTTTTTTTTCTCCTGGGAATGTCTGGTTTTTGTTATCGTTTCTTCCTGTGTCTCGTCCTGGGGTGAGTGGGATTTTTGGGGTGATTGGTTTTCTGAGTGAATGAGTGGAGTGGATCGTTTGTAATTCAGATATTTCTTTTCGTTTCCTATATTCAGATATTAATTCAGATGAAGAGGTTTTAGTCCCCTTGGGCGCAGAACGGTAAAAGCGCAGAAAACCACCTCTAGTAACTGCGATCGAATATTTCTATATACAAATAGGAAACCGCCATTTTTTCCAAGAAGCGTATTGGCATTGCAGTTCACTATTCGACTATCAAAGTAAGTAAAGTGTGTTTTTTTATGTTCATTGTCTAATAATTTCCCTTTTTTTATTGATACTTAATAAAATGTTTAAATGAAACGATTCAGAGCGCATTCGTTATTCTCATTTTGTCGCTGCGACAAAATGCAACCATGCGCCCGTTAATACATGCATTCTTTTATTTATGTGATATATCTATTTCTGCAAAAGTAAACAACTTTAAAATATTCCATCATAGAAAAAAAAATTACAGACGAATTAATTTAAAGCCACTTGATTTTTCTTTTTATTCTTCATTTCATTGCATCATTGCAGTCTTCAAAGACCTTCGAATGGAGTCGTTGTTTTGAATCTTATATATTTTTGCACATCTGGTGTTTATGATACTTTGACTTGGAAAAAGGGATGTTTAATACATAACTTTGAAACTATACAACCAATAGTTATCAAACTCATAGATTTGGTGGGAAAAGGTCAACCGTCTTGTGACTGTGTTGTAATAAAGTCTCTGATTACAAATTGTTTAGCACCAGTAAATGCGAAAGAGATTTTATATTGCGATCGTAAATATAAAGAAAAGAAAATGACTAGACATGATAACTCTGTATCTTACAACCTTCACATCAAATTATTAATTCTGCCTTTATTATTTTTTTTTATTATTTCTTGATTTCCAAATAGATTTGCCATCCTACTCGACGGTAACCAATCAGAAATTTTTGCGGGAAACGATCATATTTGTTCAGAATCTAATAAAACTGTGGAATAATTAGTGTGTCAAACTTTGGAGGAATTAGTCATTTTTGTGTATTTAAATATATTTGTTAATGTTGAACAAAATACATTGCACCAAAGATTGAGTATTTCTTTTTTCCTGAACATACAGGTACCTGTATTCATATGTTAGTTTGATTTACTTCTGTTTGCTGTGAAAAATGTATTTTTTTGGAATTTTTTGGAAAAAAATTGGATTTTGCCTAATTTTATACATATATTTTAAAAATTGTACAGTCGGGCATTAATTGTTAAGTTTTGATGTCACGGAATCGAAAATAATTATCTTATTTTAATACTTATTAGAATATATTTCAGGAAATGTGTAACTAAAAAAATCATGAATATGTATAATTTAAACCCCTTATTAAATAAGCTATAGAATGTTACAGACAAGCCTTTTAAGAATTAAAAATTTATATATAACATAAATGCACTTATAATAATTCAGCTAAACATGCCTAAAGGTTATAAATATATGTTGGTTTATATAGCTTTATATATATGAGGAGATAAAACTTTAAAAAGTTTTACTTCAGTGTACAGAAATGTTAATTTTGGTTCACCCTTTCGCCAGAAAATTGTATAAATCAAATGAATAGCATGGTTCAACGTTTCACCATAAAATCGGGAAGGGAAACGTGAAACTTCGTGCAACGTTTCACCATTAAATGGTGTATGAAAAACCCGAATTTTGGTGCAACCTTTCACCATAAGATGGTGTATGAAAAACGTGAATTTTGGTGCAACGTTTCACCATAAAATGGTGAAGAGGAAACGTGATTTTTAGTGCAGCGTTTCACCATTAAATGGTATATGTGGAAGAACCAAAAACTGGTAGAACTAAGCACCAGACGTTGGTTGCAGCTAAACGGGTACCAAATTTTGGTGCAAGGTCGCACTAAATTTTTAACAGTGTAGCTTCATATTGTGTACTTCCACAGATAAACAAGAGTAAAATAAACTATTGAATATGATAATACGCACTGCTTCAAGAAAATTCAAGATGTTAGGCCTTAGCTGCTGGAATATAGGGTTCCATCAAACTACGACTTAAATATAATGATTTAGGAGGACTAATGATCGGAAGTTTGCAAGATCGATCCCATAATCTTAATAGTAGGACCATCATCTATATCAGACTGTTGAATATTTGTTCTCGTGTATTTCCTTTACTAAGATATTAAATCGTTAACTTTACCAATAGCCCGCCTGTATAACAATATTTAAAATAAAATCATAGAAATAAAAGATACACAATTGATTACTTTTGGTCAAAAAAAAAATTTCATAAATTATTTTTGATCCGATCAAAACCAAATAATTTTTTTTTATTAATAATTAATTTGAACCATTTTTTAACTAATAATTTTAATTAAGTTAAATTATAATTTGAATTAAAATTAATTAATAATTTGATATAAAATTAATTAATAATTTGATATAAAATTAATTAATAATTTGATATAAATTAATTAATAATTTGATATAAAATTAATTAATAATTTTAAATTATCAATTTTAATTAATAATTTTAAATTATCAATTTTAATTAATAATTTTAAATTATCAATTTTAATTAATAATTTTAAATTATCAATTTTAATTAATAATTTTAAATTATCAATTTTAATTAATGATTTTAATTATCAAATTTAATTAATGATTTTAAATTATCAATTTTAATTAATAATTTTAAATTATCAATTTTATTTAATAATTTTAAATTAGTAAATTTAATTTATGATATTTTTTAATTTAAGCAGTAGTTTTACATTTTAATTTTAATTAATCATAATAATTTTTAAGTAGTAATTTTAAATTAGTAAATTTAATTTGATATTTTTTTAATTTAAGCAGTAGTTTTAAACTAAAATTCTAATTAATAATTTTAATTAATTAAAAATATATAAATAAATTCTAAATAGATGTAAATTAAAAGCTTAATTTTCGAAGGTTAATCTTCAGTCATTTCCTAATTTAAATTACTAACAAACCTGGCTGACATTTCACTGGGATTTAAGTCTGTAGCTAGATATTGATGGTGAGTCCGGGTTGAAGCAATTTTAAATTAGTAATTTTAATTAATAATAATAATTTTTAAGTTGTAAATTTAAATTTGTAAATAACTCCTTATTATATAATTAAAATATAATAAATTATATTTTTACAGGAGTCATTTACAATCCTTTCTCAAAGCGCGTAGGGGATGAATGGGTCTTTTCAGGGAAAATACCCAAAAAATAAGCAATTTCTGGATTGATGTATTGTGAATTACAGCTCAACTGCCGCCTCATTTCAAGTGTTAAGAAAAGTAACCCTTTACATCATGTACAAACAACCTACAATTATCTTTTGTGTCGCCAACTGAAATACCAATAGACTTCTTTACTGCCGTGTTAAGCAAATGTCACGTGAGTTGAGGTACAATTGAGACACCCAAGACAATCATACAAACCTACTACCCCATTACCCCCCCCCCCCCCCCTCCACATGCGCTCCTTAAAATAATCCCTTCAGGAGACAGAAGGGAAGGGAGCAGGAGATACATGTGGGTTAGACTAGGAAATGCGACGTGTGTTTTTCTCTACAGAAATCGGTAACAAAAATCTTCGTGGTTTTTTTTTCACCTTTTATTTTGCCAAAAAAATAATTTAGATTTTAAACTGGCTATGGGGGGGGGGGGGGGGGGGGGTTCTGACCCAAAGTAACCCAATGCTGGCTACGCCACTGCGGTCCATGGGTGGTAGTTGACATTCCCCATTCTTTAGTTTCTGGACAAAGGGACTAGTCAAACACCCCCCAGAGGAGGAGGTCCCAGGACCTGGTGGAACAGTCTTGTACAGACTGCGCTCTTTTGGAAGGCTGGGAAAGCCAATGTAGTCACAGAGATTTTTTGTACACAATTCTAAATGAGGATGGTTTTACTTTAAAAATATATCTATTAAAATAAATAGCTTAAGTTCAGCAAGACTAGCAGATATATTTTAAAGATATTTTGAAAAAAATGTTTAATTTTTCAAGATATATAATTTAAAAAGGTTGAGATTAAATATGTCACTTTAAACAGTTACAATTAAATTTAGTCAACTTTTATTATTAATGGAATAACATAATATGAATACTTTTTAAGCTAAAACCGGGTTAGTTGAGGAAAAATTTTAACTAAAAATATGTAGCAAAGTTATTAAAAAATATTTATCAATTTAAGAAATATCAAGTTATGAAATAGCAAAGAGATATTTTAAAAATATAGAGGAAATAAAAAAAGAAACAAGAGAAGAAAAAAAACGCTTGTGTGTGAGAAAGACAATCACATACTAAACAAACGTATGCATTTGATACCGCTAGAAATATTTCTTTTCCGGAGGTCTTAACATAATTAAATAAATATATTAAGTAAGTTATTAGTTTTTAAGTTACTAACTATACCTTTTGGCTTGCCGCATGCTCATTCATCATAAAACTATTAAATTTCAACAAACTAAAATAGTAAGAAAAACAAAACTGCCAATACAATACAAGTATTTAATAAATTGTTATCCGACACATATTTAGATGAATAGTGGCATATATAAAGTGATTATAATTTATCCGACCCGATGCATCAAACAGACATTTAACACAGTATAAAATAAGAGTGAATGGCAAAACATATACAAGTTTGTCATTAAATATATGTTAAATCTAATTTCCTTTACTAATTTTCTTCACATTTCTTTTTAAAACTTTTGTTGGTAGGCTCTCATCAAATAGTATATCTAATTAACCTTTCAAAATTACATTAGTATTGTTTTTAATAATTGACACTAAATGCATACGCGTTTTGTGTAAGACTATTAGAACTAGGATTCATATTAGTAACAACTTATGAAAGTTAAATTGTATGCTCTCTATTTGTGTTTAATTTTACACAAGATAAAACCCACAAAGTGGAACTTATAATATCGTATATTAATTGAATTTTTACAAATGAGAAACAAACATTCAAAATGCGTCGTTCACAAAGGTGATTCGTGGGAAAACACAAATAACTTTTCTTAAATGCATTGATTCGTATACAGATTTCAATTTGTGCAAGTTAATTTCAATGGGACAAAATGTGTTTCGTAGGAATAAAATGGGTTAGTTCTATAAAAAAACAAAATTGGAGGCAAATTCCGTGATGTAAATAATTTCCTTTTAACATATATTGGACAAAATACATTTTGAATATTTGTTACTCGCATATGATTTTCTTTTCATTATGCAAAAACATTTTTTATTAGTTTATTTTTATTTATAATTTTTTTTTCAAAAATGTAAAATTCAAATTCTATATTGAACTGTTATTGACCAGTGAGAGAGATTTCTTTTGGTAAAATATATATATATATATATATGTATATATATATATATGCATTTAGTGTCAATTATTAAAAACTATACTAATGGTCTTTATATTCCACGCCTTTGGAATATAAAGACCAAAAAATTAAATTTTTTTTAGATTTTTTTTTTTAGAATCTAATGAAGCACCGGCTTACACATTAGATTCTATAATAGGGGCTTAAACACGCCTCCCTCCCCCCCCCCCCATCCCCTCCTCTTCAAGTCACTCAACCAGGCAAATACTTTATATCTCTAACTAGTAATTTTTTTACAACTAAATATTTTTGAAGAAAACTTTCCTAAACATAGCTTAGTGAGAAAAAAAATCATAAATTTATGTGTTGTTTAATTTATTTATCGTAAATAAAAGAGAAAATTAAATTTATACAGAAAATTAGTAGGAATACTTAACAGTTTTTAATTTGTTGTAATACATTTTTAGTGCATGCTAAATGTCGATTCGATCTTCTACGTTCTATTTGAAAGAGAGTAATATAAAAAAAAGCTAAAGTTTGAAAGCTTTCTTATTCCTTGCTTTGAAGTCTTATGGTTTGTTGAATGTTTTTGGAATTTGTATTTGACGCCGAATAAAATATATATATTTATATTTTTAGTTGTATAAGTATGTAGATATCTTTCATGTGATTTTTGCTTGTTAGATAAAAAGAAAATTAATATTTTAGCAAAATGGTATTCCTTTATCTATTCCGTTTAACTAATACAATTTTAAGTAAAATGTTGTAATTTAATGAATTGACTAATACTAATTTCAAGGAAGTTTTTATAATTTCAAATAAGTTTATTGTTTCAATATTAATAAAAAAATTCTTTATTGTTCTTTAATTTGAGTAATATAAAATGTTTTGGGGTTTTTTGTTATGTAGAGTAATGAATTAAAAATATTAGTGGCGACGCCGACGATTGGTATTAATATTACTGAAGGGAAAACAAATAATTTTAATTATGAATGAAATTAATATAACATTTCAATTAAAATTTGCTCAACATTTCAAAGCAGGAAAACAAACTCCCCCCCCCTCCCCCCCAAATCATAGCCACTACCCGTCCTCCCCTTAGCATACTCCTGGCTACGTGATTGCCCCCTTGGTACACATATCAAAAGGACACATTCATTAAAAATCAAATTGGTTAACGCGGTTCACCTTCCTTTACACGATGATCTTACAAAACCTTAGTGAAGCCCAAATGCGACGTTTATAGAAGAAAAAAAAATACAAGGCATTATTTAGGAGTCTTTCGCTTTAACATAGATCACTCCATGGTACTTTCTGCCACTCTAATGTGACGTAATTTCACTCACTAAGCTATTTTTACAAAAAATTCATACGTATATAAACTTTTACTTTAACATTAAATTTAAATCAGTAATTTTAAAATATACTTAAATATTAAAAATAACATTAATCTAAATCTGTAATAAATTTTACTTACTTTCGCAAAATTCCAGCCGTAGCCCCTTGTACAGCTCTAGTGTCCCATTATTTCCAACAACCAACTATTTCAGAGATAACACCGGTGACGTCACAACCCACAGCCTATTATAACGTCGTAGATCCAGTGCGATACCAATTTATATCAACATCCAAATAAAAATGCAAAATAAAAAACCAACTTCTATGTTACGTGATACTACGCAAGCCCCCCTCCCTTCGTCACTCCCCTCTCAACCTGACATCAGCATGCAAAAAAATCCTCCTCCTAGCTCCATACAGGCCCGTAGACAGGGGGGGGGGGCGACAGGACAAACCCCCCTCCCCTCCGAAATTGTGTGATACTTTTTTCAACACTCCTCTTCCCCCTTCTCTTTTTTTCTTTCTTGAATCCAAGAAAACTATTTACTTACAGTGCCTAATACCACCTATAGTATAGAACTATAAAAATTAACTATGACGTCACAGCCAATCATATTCTATTTTTCTACATCGGCTGGGAGTGTTCTGAACGAAAGTGATCTGAACTCTCGATGTTTAATATCTTTCGGCACTGAACTATCGCGGTTGAAACAATGCTGTAAACAGCCATACTGTACCCCAACTAATTTTTTAAAAAGATTTTGTGGATTTTTTTTTCTTCTTAAATCTTTATAGAAATGTTAAATATGTTCAAACATTTTATATTTTCTACATATAGAATCAATTTGCGTATCTACAAATTTATCTCTTTTTGCGTATCTACAAATTTATCTCTTTTTGCGTATCTACAAATTTATCTCTTTTTGCGAATCTCTAAATAGTTTTTTTTTTTTGCTACTTATCCACTTATTATTGGTTAAAATGGATTTCACAGAATAGGCATTTAAAATGCGTTTTAATGTAAATTGAAAAAAAAAAAGCCAAAACACTACAATTCGGCATATTTTAAACATGAACAGTATATGAAATATAGAGATAGAAACTGCAATAAATAGTTTAGAAAATTGTTTAGGTACCATACGAAAATTATAAAGGAAAAGTTTGTCTTAGTGTTGTCGTAACCATGGCCTGATTACCGAATAGGCCCGTGAAGCCTAGGCTTACACTTTACATTTTTGAGGGGCCCCCAAATCACACCTTTTATATAAATATTTAACAGCCCTAACACAGTTTGCTACTGAATTTACCTTTAAAAAAATGCATTACAAACTTTAGTAAAAAAATTTGCTACTTGTGTTAAATTTGTTCGAATATTGGAAGATAAAAAAATACAGAATACTCATTACTTATAAATATATTTTGTTATATTATAATGTTTCAATTGAATATCATTCAGGGCCAAGAATTATAAAGCATATAACAGTTCAATTTGATGTTCTAGATTCTATTTGTGAGCAATGGGGCGACGGGGCCCCCATTTAAAGGCGGGCTTCCCTCGCTTCAATGTCTTAATCGGGCCCTGGTCGTAACAACGGAAATTAAATCTTCAACCATAACCCCCCCTCCCCGAAAAAAAATCCTGGCTACGGCCTTGCTCCCATACAACACTATTTACCCCAAGCCTTAATGGTAAAATTGCCAATAAGCCCTCCCCCTATTAATAACATTTTAACAGCATATCTTATTCCGCGACCCTTGATTCCAATTGGCTAGGATAACGCTTCTTAAAATCTTGTCGTTATCAACCCTAATACTAAATCCTGTAATATTATCATAAATACACGCCAAACGTGACCTTCGATCTCTCTCAGTGATTCGAATCCTTTCTCCCCAATCCAAGATACGACGTCATCCTCATCAGCAACAGGAGCCCGCATTCCACAGCAGCCGTCGCCGATTGCTCAATCCAATTCATAAAAGGATTGGCGTTACGCGCCAAAAATCAAAAGGGGACCAGAGTGACACTGCTTACTACTACCAGCACTGTTGACTTTAAAAATGAATTGATTTATTTTTTAAAAATCAAAAAGGCTGCTCGCTTTCTAATTTTTTTTTTTAAGTTTCAGAAAGATCTTTGTTTTAAAAAAATAGATCTTAGCCATGTAATGACTTTCCGGATGTCCCTTTGAAGGATACTTTTTTTAAAAGGTAAACTTAAAACTTATTCAATTGTACATTTTACTTTATATCGTTTATATGGTATAAAGTCAGACCCAAAGGGGCTCCTGTTGCTCTCACCCCCCCCCCCCCCCCCCCCATGTAAATCCTCCATTGACCTCATGCGTCCCACTTACATTAAACAATAATTCCATTCATTTTTTAATTTAAATTCGTTATGATACTTTTTCAAAGTAAACTATCACAATTTATCCCATCACTGAATTATCAAAAACTAACCTCATTATTTTTTTACAATCCATTATCACTACTTACCAAAGCTACTTCCTATTTAAGTAAATTATTATTAATTTTTAGCTGACTTCAAAACCTGATCATTCGTCAAAAACAATATTTTGTTATTTAAACCTCTATATATTTTTTTCTTTTCTTTTTTATGTTGTTTTATGAACGTATAAATGTATGTTTTATATTGTATATATTTTTTAATTCTTTATATATTACTTTTATTATTCTCTTTAATGTGAACTGACCAAACCTATTTAAAAATCTAAAGTGGCTTTATATTAATGTTTACAGGTTGAATACTTTCTCAAAAACTGAAACAAATTATTTGTAATGTTTAGCGCATTATTTCTTGACGTCGGAATCGGTTTTTAAATTTTTTTTCGGGATTTCATAATAAAAACGCAACAAAAAAAAGTAATGCACCTAAAAAGAGGCTATATATATAGGAAACAAAACATTTTTTTACAAAACTTCATTTGTGTAATGTTAAATTTTGTTTTTCAGGGAAATGATTGTAGAAGAAATAACAAAGACCTGAATCATGTACAAAAAGTTAGTTACGCGTTGAAAAATATCCCATATTTTAATAATCATGACGTCTTACAAAAATCGTTATAAATCGCAGATTTGGATTTTAACTTCGGTTCGTTCTTTTGTCGTCAAAATGCCATCTCGACACTTGTCCCGAAACGCATGTTATTCGGGGTGCTCTGCAGCGCCGTCCGAGTGGCTGGGGGGGAGAGAGAGGCTGTTTTTAGCATTCGTTGGGAACATCTCAATATCGCGGCATATTTTAACATAGAGTTGGGGGGGGGGGGGGGGGGGGGCATTTTCCCCGCCAGTGCTAAGAAAAGCCCCTCTACTCACGGAATTTGACGCCCATTTTCTTTATTCGTGTCCTAAATAATTTCTAGAAGGAAAAACATCGATCATTTTTGTTAAATTAAGTAAATTAATTTAGTTTGAATTGACAAACAAATAACTTTTAGCATTTTTTGCACGAAACTTTTGTTAACCTTTATGCATAGGTTGGGACAACATGTGTCCCATAGAGTTTCGTGGGCTTGGTACATACACTTTCGAACCATACTATTGGAGGAAGAATTTTTAAAGCGCATGGGGTCTGAAGTATGTTGTTTACGGCATAACAGGTAATTACACCTGTTCGGACAGGTGACGTTTCGCTAATGGTTCATACAGATCGTCTTGGGTTGCGCTTTTCAATATTTCGACACCTGAATGGCCTTTCCCCAAATATGCATGCTTTGAGGAAGGATTGTTAACGATTCCTCCGTAAGACGGTGACACACCTCTGTAATGTAAGGCAATTCACCCTTCCACAAAGCTCTGAGAACTATTTTTTCCTGCCTCCCAAAGCGATCCCCCCCCCCCCCCCCCCTCCCGCTTAGGAATTTTTTGACCACAGCCAGTGCAACTTTCCTGTCACAGAGCCTCCACGAAAAGGTCAACATCGAGGTTCAGCTATTTTATCAGGATCTATGAGCATTCTATCTTTGACTACAGAAGATTATTTGTCCTCACCAGTGAAAATTCCTTAAAATATGCTCTGCTCAATAAGGATTTCATTTCTCAATCACACTCGTCGTTGACTCGGGGATTTTTTTCTTTCTTTTTTTTTTCTTAATTTTCAAGACATTTTTGCAGGTACATTTAAGCACGAACACAAAATAGACTTCGTTAGTGCATTTCGTCTCCAATGTCTTCTTCTTCTTGTTAGGATGCAGCGAAGTTTCGCACAGGTAAAACACTTCCCCTCCCCCTTTATCAAACCCCCTTATCCCCCACCCTCTTTTCCTCGTTTGCGGGGGCGTCGTGGGTGTTTGATAGTAACCATGGTAACGCCCGCCAATCACCGGATGCAGATGGGGGGGGGACTTCCGACAAGCGGACCCCTACCCCTCTAATCTCTGCCGCAGCTGCAAATGAGGGGGGGGGGGGGCTACACGGAGTGAGAGAAGTATCCCCCCCCCCCCCCTTGTTGTTCGCCTGTGATCCCTTTTATTGGGGAGAAGTTACTCCGTGTTTTTATCTATCTTTCAATTTAAAAAAAGGAGATAACGTGTAATGGAGGGGGAATGGGGACAGGGGTTTATAAGCGTTCTTGTGTATTGAAAATCCAGAAAAGGCCACAAATTTCTCAAATTTACGACCTTCTGTGGAGCGTTTTAGGACAGGCTGAAATGAAAATACGTATATATATATATATATATATATATATTAATCTCTTTTGGTGTCTTTACATGCAACCCCTTTGCAACCCCTTTTCTTTCGTATAAGGGCTAAAGTGGGCTATAGCCCCCCCCCCCCCTATAGTTAGTTCTATAGCCCCTCATATAGTTAGAATTTTCAGGGAATTTTGGGGGAAGACCAAGTTTCATGGCTCTCTCTGGGGGTAGGAGCTACGCGTCTTGTCGCACTATTAAGATAACCTTAGACACTGCAGCTGCACTGTCTGGATCCCTTTGTTGTATCAACCGAGTACGGTCATTCGTTCAAAGTTTTGAGAGGGGGGGGGGGGGGGAGTTGGTGAGAAATTGATTGTCTCTTGCTCTGTCAATTAATCCATGGATATTTATATTTACATGATTGCCAAAACTATACTAATTCATTAATAGAAGTCTATTACACATCATTGGCGAAGATTGCTGCATATAGTTCCAAATGGATCTGAAACCTATTTTTATTCAAGAAAAAATCATATGGCCTAGACAAAAATAATTTGGAACAAATCAATGAATATATGTTTCCGAAATTAAAATCTTTAGTATACAATAAATCAATTCAAAATAATCAATAGCATTGTTAGGTAGCGTTTATTTATTATGCCACAATATTTTTCATTCTTTTGTACACTCCTACCCCATGTTATGTCACTTTAAAAAATAAAAAGTTCTTGGTGATTGCGTGACGTAACAAAAGAGATTTCGTAGAAAAAAAATACTAAAACATAACTGTTCCGGCGCCAATGTATAGTGATTTCTATAAAATATCGTTCTCACTATTTAAAATATGATAAATGCATTTTTAATTTGCATATTCACATAGTTCGACGTACAGCATTCCTTCCATGCCAGAAATGTACGCGCGTCTCACTCATAATCTGCATCGTATTTGTGGGCGTTAACGACCTGGTCCGCGGCAACCCGCAGTTTAGAAACCCCCAGTGGTGTTTCAAAAATGATGGGGTTGGGGGATTTAACTAGTTCTATTCTAAGAATATTTACCAATATAACAAAATAAACGTTAATGAGCAGTCATGCTAATTAGTAATTAGTTATCAATTAGCAAATGTTATTTATTTATAATTTATTATTTAGTTTATTGCATAAATTTCTTAGTAAATTAAAAAGTATATATTATTTAAAATTAGAATGAACATAATTTGTATGAATTGTATGAACATTTCCGTGTGCCTAAGATCCTACATGGGATATGAGTAGAAAATTTTGACCTGAAATCCTATGGAAGGGGTGGGAGTGAGAAGCTTGAGTTGAGCCTCTACATTTCCTTCTTACGCCTATATAAACCATTGCCCTATAGCTGCACAATGAGCTATTAAACTGTATTAGAATGTAAGTTAAGAATCAGAAATATTAAATATTAGGAACTAAGAAGTTTGAGATACTAACTTACACAAGAACCATCAAATTATTATTGCTAATTATGATAACGTTTTAACATTAATTACTTTTAGATATAAAAAGAGCTATTAATTATTAATAGTTAACCCTTCAATCCATAAGTTTTAATTTTATTTTAATTTCATACTGAAAACATAGCCAAAATGATAGAAAAAAAATCGCAACATTCATTTTTTTTAGAAGAAGTATGTTTGGTTTTAACATGGGATTCTACTTGAAATAACCATCCGTCCTAGAAAATGTTTTAATTTGTAACTGGAGATTTACATTTCAGCTGTCTGCTATCTGTTAACTGTATCCCAAGATGCATTGCGCCGATTGCCTCTTTTGTGCGCCCCCCTCTATTGTCTGTGACTATACCTCTTCGAAGGAACATTATATATATATATATATATATATATATATATATATATATATATATATATATATATATATATATATATATATATATATATATATATATATGTGTGTGTGTGTGTGTGTGTGTGTGTCATTACCTTTATATTTTGCAAAAATATTTTAAATAATGAATATAACAAATGAATTCAAAGCAATATGAAGAAATGTCCGCAATTGCTTCACTTTCGTCCTGTGCTTGTCTGAGGAATTGACGATCCCCTGACCACCTGTCTGCACGGTGCGCTGCAGATGACGGCGCTTTTTGCACACGATGTTGTTTCGATCGATGACACCCCTAAGTCGATAAATATTAGTCGTTTGCGTGTTTGTATCGGTTGGGTCCGAGCTGAGAGGGTCCAAGTCAGCAATGCGTTGCCACTGGCGACCCTCTTTTCGGAGGGAGGTGGGGGTTCGTTGGATCCCGTGATGCCCTCTACTTTTTATGCAATTACTCCTCCGTGTATCGATACATTGTTTCTTTTTTGTCCTGCTCAGCCAATCAGGCGACAGAGAGAAATGAACGAATGTTCCTGAACTAGGAATACGGGTCGTGCACTCCGCCGAGGTTCCTTCGAAGAGGTATAGTCACAGACAATAGAGGGGGTCGCACAAAAGAGGCAATCGGCGCAATGCATCTTGGGATACAGTTAACAGATAGCTGAAAATATTTTTGCAAAAATGAAATGTAATGTATATATATATATATATATATATATATATATACACATATATATATATTAATCTCTTTTGGTGTCTTTACATGCAACCCCTTTCAACCACTACTTTAATGAACTTTCTTTAACTTTGGATATCGCCCCTTTCTAAAAACTTACTTTTCCCAGTATCAAAGCATCCAACATATTTCATCTCATGATGAAATATCCCACTATTAGATTTCTGATGAGTCAACATTCCACACGTGACTGCTTTCTCTCCAACGCAACTTAAAAAGACGGACTAAAACTTGAAAAGGCGAAGTGACACTTCGATGAACCAACCAGAAGTGTCCAGAGTGCATTCTCTTTCTAAAAATATTCGTCTGGTATATGGATTCCCGATGTAAACTCGAAGCTGTAATGTGTCGTGCTCTGGAGTCTGAGTAATAAATGTTTTGAACCTAATTTTAGGCCTTTAGTTTTATACCCGCATGGTTCAACCTCTCTCAAAATCATAACGACTGCCCTCTAATTAAAAAATCATCACATAAGTCGACATGATCAAGTACTGTTCGACGAAATCGCATAATCTTTTTAAAAACGTAATCTTCCACAGCCAACAAGAAACTATCAACAAAGCCAGAGATGAAAAACAAAAGCGGCTGAGACTCCTGATCCTGACAAAATGCCTGCTTCCGCAGCGAAACAACAGCAGCGAAGACTATCCGGCTTACCAACCTCCGTGGCCGAGCGGTTAAAGGCGTCAGCTGGGAATCCAAAGATTCGTGGTTCGATGCCAGGCGATGGACTTGACAAAGAAAAGTAAAAAGTAGTGATCTTGTGATCGAAGGGTTGCCAACTTCGCTACAAAATACTAGAAAAGTCGTCCAGAACATCCGCAAAAATTAACGGCGTGTATACGGGACTCGTGCACGATACATCTGATCGGGGTCCAAAGTCCCGACGTCTATTGGACGCGTTGGGTGCCAGTTCAGGTGCTTCCTCGTCATCTGACCATGGTTCTAAAATAACGAGGTGCATGTATGAATTGGCTTTAAATTATTGTTAAGATATTTAAAAGAAGGACAATTTTTACTTTAAATAAAAAAATTATTTTATAGATCGCCACTCTACGGAATTAACATATGCTTAAACATTCCGAAATTCAATGTTTTTATTTATTTAAATTAGTAAACGTTATTTTATAATTAGCACTGATGAATTAATAAAATACTCAAAATAAAATTATATTAATTTTTGACGTGAATACGTTTTTTCATGATGGTGGGGGCAGTGGCGGCGATTGGGTGGTAAAAGTGAGGGGGGGGGGGGGTAAAAATGTTGACCACCAAAACAATAAATATTGCATATTTATATTTACTCTCTATCTTGAGTTATTTGAAGGAAATGATACTAACTTAAAATAGGTACGAGACGACCAGGTCGATTATTAACCCATTTCCGATTATTTCCCAATAAAGATTCGGATTGTTGCAAAGAATCTATTTAACATACTAATTGACCGACCTCCAAAGGTATAGGTATCCTTTCCATTTGTATCAGTGTCGAAAAAGAAATGGAGGAAATTTTCCCTCCTCGCCATTCCAATCCCTAGAAAATTTCCTACAACATTTACAATTCTACATTTGTGGTGTGACTTTTGGGACCCTGAGAAAAATACTTACAGTTTCAAACTGTATAATAGTGCGATCATGTGGGTATAGATTTTATGGAGGTTCAGTGACTGATTATTTCATGGGGGTTCAGTGACTGAGCAACGAATTTCTTTAGACATCTATCCCCCTTCACCTAGAGGGAGAAATCCTTAACCCCACAAAAATCAACAAATATCTCTCCCAACCTACCATCAATTTTTTTTCTTTAAAATTTTTTATTAATTTTCGTTCAAGTGAACAGGAATACGTTGGCAGATAAATAACATCAACAGTTATCATTGTCATTAACTATATTTTACAGTTATCAATAACTATTTTTAAAATTAATAAATCACTCCCTAATTATGAAATAAATTTAAAGAACAAATTTAAAGTTTGAGATTCCTTATAATATATGTTTGATAACGGTTAAGAAATTTTCCAACTTAACGATTCAAAACTTAAACTTAAACAAACAAACAAAGAGTTAACGCCGCCGGATGCCAGCTCAGGTGTTGCTCTCGTTATCTGACCATTGTTCAAAAATATAAAGCATTGTTCCCGGGTTTTTCCTTCGAAATGTGCCCCGAACACGAATCGTCGGCAAAGCCCGATATGCAGCTCTAGTGCGACGTTTTTTAACCAAATCAAACTTAACGATCGAAATTCCCAACTCAACATATATAAAAGTTAAAAATCGAGATAATGCTATCTTCAAACGTATAATTGCACGATGTTGAAAATTCTGTGGTGTAGATTGCGAACAAACAGACAAGCTTTCTGGAATGGAAACAGTAGTGCTTGTGTTGCTGCTACTGTCATGTTCAACTTCACGTTTGTTATTTTTATTAAAGTATTTTAAAACTGAAGTTTTCACAATTCGTTTCATTTTGCTAAAAAGCAGAGTAGACGAAGATCAAAACGAACACATTAATGACAACCTCATGACCTCCCCTTCCCACCTACAGGCCTAAAGATTATGCAATTGTTAAGCGCCATTAGATTACACAATACTACTACATTTTAGCGCATTTTAAGACGACCGGATACTATTTTAATGTAAAAGGTTTTATATAGAGATAGATAAAAGAAGGGGGTTTGGTCTATTTTTAAAATTGAAGGTCATACAGTGGCATTTTTCTATGTAAAGATATGCTATTTTTTCCAAAAATAAAAACAGAACGAGTAGATGTGAGGCGCCAATGGATTGTATTAGCAGCTGTCTGTCTGGAAATCTGAAAACAATGCTCCTCAATTTAGATAAAGAATTTATTTTATTTTTAAAATGTGGATTTTTTTTTTAAAGAATAACGATATCACATTCGTTCAAATTGTTTTTCACTTGACTTTCAATGGGAGGGGTTTGAAACTCCTGACACAATTTAGTTTTAAACTTGGCGGGACTGGTGTAAGTTACAAAATAGGAAACTAATGGTCAATGAAAAAACAAGAAGGATATATTTTAATTAAAAATGCATAGAAAAATAATATATTTTAATGAATTAATCTGTCAAATATGATGGCCAACTTTTTGTGTATATTTTAAATAATTTGTATATAAGTCTGTATATTTTTAGTTACTTTTAATTATATAAAGAAGTATTTGGCTGGATTGTTAATTTGTTTTTAACATTGCTAATACAGAAAGAGCTTTATTTTAATTTTCAATGCGGTCCTACCCCTGATGAAGTCCGTTTTGATTAGGCCTTTCACATTCTTTTGAATTATTTATTATTATAATTATTAATTTAAGAATTCTAATTTTATATTTATTGTTTTTCAATCATTACATATACTACATTTCAATTCTAATTTTACAATAGTTTAATATTTCAATTCTTAAATTAATCATTTATTGTTGTTTTGCAGCGTATTCTATTTTTATGCTTCATGCAGATTGAGCTCTGATTCATACATGATTTTCCTATAAATTTTTAATTGAAACATTTCTTTTTTGTTTTACCATTATCCATTAGTTTCCTATTTTGTTTTAATTGTATATTTTATTTTCGAACTTTCGTGCAGCTTTTAGCGCTGACTTACCTTGGTAAATTTGTGCTCTTCCCAATGTTATGATTTCTACAAACACAGATTTAACGCCTGGCAAAAAGGAATGAACTTACTTATAATATTAGGGTGGGTCGGAAAAACGTTTTTTCTATATGGTTGTTTTAATAGTGCGGAAAGGGTGTGGACGCTGGGACACGTGCACGTGCTCACTTATTTTTTCCCCCTTATATAATCGTGGAATATTTATGTACAGCCCGGGAAAAAAACGAACCACCCCTGGTTCCTCGGCCCTTATTTATTGTAGGGTTAAACTTAATATACCGTTTTGTAAAGAATAAAATCTACTACACATTGATGTAAAAAAAAATTGCATAGGGGACTATCTTCGTACTCGAATCCGCATCAACTTTAAAATTTTAAATAGCAATACCTACTTTTGATAACGCACAAATGTCCCCCGCCTTCAAAATGATCTAAATATAAATTTTCGTTAATTTCCTATATTTATATGCAGAGTTATTATACAATATGTATCGATTATATTTGAGGGGCTACCTCCACATTGAACAAAGTATTAGTTGGACTACGAAATGAAGGACGCTGGTTGAAAATGTTTTGGCGTTTTTATGCGTGGTCAGACCCGCCTAGAATTGTTCTAATAATATGATACAGTATGTTTTATACTTAAAGATATGTTACTACTTCAATGTGATTTTATATAGTATTGTTGATGACGTCAAATTTTATTATTTGTATTCTTAGGATGTTCTGAAATTAAGTAGGCAAATGACAAACTTAATATTGTAAAAAAAATTAAAAGTAATATAATATACCTTTAAAAAATTATTTATTCCAGGTTTAAAATTCATATACCAATGATTTACTTTAATTTTAAATTTCAGATGGAACAATTTTTTTAAAAATATTTTAATTAGGGTTCTACCAATACGTAGTTTTTCAATTCTAAATTTAAATGAAATATTGTAAATGTTAAGCCGGCGCCACATATGCGGTATTCGCCGAATCCCGAGCAACAAAACCTTCGATATTCGCCTAAAGACGCATGTGTGGATGTGTCGCTCGCTATTCGGCAAGTGCCGCGTCGCTCGCGTTTCGACGATTTTCAGCACCACACTACAAAGTGCTCGCTTTATCACGAGCAACTTCGCTCGGGTTAAAGCGAGCAAATTGAATAATTGCGTTTCCCACTCATTTCGGGAAAATGGAACACATCTCGAAGCGAGCTCAATGGTGATTGGCTATCGATATTTTATTCTATATTTTGATAGCCAATTACCATTTACTATCAATATAGTACTATTTTCTTTTTTTTTATTTAAAGAGGGAATATTGTTCTTTTCGTATCAATTTGACTTTAAAATATATCATGGTGTTTGAAAATATATCATGGTGTTTGTTGTGCTATTATTTTAGAATTTTTATTTAGTTTATTCATTTATTTTTATGAAGTTGTCTGTTTTACTTAAATATTTGTGTTCCATTTACTTATTTCATTTATTTATCAATAAAATTATTTCATTAATTTATCAATAAAATTATTTCATTTATTTATCAATAAAATTATTTCATTTATTTATCAATTAAATTATTTCATTTTATTACTTATTTGAAGCATTTAACTATTTTTATGCAGATGCGAAAAAATGAAGATATTATTTTAACATTTCTATTCGAGTTTTCAATGTGTTTAAACGATTTGAAGTCTCACGACCTAAATAAAATGGAGTTTTGTCATGAAACGTCTTTAAAACCATCAACATGACTACTATACGGACATAGTAGTCATGATAGAAACACCATTTTACGCTTTTAGGATAACCGATTCCGACACTATAACTTTCTAAAAATAGCACGTTTGACATAAATTTGGTCCAGCCGATGATCTGATGGTGTTTTGAGCTTTTTTTTATCGTATATTTACTTGTTTAGTTCGTCTACTTAAAACAATTTCTTCGTTTATTAAGTTGTGAATTTTACTAAATTATTTGTTCAGATTATTTTTTTATTTATTAACTAAATTCATTTATTTGTTTTTTCATTTAGATTTCTTGCATTTAACTGTTTTGATGAAGAATATGAAAATATTTAAATAGTATTTTAAAACCTCGAAATGAAATGTCATTGATTTAAACGTTTTGAAGAGTCTTGAGTTGAAAAATAAAATGCGGTTTTGATGTGAAACAGTTTAAAACCAGCTATTCTTTAAGGTGATAAATTCTGATACTGTAACATAGTAAAATGAAGCACGATTGTTATAAAAGGAAATTTGGAGAGGATTCGTGTAAAATCTTGAACTAAAGCAAAGCACATACGGAGAGCGGACGTGGAACATACGCGGAATCAGGCGTAGCAGTTTGCATATCTTCCTCTGTTAGCGAGGTTTCCGTTGATAAATGAACCTTATTTAGATATTAGTTATCGGTATTACTTAATATGTCAATTTTAAATCTATATAAGATATATTTGGTTGAATTGACGTCGCACTAAAGTTACAGAATAAACTACGAGCGACGGTTCGGGTTTTATCCCCATAGAAAAATGCGGGAACACTGTTTTTGTCATTGTGAGCCGTGGTCAAATGACTTCGACAACACCTGAGCAAGCACCCCACTGATTAATTTTTATACAAAAAATTTCAAACGTTTAAAAAAATATAAGTTTTCAACACCATTGACATTGAAGCAACAACGACAAGTATTGTACTTTTATTGTTGCTGAACACTTCATTTTTATCGACATGATATTACAAGGCTATATTCGTAAAGGCTTTTTTAATCCTTAAATTTTAGGAATTTTAATATAACAATTTTTTTTTCTTACAAAAACATCACTTTAAATCGCAATAGCATTTAAAGTCATGAACGTAAAAATTAAAAAAAAGTACTAGGTTTAGGTATTTCGAAAACTACTCAAAATAATTGAATAAATCTAGATTTTGATAAAGTTTATTTTACACAGTGCACAGAGTGATATGCGGTGGCTACGCTAACAAACACAAAAACCGTGCAGCTTTTACTACGAGTAACGCCGGGCCATATTGCTAAAATAAAAATAAAACAGTAATTAACGATAGAAATTTTTCCGAAAATGGATAAGCAAAAGCAAAGTGTCAATCTTCATACATTTAATCTCGACATCAAATTGTGAATAGTATTCACTGTCGAATATTAATATAATTTTTTTAATGAACTCTATGTTGACCTGGTGTCGATATTATATCTTGTAAACAAATAACCGTTAGTACATTGGCTCAGAAAAAAAGCAAACGATAATTTCAATATGTTAAAAGATACGGAATAAAAACCAGATCCCTAAGACAACGTCAACGTGCATAAAGTCCATTATTTATACTTAGTTAAAAAATGGATTGACACTAAAGAAATTTTTATATGTAGCATGCAAATTCAATTGTCAAAATGCGAAATATTCGGTGAAAATTTTTGCCAGAACACTTAAAGTTTTTCGAACTGATTATCGTTTGTATTTTATTATCGTTGTCGCTAAAGCATTTTTTTTCGCTATATATTGAGAGGGAAAATATATATTCCAGAAATGAAAATTAAATCATTTTTAAGTGTACCAACAAAATTAGGATACACTGTTTTTTGTAATTTTTCATTATTCTATGCTACAAAATTTCAACGGTTTCAAGGAATCTCCATGTGCATGGCATTCTGGAATCTATGAAAATAATAATAAAATATTACACTCGCAAATGGCTATGAGCAAAATGAAAATGTAAAAAAAAAAAAAAAAATGATTTCCAATTTAAAAAAAATTTCATTGTAACTATCACAAATTAAAAATATGTTTTTAAAGAACATAAAAGTATTATAATATTTATATTGTACAAATCTGTTAATAAAATAGAATATTTTTCCATCATAAAAATATTGTAGTATACTATTTTTATCAAAATTTATATTTATATTTTTATTAAATTCGGCCATGCTTCCTACTGCGAATAAATGTTCTGAAATCGTCAAGTATACTCGCAAGAAGCCGAGTTGCTCAGGTTTTTGTAATCCGAGCAAGTAATAGTAAATCGCTCGGGTTATGGCGAGTCGCTCGGGTTAAGGCGAGTCGCTCGGTATTCGGCGAATACCGCATATGTGGCGCCGGCTTTACACACTTAGTTTGAATTGAGGTTATGTAATTACTTATATTTTTTCCATAAGATCGTGCTTGTCTTAGATTATACAGGGTTTTAATACTTTTAAAACTCATTTAAGAAACAAAAATATGCACATTTGTATTTAATAAAGAAATATTCAAGATTATTAACAATGTTTACAGCATTTCAATGTGCGCAACATTTTTGCACCTTTAAAAAATCAGTTTTTAAATAAAGCCACATATGGTGTTGTGGTCCAAAAACCTTAAGCCGGCGCCACATATGCGGTATTCGCCGAATACCGAGCTACTCGCCTTAACCCGAGCGACTCGCCATAACCCGAGCGATTTACTATTACTTGCTCGGATTACAAAAACCTGAGCAACTCTGCTTCTTGCGAGTATACTTGCCGATTTCAGAACATTTATTCGCAGTAGGAAGCATGGCCGGATTTAATAAAAATATAAATATAAATTTTGATAAAAATAGTATACTACAATATTTTTATGATGGAAAAATATTCTATTTTATTAACAGATTTGTACAATATAAATATATTCTAAAACTTTTATGTTTTTAAAAACGTATTTTTAATTTGTGATAATTACAATAAAAAATTTTTTAATTGGAAATCATTTTTTTTTTGTTTTACATTTTTATTTTGCTCATAGCCATTTGCGAGTGCAATATTTTATTATTATTTTCATAGATTCCAGAATGCCATGCACATGGAGATTCCTTGAAACCGTTGAAATTTTGTAGCATAGAATATTGAAAAATTACAAAAAACAGTGTATCCTAATTTTGTTAGTACACTTAAAAATGATTTAATTTTCCGTTCTGGAATATATATTTTCCCTCTCAATATATTTGCTTTAGCGATAACGATAATAAAATACAAACGATAATCAGTTCGAAAAAGTTTAAGTGTTCTGGCAACATTTTTCACCGAATATTTCGCATTTTGACAATTGAATTTGCATGCTACATATAAAAATTTCTTTAGTGTCAATCCATTTTTTAACTAAGTATAAATAATGGACTTTATGCACGTTGACGTTGTCTTGGGGATCTGGTTTTTATTCCGTATCTTTTAACATATTGAAATTATCGTTTGCTTTTTTCTTAGCCAATGTACTAACGATTATTTGTTTACAAGATATAATATCGACACCAGGTCAACAAGAGTTCATTAAAAAAAATTATATTAATATTCGACAGTGAATACTATTCAAAATTTGATGTCGAGATTAAATGTATAAAGATTGACACTTTGCTTTTGTTTATCCATTTTCGGAAAAATTTCTATCGTTAATTACTGTTTTATTGGTATTTTAGCAATATGGCCCGGCGTTACTCGTAGTAAAAGATGCGCGATTTTTGTGTTTGTTAGCGTAGCCACCGCATATCACTCTCTGTGCACTGTGTAAAATAAACTTTATCAAAATCTAGATTTATTCAATTATTTTGAGTAGTTTTCGAAATACCTAAACCTAGTACTTTTTTTTAAAATTTTTACGTTCATGACTTTACATGCTATTGCAATTGATATTTAAAGTGATGTTTTTGTAAGAAAAAAAATTTGTTATATTAAAATTCCTAAAATTTAAGGATTAAAAAAGCCTTAACGAATATAGCCTTATAATATCATGTCGATAAAAATGAAGTATTCAGCAACAATAAAAGTAAAATACTTGGCATTGTTGCTTCAATGTCAATAATGTTGAAAACTTATATTTTTTTAAACGTTTGAAATTTTTTGTATAAAAATTAACCAGTGGGGTGCCAGCTCAGGTGTTGTCGAAGTAATTTGACCACGGCTCACAATGACAAAAACAGTGTTCCCGAATTTTTCTATGGGGATAAAACCCGAACCGCCGCTCGTAGTTTATTCTGTAACTTTAGTGTGACATCAATTCAACCAAACATATCTTATATAGATTTAAAATTGACGTATTAAGCAATACCGATAACTAATATCTAAATAAGGTTCGTTTATCAACGGAAACCTCGCTAACAGAGGAAGATATGCAAACTGCTACGCCTGATTCCTCGTATGTTCCACGTCCGCTCTACGTACGTGCTTTGCTTTAGTTCAAGATTTTACACGAATCCTCGCCAAATTTCCTTTTATAACAATCGTGCTTCATTTTACTATGTTACAGTATCAGAATGTATCACCTTAAAGAATAGCTGGTTTTAAAACTGTTTCACATCAAAACCACATTTTATTTTTCAACTCAAGATTCTTCAAAACGTTTAAATCAATGACATTTCATTTCGAGGTTTTAAAATACTATTTAAATATTTTCATATTTTTGTGTCTTCATCAGAACAGTTAAATGCAAGAAATCTAAACGAAAAAAAAATTAAATTAATTAATAAATAAAAAAATAATCTGAACAAATAATTTAGTAAAATTCACAACTTAATAAACGAAGGAATTGTTTTAAGTAGACGAACTAAACAAGTAAATATACGATAAAAAAAAGCTCAAAACACCAAAAGTTTTTTAAAGTTTGAAACTTTAGATCATCGGCTGGACCAAATTTATGTCAAACGTGCTATTTATAGAAAGTTATAGTGTCGGAATCGGTTATCCTAAAAGCGTAAAATGGTGTTTCTATCATGACTACTATGTCCCTACACACACCCTTTATAGATGGTTTTAAAGACGTTTCATGACAAAACTCCATTTTATTTAGGTCGTGAGACTTCAAACCGTTTAAACACATATAGTACTCGAAAAACTCGAAAACTCGAATAGAAATGTTAAAATAATATCTTCATTTTTTCGCATCTGCATAAAAATAGTTAAATGCTTCAAATATATAAATAAGTAATAAAATGAAATAATTTAATTGATAAATAAATGAAATAATTTTATTGATAAATAAATAAATAAATTAAATAAGTAAATGGAACACAAATATTTAAGTGAAACACAAATATTTAAGTGAAACACAAATATTTAAGTGAAACACAAATATTTAAGTGAAACACAAATATTTAAGTGAAACACAAAAATAAATGTATAAACTAAATAAAAATTCTAAAATAACAACACAACAAACACCACGATATATTTTAAAGTCAAATTGATACGAAAAGAACAATATTCCCTCTTTAAATAAAAAGAAAATAGTACTATATTGATAGTCAATGGTAATTGGCTATCAAAATATAGAATAAAATATCGATAGCCAATCACCATTGAGCTCGCTTCGAGATGTGTTCCATTTTCCCGAAATGAGTGGGAAACGCAATTATTCAATTTGCTCGCTTTAACCCGAGCGAAGTTGCTCGTGATAAGGCGAGCACCTTGTAGTGTGGTGCTGAAAATCGTCGAAACGCGAGCGACGCGGCACTTGCCGAATACCGAGCGACCCATCCACACATGCGTCTTTAGGCGAATATCGAAGGTTTCGTTGCTTGGGATTCGGCGAATACCGCATATGTGGCGCCGGCTTTACAATAGCCAATATTCAAGTAACAGCAAAGTAAAGCAGATTAGGGGTGCCGAGTGGAAGTAAGTGCCACCCTACTTTTAGAAAATTTAAAACTAGCTCATTGTTTTCTCGGCTAGTTCATTGTTTGTTTGGTTGAATTAACGTCGCACTACAGCTGCACAGTGGGCTATTGACGACGGTTGTGGTTTATATCGTAGGTAAGACCCGGGAACGATGTTTCGTATTTTTGAAACGTGGGGAAATGACGGGGACAAAACGTGGTCAAATGACGGGGACAACGCCTGAGCTTGCACCGGACGCAACCTCAATATTGGTCTTGGGTCATATTTAACGTGCACCACTCCCGTGTGCCCCTCGCCGGTTTACAAGAATTTAAAATTTTATGCCAACGCGATCACAGCGCTTTTAATTCGCAAAATTGGCGAAGATTTCTTCTAAGTACTGTTGATTTTAAATTTATGTAAGACCCCTGGAATGATCATTTGATGCACATTTTAATATAGCAAAAAAATTACAAAGAGGAAAGTCATTAAATTTCAGATATGCATATAAAACGTTTTTCTGAATCCATTACTATTAAAATATAGCATGGTTGCTATTCATAAATTTTATGATAGCAATATTCTAATTTAAATAAAATTAAAAAATATACATATAAGTAATGAAAGTTAGTGTATTTTATTTGGGTCTTTTAAAAGTAACGCAGATAAAAATATAAGCTTAATAAAATTGTTATTTCGAGAGATATGATTAAAAGTTTAAGAAATTCATTTAACTTTACGAGTTCTAAACTTTCAAAATTCATAATTAAAAAAATACTTAACCAAATGACTTGCAAATTGATATCCAACGATAAATTTTGTCGTAGATTCTAAATATTGAGTCAAAATTGGTGTTGCTATTGCAAATTTTAAAGTTGGTGCGGATTTTAATATGAAGATAGTCTCCTATGCAAATTTTTGGTATATCAATGTGTAGTAAACTTTATTCCTTACCAAATGGTATATTAAGTTTAACCCTACAATAAATAGTGGTCGAGAAACCAGGGGTGGTTCGTTTTGTTCCCCGGCTGTACGTAAAAAACTTAGCACAAAGGGAAAATATCGTCAAACTGGGCCGTATAAACCAGAAATAGGAATAATAAAATAAGAATTTGTATCATTACTCTATGGTATAATAAAATTGCTCCGAACATATATTATTCTAAACAAGGGTTCTCAAAATTTGAATTTGTTCTTTAATTTATTTCCTATTTAGGAGTGACATTTACTAATTTGAAAAATAGGTAATGACTATGATATTGGTAACGATTCCATGAAAACAAAATGATGTTGCTGTTTCGATATTTATCTGCCAAATGTATTTTTGTGTACTTAAATAAAAATTAATAAGTTTAAAAAAAAATGGGGGTGAGGGGGAGTTTTGAATTTTTTCGGGGAACGGAGGGTTGAACCCCTCCCATGAAAAATCGATACCCACGTGCCTGTGAAGGACGCAGCCGAAGCCCCCCTCAGGTCGAGATTTTTTTTTGTGCCATATGATACTACTACTCTCCATTGTTCTTGTCAATAGCAACAAATTAGCGTGCCCCAAAAAAGGCATGTCACTTTTTCCTCTGTATTTTTCCTCTATATCTTTAATGCAAAAAAAAATAAACAAACCTTAACACCCCTATTCCTATCCTCCAAATCAGGAAAAGTTCGGACCTCCCCCCCCCCTCCACTTTTTCTTTTCCGTGGCAGAGTCGCCCTGAAGATGGTGCGACGCGTGCCACCGAGCAGAGAGGCACTTGGAGAGGGCAGGCAGAACGCCTCAGAAAAAGTGCGCAAAATGAGAATTTTGCAAATTTTTTTAATGGTTTTTCTTTTGAAGTGAAACATTTTTAAAAGAAGCTATATGGGATACCAAGATTGAAACTTTATGTTACGGTTTTAGACTAAGGGGAATCCATTCAAACAGTCCTACGACACCGTGTCAAATAGCACGACTGTCATAAATTTAGAGTTATTGACTAACTGTTAGCGCAGGGAGGTCTTTTGTGTTAGAGAGGTCCTGCTTTAACTAGACCGTTCTACATCTAGTCTGTCTGTATATAAATATGTTTGGTACGCACTCACGACCAAACGCGTTTTTCGATTTTCTTTAAATTCGGCATGAATGCGAATTCTGAAAAATAAACATATAAATTACCTTTTGAAATTGTAATTTGAAGCTATTTTAATCCCAAGCTTCAAACTTTTGATTTTATATTGCTTTATATGTAAAGTAATTTTTTAAAAAAAATAACGATATAGTCTTACATAGTCTATGTATTACGGGAAGTAGAGATGCATATTTGAGACGTCCTCTTCTTGCTGAACATTTCCTGTTTCTCGATGAAGTTCTAAAATGACGTAACACCGTGTCATCCTTCTGGACTTGCTCCCAGAGAGACACGGAATGATTTTTAACCGACTGAAAAGCGCACCAACCAAAACTTTAAAATATACCCACCAAATTTTTTTAATTAAAACCGCTAAAGTCTGCCAAAAGGAGAGAGGTTATCAATTCGACTGTTATGCATTTTTTTAATGAATGTTCCCGCAAAATTTATGTTTTAACATTTGGACAAGTTTTTTTTGTTGGATAGGGGTGTTTCACTTGGACACCTTTTGAAAAAAAATATCCGCTTATCGTGCATTTAACTATCCGGAATTCTTAATTAACCGGACATCAACAGTAAGGAAACAAAAAAAACAGTAAGGATTGAAATAATAAAATTGTGTGATTTCAATTAGCAAAGTTTTTTTTAAAATATTTAGTGCCATGCAAAAGAAGTGAATAAATGTGGGTTATTTTACAAATATCGAATATCTGTAAAAAATATATTCTTCTGTAAAAAAAATTAAGTAGCTTGCGGCCCCCTGAGCAGCTGCCTAGTGGTAAAGGGTACTGATTCCGGGCACTGATTGCATTGATGTGCGAGCAAACAACAACGTAGATTCTGGGAATATTCATGAAGCTTTTGCAGGACCCTGTTGGGCTGTATTCACTGGTTAGTTTCCTGATCTCCAAGCCCCCCCTGCAGACACCCTTTAAATTTAGTAAACAAAACATCCCCTTTTCATTAGATTTGCATCGCGCTTGGCACCGCGCCCAAAAAAGCACTTTTTCTGTAACTGCCGCATTCCGTCCCCAGATGGCGCTGCCCCTCCCCTTTTGCGTTATCGGCTTCTTCCCGACCGAGAACGAAGCAAGCAGCCTGACGTCAGAAGCCTGCCTGTTGCGCTGTCTTGTTCACTGCTGCTGCAGTGCTTATTGTTTTGGTGCTGCCGCGTCAACATCGTCGACGCCAACCAGGCCTTCCATTTAAAAGGAGCGTTTTGACACGCGAATTCTTCTCGAAAGTTGCGATTCGAACGGAATTTAGAAATCCTGCGGAGAGAGTCGATTTCAAAAAGAAACATGGCGGAGGGTTCTTTCGAGTGGCGTTTCGGTTGCCATGGCGACGGGCCGGTGACACCGCGAAAGGGAAAGATGGCGGCCTCTTCTTGAAGCAGCCTGTTGGATTGTGCGATCTCTTTTGACAGATACGGATCGCTGGTTTCTCACCGTGTGTGTCGACTCACAACTCAACGAGTGTTTTTTCGTGTGGTGATTAGTGTGTGTGCCTCGAAACGTTCGCATGTGCTCTCTGGATTTTATAAATTTGGATTTACCCATCAGCTGTCAAAGGTAAGTACCTAAGTTGCCCTAATAAAAGTTTGGAATTTCTTTTTATGAGAGGGATTTATTTCTAAATATGAAGGACGGGGTTCATGTATGCATTAGTGGATCACTTATCCCACTTAATCAGTTTATCAAACTTTTTCGTCGAAAACGACACTAAAAAGTGCACAGTATTTAAATTGACGGCTGCGTTTTCAACGAACACTTTTTTTTCTTTCTAAAGCTACTCTTGGAATGATCCATTTTGTCTCTGTGGTAATGAGCTATAAATGTCCGCGAATATTCGACATGTTTCGTGAGGCCTTTGCAAGACAAAAAGCTTGCGTCGTTTTGCAAAATTCTGCTTAGCGCGAATTTCTAGTTTTGGGGTGGAATTTAAAATGCCCACTCGTTTGTCTGGCGTTATTTCTTTTGGTGTATTCCAAGTCCTTGTGTCTGTAGGGGCGACAACTCCACATTGCTCGAATGTAACGTTACTCAGTCAATCTCGATAATACTAATTTTCGAACTCTAGAAATTCTTTAAAAAAGTAAGCGGACAAATTGTTGCTTAGAAATATTTCTATTTCAAAAGAAACTGTTACGAATCGTATAGAGAACCCCCCCTCCCCGATTCGATTTGTTTACGTTTATCAGTTTTCGGATTGCCCCGTCTTGGATGGTTCGACACCAACAGGTGTACTCCCCGCGACACACAGGTGCGTAGGGGGGGGGGGGGGGGGGGGTGTCGGGTTCAACCATTGTTCAAGATGGCGTGGCAGTGGTTGTTCGTTCGGCATAGATCCCGAACCCATTATGCAGCTCCAGTGCAGTGTTTATTCCACGCCCGAAACGAGTCCGACCTCTTTTTCATTCTCCTCGAAGCTGTTGTTGTTCTCGGAAGAGCTGCTTCGGTCAGGCGTTGTTGCATTTGCACCTTCTGCGGCTTTGAAAGCGGGCAGATGCGTACTCCCTATTCAAAGACGAAGGGGCAGTTTTGAGAAAAATGACATTCTCTCTCCCCCCCCCCCCCCCCAAAGAGGACACAAAATCGATTTCTGCTAAAAATCGACAGATTGGCTGATGATAATTAAATACCTAACAAACCCAATTGAAACTGATAAAGAAAAAAGTATGTCACAATGAACTTGTCAAAATTACAGTTCCGCTACCATATTCCGATTCGCTGCGGGGTCCAATTGCAGTTTTTTTTTTTTTTAAATTGCCGTTTTTCTTGGAACGAGTTATTGGATATTAATGTGCAGTTAAAAAACTAGAATCAAATTTCAACCAACCCCCGTGAAAAGTCTATTCCTACGTGCCTGGAACTAACCTATTTTATTCGCCTAAAACACATTTAACCAAAGTGAAATTTCTTGTGAAGTTTCGAATTTATTTAAGAGCCAATGAATGCATTGAGGAAATGTTATTTGCGTTTTCCCACCAAATGACGACCCTAATGCGTCAAAACACGTCTTGAGCGGACGTTCGTACGTAAAAAGTGTTGAAAGCTCTGAAAATGAGTTCTCCAATATGACGGCGGCAAGCTGACCAAAGAAGCGCACCTCCCAATTTCTTTTGCGCACCGAAACAAGCTCGAAAAATGCAGTGGCCACTTTCAAGTCACATGGCGACATTACCAAGTTCATGCAGTACCAAACAATTATTATTAATTCACACTACTTTAAGAAGCTGATGAGTTATTGAATTAAGCTATTATTCAAAATAATGAAATTGCATAAAATAATAATTAAATATAATTTTCATTTAAAAAATATATAAATTTGTATTTTAAGAGTAATACGGCATCTGATGAAATTGAACAACGAATATAAAATTCATACTAATAAAAAAAAGATACACAGTTGCATTGAGGATTTGTTTTTTGTTTTTATTTTCAAAAGTCATATTGTAAGCACTAATTAATGATTAATCAGGATACCACCAAATTCAACAAATGTTCCCCCCCCCAAAAAAATAAAATGATTGTTGCACAGCAGTTCTATAATTTATCCTTTAAAAAATTTTGGTAATTAAAATTAATTCGTTAAGGTTCTGCCAATTTGCAATGGACAGGGATGGGATTGGCCAAAAAGCACAAAAAAACAACAACCAAAACAAGAATCCCTGTAAATGATAAGTACGACAAAATGGCTTACAACGAATTACTCACGAAAGACGTTTGAAGTAATTCAAGAGTTTTACATAGCTTACAAAAATACTATATTTGAGAAATGACATAACGAGAATAACGATTTAATTGATATATTTAATATAAAACTAAATTAGAAATTACAACTTTTCAACTCGCACAAAAATAAGAAAATTGTTCAGCCTGTGTGTTATTTTGCCAAGAGGATATAAGTAGCCTCTATATAAAGTAAGCTGCCTTTTGATAAAAATAGTTAAGTCTTCTATTGTTGAACATAGTATCAAATCACCCAAGTACAGACAATTATCACTTTTTGTTCTGTTTCTTTATTTCAATCTTTAACAAATAATAATAATAAAAAAAACTAAAAAATTTTAAAAATAATTTTCAGGAAAAAAACCCGGAATATTTTGAAAAAAGCAAAAAAGTGGAAGAATCTTATCCCTGAATAGACAAGAGGGTAGACACTGCTGAGCAAGTTTGCCAATAAAAAATTAAACATTTCATTAAAATATAAGTCATATGTTGCAATAAATTAGAAGGAAAAAAAATCAACAACCATTGTAAATTTATCTATATATTTCCGGGACCGCTGCGATTTCAGATTTCTACAAACAATTTCAAATCGTTAATATTTCGCAAAGACCCCGATTTTACTCGTATAGCTTATTAAGCCAATCCACAAAAAAGCTCTTATCCATATTTTAGAAACGTTTTATTGTTGTCCAAAATTGAAAAATTTTCGAACTTGGGAAAACTTTAATTCTAATCAACAATCGGATTTTTTAAAAAAAGTTAAATTTTTTTTATTTTAAAATTAATAATTAGACTCAAAATTAAATAATAATAAAAGATATAGAAGAAAAAGTGCTCTAGGCTCTAAATTGGCAACGATTCATCTGCCTATGTTAATGTCTCTTTCTAACCATCAATCGGACCTTTTAAGTCTAAAATATTATCCTATATTATCCAATATTATCCTATTATAAATAAACGTAACCTTTTATTTACAATAATATTTTTAGTGAATACATTTCATTTTGAAATGTTTAAATCAACTTAGAAATTAATAATAAGAAGTTTAAAACAACACTAGAAATCGCGGAGAAGCAATATTCCGATTTATTGATATCAAATTGATTGCATCCAAAATTCTAATAAGATTAAGCTGCGTCGTTCGCTACCTACGACGTCTGTAAAAAAAAAAGTCTCAAGCCTTCCATCCAAAATTTTTTTAAAGTAATGTGTACTATCTTCATAGTTTCTATAAATTAATTATTTATTATAAAAACCTACTTTTTATTTAGTTATTTTTATATAGTTGCGAAATAACGTCAATTTTTGGTTGCGACGCGATGTATAGCAAGCTTACGGAGACATCGAATTGGAGAAATCCTCAATCGGCGCAATTTAGTTGCTCGAATCAGACCTACGCTATCCTATTTTTATATTTTAGACAATTTTATTACGTAGAGTAGTAAGGTAGCATATATTTCCAAATTCATGCCATCGATTTCCGAAATTGTTAAATTTCTGATTTAAATTGAAAAAAGTCGAAATCCGTGGTGGCGACTACAGCAAAAATTTTCGATCGCCACTTTAAAAAAGTTAGTCGCCACGTGCGACTGTGAGTTTTCACCTTTACTTCCAAGACCACAAATATTTGAATACAGTCTTTTTTCCTTAATGTGATCAAAACAAACTATCAATGTACTAGTATTTTTTACCGTGTATTCAATGAGTAAAGTTAAGTTCTTTTTCAGTAAATATAACTTAATTGAAACTAATGAATAAACATCGTGTTCTTGATTAATCAGAAAAGAATCATATTTTTTTAAGTAGGATCCCTTTTCCGTTTCTTTCGGGCGACGAATCAGAAGTGAAGCAACGAAAGGAAGGGAATTTTCCGGAGCACTGATGAATCGTTCGTCTCGTAAATATCAACGGTTTCTCTCTATTTTTAAAAAAAGTAAGCCCTAGGTTTAATTTTCAGTTCTTTCAATGTTAATCAGGCATGCCCCCCCCCCCCCCCCCCCCTGTAAACTTGAAACCTTAAAAGTTGGGGATTTCGAGTTTTAAAATTCCCTGAGTTGGGAAAATTTATGCCTCGGGAAAATTGATATTATTAGCAAATAAAAGCGCCGGAAGACTAGAAATTGCCCAGCTTGTAAGATGAAACTTAAATTAGACCACAAAACGGAACACTGCATTGGAAAATACTTGCAACAAATCAATACTTTCGAGAGAACTGTTTAATATTACCTATAAAAAAGCTGACAAATGTCTTTAAGTTGGAACTGGGATTTTTTTTAGCACTGCAAGCAAAGCGCCCTTGATTGGTCATTGGTACGTATTTACTTACTACATCAAGGACGCTTTGGTTCGAGGCCTTTCTCGAAGAAAAGACCCGGGAACGATGCCCTATATTTTTAACAATGGTCAGATAACGAGGACAACACTTGAGCTGGTACCCGACGTCCTTAAGTTGGGAATTTTGAATCGTTCAAGTTCGGAATTTCGGATCGTTAAGTTGGGAAATTTCTTGTCTCAACATCCCAAAAAATAAATTTGTGTGACGGCACTGCCAGTCATAATTTATTTAACTAAAAAAAGTATTATTGTTAGGCCACATTGTCATTGTCTACAGTGTATGAAGCCGGTATTGGTTTGCGAAGCAATCCTCCGGGGGTTGGCTAAGCGTCAGCGGAGCAGGGGGCAGAGCCCCCTAGTGTTTTAAAAAAATGCATATAAAAGAATTAGGGTTTAAAGAAACACCTTTCATCTTTTCGCTGCAACACAATTAAAAAAAATGGGCTATAACTCGCGTATAAACTGAGTCGTGCTTTCTTACATGGAAAATTCCGATTTTGTAAATTACATTTTTATTCTTAAAATTAATATTTAACCAGATAAATCAAATTTGAGAAAATTTGTGGGAAGAAACGAGTTTTTCTAAATTTCGCGACGATTTCTCATGCCAAAAAATAAGAACTATTTGCTCTGGTCTTGTGTCTTTCAAACCTGCATTGGACTTCTTAAGTTAAATCTTCGTTATTATCATAATAAAGTATTGTAAATCAAATACGTATATACCAAAATGTGTAATTTATAATCCTTAATATCGTTTTGTAAAGAATTAAGAAGACGTCAACTATTTTTCTGTTGACATCGTTCACTGTCGCTAATAAACAGGGATGAGCATTTTCAGTTAATTAAAATAATATGATGGATGAATATACATTTTTTATTGAAATATTTATATTTAAATTACGAAATAAATGACTTGAAGTTAGAGCTTGAATTCGCGGATTTGAGCAATATCACGATTTTATCTCTTCAAAAACAATTCCATCTGAAATTCCAACGAGACAACCATTAATAATCTTTACATAATATTGTCAAAGCAAAAAAACACCTGTATTTGTGAAATAAATATTGTTTTATTATTGCAATCGAGTAAAATATTGACGTCATTCGCTACGCCTCGCTTCGACGTCATTCGCTTCGTAGTCTTCCATCCAAAATCCTATTAAAGTAGTGTATATTATCTTCATCGATCCTACAAACCAATGAAATATTTATCAAAATATATACTCAACTTATTGTTTATGCGAGTAATTTTCGTTAAGATTAGAAGGCGATGCGCGCATGCCTTCATTCAGCACACGTGGCGCACATACTCAACACCCCTTCGACATACTTCGTCTCTCAGATTCGGGGAACCGTAACATAATTTAGGACAAGCAGGGCTGCCACAGGCGACTAAATGGGCGACTAAAGCGACTATTTTTAAGATTCGGCGACTATGGCGACTATTTTTATTAAAATAGTACCAAAAGCGACTATTTTCATCAAAACCCTCTACTTTTTTCAGCTTTTGGAGACTATTTTTTTGTAACTTTTTTTAACATTATAGATTTTCAACTAATATTTCCAAAATCACGCATCGTTAAACTGATTTTGAAGAGTCACGTAATCTGATTGGCTGTTGCATACGACGCCAATGTACTGCTATTTGGCGATTCTAAAGGACAAACAGTCGAAGAATCAACACCATTAAACGCTGTAGGAGGTGTTTGCAAGTAAATAATACTTGCCAAGCATGATTTATCGCCAATAGACATCGCTTTCATTACCTATTAGAGCAATTTGGGGGTTGCGTGTGTTACTTCTAGAATTCACTGCGCGAAGCAAAGAACATGAGATACACCTCAGGAATGAAAATCTTCGGAGGTTCCGCGGTTTTCCTTTTTTTATTACCATCAATTTAATAAATGTATCGGACCAAATATACTCGCGTAAATTCCGAAAAATTTCAATTAAAATTTTCAATTAAATGTGTAGCCTATATGTATGTTAGTTAAAATAATTGCATAAAACAGCTGGGGAGGAGTGGATTTTCGAGCTGTATCGCGGCGATTACTTTTCCCGGTGTCAATGCATCGCAATTTTAAACAAAAATATCGTTATGGGCTAAATCATTGTAATCAAAATTGTTGTAAAAAATATCGGATGGAATCCTGCGCCAAAAGTGTCATCCTGCGCCAACTTGGTACAAAACCACATTTATGTCGAAAGTTGATGGTTCAATGTCTTTCCTTGCATAATGACGCTGTTTTAAAAATTTTTTTTGCTCATGAAAACTCTGAAATTGTAGATATTCATTAAACGCGGCCTGCTTCAGTTCGTTTGTTGTTTTATGAAAAATCGATGTTCAATCTAAAAAAACTCGGATGATTTCACAAAAATTTAATATCTTGCACATCTAGAAAAAATATTTGCGATCTTAGTCAAACGGGGACAATATCTCTCGGAAGTTGAGATGATTAAATTTCGGCACATCTACCGAATGCAACTTTCAATTGGCGCTCTTTTGATTTGTTTTTTTTAATGCATGGAAACCTTGAAATTGTAGAAATTCGCTAAACGCGATCTGCTGAGATCTCCGTTTCAAGGCATTCAATCCTTTTGCATCTGATATATAAATTCATATATTTCATTACTTACTGTTTTATCATGATTTCTTTTGCACTACTTAACAAAATTGCATGCCATTTTTCGAAAATATAGTTTAATTCACGAAGTTGAAATTTAGGACTTGTCATTTTCAGTAATAATTTTTTTTTATATATAATTTCTTTTCGTTTTCTTTTCTTTGGTTGGTATTCAAATTACAATTGAATTATATTTTGTTTAGTCGTTTATATATTTTTATTATATTAATTATTTTCATTTAAAATTTTCCTTTCTCACAACCCACCCACTTAAAAAAAAAAAGATTTTTAGCGTCGCAATTTCCTTGATTTTCAAAAATGGAAATTTCTAGGAATTTTGCATAAGTTAGCTGGTAAAATTAGTTATACCTTGAAAGAACTTTATAATGGGCATTTTAGAGTTGAAATGTCTTTGCTTTTGAGAATTTTAGGTCCGTGTTTTAACTTGACCCCTCAGCATTTCGTCTGTTTGTAAATTTGCTTCTTATACTCATTTATGTCCAAATGTGTTGTTTGAATTTCTTTAAATTTGGCATGAATGTTGCTTGAAGTCATTAATATCAACATATATGTGTTTTATTGTTCTGGGGCCTATGTATTAAAGTTAGCATAGAAATCAAATTATGCATTGGTTCAACAAAAAGTTTCATAAATAGAAGCATTTGATGCAACCCTCAACTGTTCCCAGAACTATTTGTGTAAACTTTGACGGAATTAAGTAGATATCTTTATAAAACTTAATAAATTATTCAGAGTTTAAGGAAAAATTTGTATTTTTAGCTTTGTGATTGATTACATAACCAAAAAAAAATACACCCACAAATTTTGTCTGAGAATTTTACTACTATTTTTAATACGAATGCAATTAGCAAGTTTCGGGATATAAACAACTTATCATTACTACTAAATTTGGTTAAAAGACTGCAATTATAGAAGTGATTTGTTTCAATTTTGAAGTTTTTTCGTTTTTTTTTCAAAATTTGTGAAAATTGTCTTATTTTTCCACTTTTTATTAAACTACTGTTTGTTTTAGAAAGCTATTTGTTATAAACTAATATTTATTACTACCAAGCTCAGCAAAAAAAATCTGGCAATTTTTGTGAATGCGGTATTTTTGTAACCATTGCCTTCAGTCATATTCTATTATGTTTCTTTAAAAGTAGGCATATGTTCTTTGGGTATTTTTATATACGTTAATTTAAAAAAAAGCATATATTGGTGCAAAAATGCACGTACTATTGTTGTGCGGTTTAAAAATGAAGTTTGTTCATATCTAGTGAATATATACATTTTTAAATTTATGCAATCTATTTAAGAAAATGAGTTTAAAGTACATATTTAGAATTGTCTAAAAACAGTGACAAAAATAAAAATAATATCAATTTGTAATATTACTTGCATTTAGTAAAATGCATTTGTCGCAATTTACTACTTTTAGTAATCTTTGCTCAATAATAATCTTTGCATAATTGAGGAGACTATTTAGGCGACTATTTTTGATGTCTAAGGATACTAAAGCTACTATTTTCAAAGGTACAACTCAGTGGCAGCCCTGACAAGGCACCTGGGTCCCAAAGGGACTATATCCTCTCCATCTGATTTAAAGTCTAAGTATAAATAACGAAAAGAAAGATCTAAGTGTAAAACGATCCATACCATCCATTCGCACAAACAAAAAACATTCACCCCCATCCCCACTCGCATCAGGACAAGACAAAACGGACACCCCAACAAAGACCAGAACCACCCAAAAATCGTAATCATAAATAAAGAAAATCGTAAAGTTAAATAAAAATCTAAAATTATTAAAATAAAGAAAAATATCGTAAAGTTAATTAAATCGTAATTTATTATAACAAGAAGTAAATAGAAGTATAATAAAACAATGATTAGAATAAATTTAAGTTAAGACCTTAGTAAAGGATAGTGTAAGATTCGCAGTCAAACAGTAGTTTGATCATGAGTATAGAGTAAAAGAAATGTGAAATATAAATTTAAAAAAATAGATCTAAAAGTAAACAATAAGCGCAGTGAAAGAGCGTATCATCTATTGAAGAACGAGTTAATCAAAGCTAGCCGCGTGTCTTCTTCCCGATCTAACTACCTTTCCATGCGATAAATTGTGAAGAAAAAACACCATCTAATTATGAGCAATTCATCACCCTACTAAGCAGCAAAACGACAAGTTCCAAAAACAAACTAACATCTCCTAAACTCAACACTGAAATAATAAAAAGTTTAATTTTGCAGAAATGTGAAAAAAATAAATTTTAAAAATATCTAAAAGTAAACAAAAAGCGCAGTGAGAAAACGCATCATCTAAACAAGAACGAGTCAATCAAAGCTAGCCGCATGTCTTCTTCCCGATCCAACTGCCTTTCCATGCAATAAATTGTGAAAAAAAAAAAAAACACCATCTAATTATGAGCAATTCATCACCCTACTAAGCAGCAAAACGACAAGTTCCAAAAACAAACTAACATCTCCAAGACTCATCACTGAAAGAATAATAAGTTTAAATTTGCAGAAAAACAAAGCAAATCGTAAACACCTCAGTTTAAACATATTATCTCCTGATAAAGTACGGTTGAGTGGCAATGGCCTGATCTCATGTTGTCTCCACCAGTTGGTAACGCATTCCTACACTAAAGTTTCCAAACAGCCATCGTAATTCTAGATCCTAAAAGTTGTGAAATGAGTTTTGGGATATCTGAATATTGCATGAGATAACTCTCCCAATCAGTCTATTTTTCAAAAAGATGAGGACGTGGTTGAGTAGCAATGGCTTGATCTCATAGTTGTTCCTCACCATTCTACTGGATAGCCATTCACAAAAGTCGTCCCTACCAACTATCAAATATCGGAGTTGCCAAAAGTAGCATATTAATTTTAGAAGATATCGAGCTAATGCCTGCATAAGCGCTTCCGATCTTTCTGTCTTTCCAAGTGAAAAGAGAGCGGTTGAGTAGCTATGGCTTGATCTCATGTTGCTCCTAATCACTCTACTGGACTGTCTATCTCAAAAGTTTCAACAAACCTTCAGTCGAATATCAATAGTTCCAAAAAGTCTCACATTAAAAAGAAAACCCATGGGGTTGTAATGGGGCACAGGTAAAAACTTCCAATCTCCAGGCTGACCTACTTGGTGTTCCCCACTTGGTGATGGGGCCCTATAATAGGTTGCTCAGTCTGGGGAATGAGAAAGGAAGTAACTAAGTAAGTAAAATCCAGAATAAATCGGTAATGTGACTATTATGCCCATACAGGGACCTGATTAACAACAACTAAGTCAACACAAACATCCAAGAGAGAATAAACTAAGCATGACAAGTCAAAGAGACAACTGAATGTAAAAACGTAGTTCAAAGACCAATTGAAAATTAAAATTAAATGCGCATACAGGGACCTGATTAATAAAAAAGTGCAATTCGGGTCACTCATCCTATGTGAAGGTTCAGCGATCTCCGAATGCAAGCCGAACGCAAATTAAGTGATCCCAATGTAGCCAGCTCAGACAGAGCATCTAGTTCTAGCAGTAACTTTATTGCATCAAATGTATAAAAACAAAATAAATTAGTCAAAAAATATTGTCGTAAATTTAAATGCAAACAAAATAAATTTTGGTCATCCAATTTTAACTTGCAAAAATCGGATCAACGAATAAATGAAAAAGAATTCTTTTTGCAAGGCGCAAATCTAAGTTTTTAAGAAAAAATAAAATTAAATGGATCTCCCCCTTTTCCATTTTATACAAATTGTATTACGATTTGAATTGACCCGCGTATAAGCCGACTCCCCTACTTAACATTTCTTGGCTTATACGCGAGTATGTACGGTATATCTATCGTAAGAGAGGTGTGGTCACTTGGACTTATCTTCAATTTTTATTTACAAGACCCGGGGTTTGAAATGTTTATTTTTTTAAGTTTTAAATTTTTATTGCATTTCCGGAAAAAAACATCGGCCATATCTAGGGGGTCTAGCGTTAATTTCGCTTTTTTTTAATTGTTAATTTTATAGTTTTAGCTAGACTGTCGTAGATTAATTAAAAAAATATATATTTCTTTTACTAAGCTGATTTTGTACTTTAGAGCTAACTTTTCGTTACAAATGTATACAAGTTTTACACTTTAAGAATAAGGTCCTTATAAATGGCTTTTAAATTTCTTAAAAACTTAGATTCTCCTTATGTTTTTTTCGAAAAATGCGTACGATCCCTGTTTTATTTGCTATTGTCGCAAGTGTCGTTTTTTAAAACAAACCACGTTGATGTGAGGTCGCCTTCTTTCGTCCCTATTGTATTTTCGATCTTTCATTTCCTTCCACCTTGAAAGCAGTCACTCCTCCTCGTCCCCTCCTCATTGCCTATTCCGTTTGAACGAGAAATGGCGGCTGCCAACTTGGAAGAACCGAAAATGACACTCGGTTCGAGAGGTGTTGGTGCAATATGGCAGCAACTCCCATTTATTTGCATTCTCGTTATTCACATGTATTACTCTTCTTCCCCTTCTCGTTTGGCAGTGACCTACATGCCCCCTTTCCCTCTTGGCATCATTTCAACTCCGAATTCTCGCCAAAAGTGGTTTTGTTTCTGAACGGCCGCTTTGCTTCCGTGCCAAGTAGTGTGGTGAAAAGAAAGCATGATTTCAAATTGCGTCCGAGTGCCGAGTTCCCCTTTTTGTCAATTTGCCACTTTCATCCGTTTTGCGTAAGGAGATGACGATCTTTTTCGGAACATCTATTGACGTGACGCGCATATATCTTTAAAATCGGTGCGGGGTACAAATACATAGTCGTACGGGGATCCACACCCTAAAAAACGACATCTCTAAAATCCCCAAAACTTCAGGGGGGGGGGGGGGAATCATTCTTTGGGAGATGGGAGTTAAATGACAATCCGTCGCACAGTGGGGCCAAATGAGGTAAAAGCTGGCCCAAATTTCTCCAACGGTAGGGTCAGGTGGGGTAAAGTGGTCAGGTGGTGTAAAGTGGTCATACTCTAATAAATGTTGTAGTTTTTCCTCCCTATTTTTTATTTTTATCGTAAAGGTTTTACATATTTTTGTTTTAGTTTTCAGTGAAGAGGAGCAATGTTTTTCACACACAATTATAATTTTAGCAACACATTGAATGCCAATAAATAGCCATTTTATTTTTGTATGTTTCAGTACAATCGTTTGATTCTCTAACGAACTTCTATCCTACATTTTGTTTAATCAAAATCTTAATATATTAGTTATACAGGAGGCTTCAAACATATCTCAAGAACACATTTCCATTGATAGGCAAGTTGTGTTTATTAAATTTTTTATTTTATAGTGTTTTTAGTAACATGGGGTAAAGTGGTCATATGACTAAGTTTAACGTATTCATGGTAACAATGAGTTTATTTAGGCCTAATATTTAAAGATTGATTATTCAATATTAATTTAGAATAATAAAGCATATATTAATTTATCATAGTTTATAACATAAGATAAAGTAAACAGCATTAGGCTTAACTTTTACATTGCTTGGAATGACTTTATTAAGACCTAATATTCAGTGATTAAAATTTGGATAAACTTGTATAATAAAATAATTTTTATTGTCTTATTTTTGCCGAGAAAATATGTTAGGAAGATTGTACCGAATTACTCTGATGCCAGTCTACAATTAGTTATGCTGGCAAGGCTAATTAGCTATGCTGGCAAGGCCAGTTAGTTATGCTGGTTAAAAAGGGCATATCCATTTATGCTGTAGCTCAGAAATGACCCGACTTTAAGAAGATGGGTCATTAATAAGTCCAGGCATAATGGTCCTAATGAGAATCATGGCTTCGAATAAGAATCTTGCATCATTAAAAGCTTCAGATTCATTGCCCATGTTGGGCATTCATTCGATTGTTCTATTATATCAAATTTAATCCAAATGTATCTTAAATATCCTAATAGCAGAAAAAGTCCATTGGTTGATAAGACCACCAAGACCTGATTACCACAGAATTTGTGAAAACTGTCAACAAACAAATTGACCAAACATAATTGCCCATTGACTTCACCAGATCAACAAATAGATATTCATCAGAATTCAGAACCATCAACATCTTGCATCTCAGAAAGTAAATGTCCTAAAATTATGAAATTATGCCAGTTTATTAAGAAATGTTTGGGTAATAAGATGAATATATTTGTTTTTCAATACGATCAGTATATTAGACGTTATTTTATGTTAAAGTCATGATTTTAGAAATTTTTAAAACAATTCATACATTTTTGTATACTTGTCTTCCAATTTTAAACAAAAAAATAAATAAAAAATTAGGGGTATAGATTAAACTATTTGCTACAAATGATCCAGAGCGTTTGTGAAATTTCGATTTAGTTTTGTAGTTATAAATTTTTAAATAATTGACGAAATGTCTGAAATAATCGTCAATTTTACGCGTAAAATTTTAAGGGATAAGTTAAAACTGCTCTAAGTAGTTAAAAAATATACTTTTTTCCCGTTAAAAAAATATAGTTATATTTGTAAAATCTTCCTTTCTTGAATGATATCAATACTGAAATTCTATCTCAAAAAATAAATTAGATGTAACTATTTATGTAAAGTACTATAATTATTATTAAAAGATATTTCGGAGCAAAATGCTAACGTTGGCAAAATGCCAACATGTATGTAAATCCAATAGCTTAATCCCGTAGTTTAATATATATTTTAATGGGGAATTATTATTAGCGCCAATTGTCAATTATCTTACTTTATATAAATAAAATTTGGCGAATTAGGCTTATTTTTGTTTGGCGCGTTTTATGCTGTTTGTTTACACGTTTCGCTTTTCAATGAGTAGAAACAATTGCGTTGAAGCAGTTCTGCAGTTGAGCTTTTCCAATTATCAGACCCACCACAACGGCTGCAACGTTTGTGTGTATGTGGGGGGTCCCCCCCTTTAAACTTGAAACCTTAAAAGTTGGGGTTTTCGAATTTTAAAATCCCTTTGTTGGGAAAATTTATGCCTCAGGGAAATTAATATTATTAGCAAATGAAAGCGACGGAAGACTAGAAATTGCCCAGCTTGTATCAAGATGAAACTTAAATTAGATCTCAAAACGGAACACTGCATTGGAACATGCGTGCAACGAATCAATACTTTCGAGAGAACTGTTTAATATTACCTATAAAAAAGCTGACAAATGTCTATAAGTTGGAACTGAGATTTTTTTAGCTGTTGCGTTGTGAATTTCGAATCGTTAAGTGTGGTCTGGTTAATAAACGTCGCACCAGAGCTACACATTGAACTACTGGCGTTGGTTCGAGCAAAGCTTCCTTGATTGGTTATTGGTACGTATTTACTTACTACATCAAGGACGCTTTGGTTCGAGGCCTTTCTCGAAGAAAAGACCCGGGAACGATGTCTCATATTTTTAACAATGGTCAGATAACGAGAACAACACTAGAGACCCGACGTCTTTAAGTTGGGAATTTTGAATTGTTCACTTTCGGAATTTCGGATCGTTAAGTTGGGAAATTTCTTGTCTCAACATCCCAAAAATAAATTTGTGTGACGGCACTGCCAGCAATAATTTATATAACTAAAAAAAAGTATTGTTGTTAGGACACATTGTCATTGTCTACAGTGTATGAAGCCGGTATTGTTTGCGAAGCAAACTAAAGAGGATTGCGTAGCAATCCTCCGGGGGTTGGTGAAGCGTTAGCGGAGCAGGGGGCGGAGCCCCCTAGTATTTAAAAAAAAAACTTTTTACCATAGAGAACACTATAAATTTACAATTTAATAATAATATTATTTTAATTTTAAATAATAGTTCACAAATATAGAAGTTGTGTAAAATATTTTTAAGTAATAAAATGGCACTGTTTATTTATAATTTCCTTTTTATGTCATATTTCTTCAATATGACCACTTTACCCCACACATGGGGTAAAGTGGTCATAAAAACATGACAAAAAAAAAAAGATGTCATTAAAAGGTGTTACTCTCAAAACATATTTTTAAAATGTATTCTAATGTACTCTAGAACAATGTAATGTAAAATAAAATCCAAAACAATAATATTTTTTAGAAAATTTCTCATATTTATATCCCTGCAAAGTTAAAAATGCCTGTTTTTATGACCACTTTCCCCCACCTGACCCTATAACAACATCATAATAACATCTGCTATGTGTTTTTAGAAGCTTACAGGTCTTATTTTCATTATATCAATATATTTAATGGTTATTTTTAACTGAAATTGCAATATTCCTGTTTACCTTTCTCTCCTTCACTAAAACCACTTAACTGAAATGTTTTTTTATTTAAATATTGATCAAAACTAATATTTAATTTATGTAAAGTAATGAGTAATAATTAACTTATGTCTATTCTATTCGTATTTTAATCTCTCTATTTAAAAAAAAAAGTAAGCCCTAGGGGGAATTTTCAGTTCTTTTATGTTATTCAGATCGTATCTCAAAATCTAAAAGTCTTAAAATTACAAAATTAAGTGAATTTGTTAAGAAATGTTTGATAAATAAGAAGAATATATTTTTGTTTCAATACTGTTATTAGTTTATCAGTTGTTTAATATTAAAGTCGTCGTTGATAAAATTTTGCTTACAAGTAATTTTGTCGGTCGAGTTTCTGAAACACTATTAAGAGGAGAGATCCATTTTTTTAAGGCCTTGTACAAATAGGTTTGAACTGGAAATCAAAGTAAGCATTTTTTAAAATTCGAATTAGTTTTGGATTTATAATTTTTTTAAACATTTAAACACGCTAAACTTTTTGAAGTTTTTTCACCTTCATTTTTGAAACGTGATTTCTAAATTGCAATAAGTCATTTAAAATTACATATTTTCTTATTAAAAAAAATATTAATGTTTGATGAAACTTCATCTTTCCGATGTTATAAAATTATTTTTCTATCATTACAATTAAATTAGATATGGTCAATTAAGATAGGTACAAAAAATTGCGAAGAAAGGAAAAAATGTCGGATATTTCGAGCAAATTTTAATTTGCGACTTTTTGTCTCATTGTTCCGCTTGCATCTCAAAACGTAAATGTTCTAAAATTATGAAATTATACCAGTTTATTAAGAAATGTTTGCGAAATAAGGTGAATATATTTGTTTTTCAATACGATCATTATTTAGACGTTATTTTATGTTAAAGTCATAATTTTAGAAAATTTCGAAAATAATTCATACATTTTTGGATACTTGTCTTTCAATTTTCAACAAAAAAATTATTAAAATATTAGAGATGTAGATTAAACTATTGGCTACAAATGATCCAGAGCGTTTGTGAATATTCGATTTAGTTTTGTAGTTATGAATTTTTAAATAATTGACGAAATGTCTGAAATAATCGTGAATTTTAAGCGTAAAATTTTAAGTTGGTTTCGATGTTAAAGCGCCGAGTGGGGGTCCGGAATCCCCAATTCCCCCTGCTCCGTCCATTTTGTCAAGCCTCAAGTTTTCAGCATTGCGCAATCAACAAACACTTCACGCAGACACAACACAAAAAATACGATGGGAAAAGTTCAGTGCCAATGTGGGAACGGACAGACATGTGACGCAACACCATTCTTGTCGGTATTTTCATCACTCATCCACCACCTATTCCTTCTCGATTGTCTTCTGCTTTATCTTTTCATGGAATACTCGCTGAGATTCAAGATTTGCGCAACAGGCATTAGAGGTGTGCGCGACGTTTCAAGTTTCGTTTCAAGAAACCACATCATCAACAACGCCATATGTGATTGGTGCATGAAGACTGTAATGTAAAAATATAAAAGCGTTAAATAATTAACCAACAGATCCGACCAAATCCTGCTTCAGAACAAAAAGGTTTCCCCTAGAACAAGACCATCCCTTTAATTGAGGGTCCTGAAACAAGTCTTAGAACGATGTGCTGGTCGAAATGTCTAAAACATTTTTTTTTAAATATTAAAATTTCTAGAACAATACCGCCTGGGATTAATCTTGGAACGAGGAATAACTGCACTTTCTGTAAAGTTTGTATAATTTAATGTTTTTTCAGAAATGTTTAAAATTTCACAAGAAAATAATAATATTAATAAAAAAAAAAGTGCACCATAAAGTCATTATATGAAACCCTCTAATAGTAGTGATTTAAAAAAAAATGAAATGTCTTTGCTCAGTTAGAACAAATATAAATTTCAAATTACATAATATTATCCTTTTTCTATAATAAATTAAGTTCTTGCAAATAGTCAAAATCCTATAATCTTCTATTAACACAATATACAATCCAAATATCATGAATGAAAAAATTCTTTAAAGAGTACCATTTGAAAGTTGCTTTCATTAGATGCAAACGAAATTTGAGTTATAACCATCTCAATTTTCGCGTGATATCCCCGTTTGACGAAGATCGAAAATATTCGGACAAAAGGGATAAAAAGTTCACTATTTTTCTGACGCGAAGATTGATTCTAGAGATGGGCTCTTTCAAAAAAGGGAGGGAAAATTCCACCGGCATGTGAGGGATCGAAGAGGATCACAATTAGGGGCGTTAATTTTTTGACAGGAGTCGTTCACTTTCCGTTGTTGGGAAAATACCTTATTCCTTCAACCCCTGGTTTCCCGGCCACTAATTATTGTAGGGTTAAACTTAATATACCATTTGTTAAGTAATAAAGTCTACTACACATTGATATACCAAAAATTTGCATAGGGGACTATCTTGATATTAAAATCCGCACCAACTTTAAAATTTCCAATAACAATACCTAATTTTGACTCAAAAATTGTAATCTACGACAAAATTTATCGTTGGATATCAATTTGCAAGTTATTTGGTCAAGTAGTTTTTTAATTATTAATATCGAAAGTTTTGAACTCGTAATGTTTAATGAATTTCTTAAACTTTTAATCATATCTCTCGAAATAACAATTTTATTAAGCTTATATTTTTATCTGTGTTACTTCTAAACGACCCAAATAAAATACACTAACTTTCTTTACTTATATGTATATTTTTTAAATTTTATTTAAATTAGGATATTACTATTCATAAATTTTACGAATAGCTACAATGCTATATTTTGATAGTGATGGATTCAGGAAAACGTTTTATATGCATATCTAAAAATTCGTGATTTTTCTATTTGCAGTGTTTTTGTTATATTAAAATGTGCATCAATGATCATTCCAGGGGTCTTACATACATTTAATGGGGGTTTACGGGAATGGTGCAAGTTAAATATGACCCAAGTCCAATGTCCTGTCGCCTGTTGAGGTTGCGTCAGGTGCCATATCAGGTGTTGTCCCCGTCATTTGACCATGTTTCAAATATACGAAGCATCGTTCCCTGATCTTTCCTTCTGATAAACAATGAACTAGACGAGAAAACAGTGAGTTAGTTTTAAATTTTCAAATGTTTTTGGACCACAACACCATATGTGGCTTTATTTAAATACTGATTTTTTGAAGGTGCAAAAATGTTGCGCATACTGAAGTGCTGTAAACGTTGTTAAAAATCTTGATTCTTTCTTTATTAAATACAAAAACACGTATGTGCATATTTTAAATGAGTTTTAAAAGAATTTAAATATTTTTGGGACACTCTGTATAATCTAAGACAAGCACGATCTTATGGGGGAAAAAATACGTAATTACATAACCTCAATTTAAACTGAGTGTGTAAATGTAACATTTACAATATTTCATTTAAATTTAGAATTGAGAAACTACGTATTGATAGAATCCTAATTAAAATATTAAAAAAAAAATTGTTCCATCTGGATTTTAAAATTAAAGTAAATTATTGGTATATGTATTTTAAAGCTGGAATAAATACTTTTTTTAAGATATATTCTGTTATTTTTAATTTTTTTTTTGCCAAATAAGTAACAATACGTCGTCCGAACTTATCCTCCAATTTCAACAGCGTGTATACGAGACTGGTGCACGTTAAATCTGATCGCGGCCCAATGTCCTGACGCCTAATGAAATACTTTTACTTCGTCTTGAAGCACAAAAGTATAGTATTTAGCAAATTCAAAGATTACCAGCAAATGGCCTGGTTGCAGCATTAAATCGACCTGAAAAAATGATTGTCGTTTTGCAATAAATGAATGCAACCAGGTACTTCAAGGTGAAGTACACGGATTTCATTGAAATAATTCTCAAGCAACAATCCATCTGTGTGTCACGTATTTGACTGATAAAAAAGAAATACTGCAACATGTTAGTTTTGTAATTAGTTCAGAGTGGCTGGTTTATGACAGGGTTGCAGTTCATTTATTTCAAGAATACTCAGTAAGCTTTCTTAAAGGTAAGATGAACTCAACTGTAATAATTTTTTTTTAACTTTTCTGATAGTGTGACAAAACATTAAAAAAAAAAAAAAAAAAAAAAAAAAAAAATCACAAACCTTTGCAATATTAAGGAAGATTTTTCAGCAGCTGAGTGACATTTTACATCAACAGCTCACCGAAAACGACCTTGTAAATGGAGTAGGGGCTTCTGTAAAAAGGTTGGGCTGCGTGTGTCGTTCATAACATTCCTTCAATTTCATTCAGATGCAGCACAACAAATGACTACTAAATCGAAGAAATGAAATGGAAAGAACAATCACGTACAATTAATGTGACTCGAGAAGAAGCTCTACTCTTTTATTCTAATGACATATTGCATTGTGATACAATTAATACAATTTGCATTAATGTGTGTCTAGTAGTCTGATTCACGTATATCAAAAGTTGAACAAGTTGCCCCATTGGAATGCAAACTTTCGATCAGTGACATCAAAAGATTTGGTGTGTGCGTGATCGCTGTTTATGACGGAAAATGGTGGGTGACGTGTAATGGATACTGATGAAGAGGATGCGAAATTAAGTTTTCTCTATTCATCTGGTCCTTCTCCATCATTTAAATTTCCAAATAAGCCTGGTGAACTTTTGGTAGCAGTGCAAGATGTATTAACAATAGTTTATCCCTCCATACTGACGGGTAGTGTTTATACTGAGGTGACTTAGGTTATTTAAATGATAATCAAAAGGTTATTAGATTTAGAAATGTATTAGTTTACGGAGCTTCGCATTACGTACGAGACAGAGTTGTGATTCAAGCTCGGAAGTGCGCTACCTCCTAGAGGTAACCCAGTGGGTACGAAGACAGACTTGGCGAATTATCGCTTAGTCGGCGCACACCACAATACTATAATTGAAAAACGGTTGGCGGCAAATAAAAAAATTGTGTGCTCATGGAAAAATTATTTAATTTCAATTAAGGTAAATAGTCTGTATCATTATATTTAAAGTTGTATATAAAACTGCAATATTAACTGCGAATATTAATTAAATTTTTAATTAAAAAAAAGTGTAAAAAAAAGTACGTCAATATTTAAATATCGCATATTTTTGCTTTTTATTTTATTTTGTGTGTGATACCATTGAGTGCCCATTTCGAAAATTAGCATACATGTATTAAGATGTTGTAGTATTCAGGAAAAAAAATAGTGAAAATTCAGAAATCCGTTTTTTAGGAATTCAAGGTCAAATACTATGACCTTAAAATCTCCCCCCAAACCTTCAGGTGTTTCATATCGTATTAAAGGTCATTTAAAGAGCTTTAAAACGATAGGGTCAGGTGGGGTAAAGTGGTCAGGTGGGTTAAAGTGGTCATACTCTAATAAATGTTGTAGTTTTTCATCCCTATTTTTTATTATTATCGTAAAGGTTTTACATATTTTTGTTTTAGTTTTCAGTAAAGAGGAGCAACGTTTTTCACACAATTATAATATTAGTAAGACATTGAATGCCAATAAATAGCCATTTTATTTTTGAACGTTTCAGTACAATCGTTTGACTCTCTACTGAACTTCTCTCCTACATTTTGTTTAATCAAAATCTTAATATATTAGTTATGCAAGAGGCTTCAAACATATCTCAAGAACACATTTTCATTAATAGGCAAATTTTTTTTTTTTATTTTTTTATTTTATAGTGTTTTTAGTAACATGGGGTAAAGTAGTCATATGACTATGCTTAACGTATTCATGGTAACAATGAGTTTATTTAGGCCTAATATTTAATGATTGATTATTAAATATTAATTTAGAATAATTAAGCATATATTAATTTAGAATAATTAAGCATATATTAATTTAGAATAATTAAGCATATATTAATTTAAAATAATTTATAACAGGAGATAAAGTAAACAGCATTAGGCTTAACTTTTGCATTGCTTGGAATGACTTTATTAAGACCTAATATTCAGTGATTAAAATTTGGATAAACTTGTATAATAAAATAATTATATAGTCTTATTCAGGTTTTTTACGTAATAAACATGCCAAGAAAATTTTTGAGGAAGATTTTACCAAATTACTCTTATGCCAGCCTTTCAATTAGTTATGCTGGCAAGGCTTAATTAGCTATGCTGGCAAGGCCAGTTAGCTATGCCGGTTAAAAAGGGCAAATCCATTTATGCTGTAGCTCAGGAATTACCCGAATTTAAAAAGATGGGTCATTAACAAGCCTATGCATAAACGTCCTAAAGGGAATCATGGCTTCGAAGAAGAATCTTGCATCGTTAAAAGCTTCAGATTCATTGCCCATGTTGGACATCCATTCAATCGTTCTGATATATCAAATTTCATCCAAATGTATCTTAAATATACTAATAGCAGAGGAAGTCCATTGGGTGATAAGACCACCAAGACCTGATTACCTCAGAATTTGTGAAAAACTGTCAACAAACAAATTGCCCAAACATAACAATGTCCTTATCGAAATAATAAAATTGCCCATTGACTTCACCAGATCAACGAATAGATATTCATCAGAATTCAGAACCATCAACATCTGATATATGCAATTTAAATTTTAAAACTACAAAAGTGTCAAATATGGCTAATACAAGTGTATATCCACTGAAGGACTTTGAGCTATACTGACAACAATATCTCCACCAGTGTCAATTGTACATAGAATGGCTATACATAACTCTAAAGATGAAAACAGAAGAAACAGTTGCACTTTGTCTACAAAAAACCCCCCAAAAACCAGAAAATTATCAAGTCAACAAATTCTTTTAAGCCAATTTGTGCCACAGATATACAAATTTGACAAACCATATTTGTGGGATGTTAGTAAAATATGAATGGAATAAATCAATTAAACAGTTTATAGGACAAGATTGAGATAGTAATTAATGGGACTCTTCATTAAATATCTAGAAAAATCCTAAATTGGTGACTACTACACATTTCCAGAATATAACGACATTGAAAAAACAGAGTCGGAAGTTATTAAAATATTCTTTAAAAAAAAAACTTTTTACCATAGAGAACACTATAAATTTATAATTTAATAATAATATTATTTAAATTTATAATTTAAATAATAGTTCACAGATATAGAAGTTGTGTAAAATATTTTTAAGTAATAAATTGGCACTGTTTATTTATAATTTCCATTTTATGTCATATTTCTTCAATATGACCACTTTACCCCACACACTGACCACTTTACCCCACCCCATGGGGTAAAGTGGTCATAAAAACATGACACAAAAAAGATGTAATTAAAAGGTGTTACTCTCAAAACATATTTTTAAAGTGTATTCTAATGTAATCTAGAACAATGTAATGTAAAATAAAATCCAAAACAATAATATTTTTTAGAAAATTTCTCATATTTATATTCATGCAAAGTTAAAAATGCCTGTTTTTATGACCACTTTCCCCCACCTGACCCTACTAAAATTGTTTCTATGTGTTAATTAGAACAGAAGTTATGGTAATTTAAATGCAGTCATCGGAGGGAAAATTTTACGTTTTCTGCCATTTTCAAATGCAAATAACTAAAAACCTAATAGGCGCATAGGCTGAGGTTAAATTTTGCGTGGTTTACGTTCTTAGTAGATATTACAAATTCACCAAATTTCATAAAATCTGAGATGGTGAGGAAAATGACTGTGTTGATTTGACATGGTTATGCCCTATCCCAAATTGTAAAATTCTCCGATTTTTTTTATTTACTAAAATTACAGTTTGGAATTTTCTAAATATGCTTTCAATATTCTAGAACTAAAGATTTTATGCTGGATTACAGGTATGTTTTTCAATGAAATGAACGAAAACTTTAAATCGTTTTATTTTGAGTCTGGTTTTCCTTTATATTAGTTTTTCGAAACGCTAAGCCTTTTTTTTTATTATTAATACAGAAATGTATAATTTTTAAAGCATATTGTAAAATATGCATATATTATAAATTGGCATGCAAATTAGCTGTTTGAGTATTAGTTTAAAAAAAAAATATTATTTAAAAGTGAATATATGTGTGTCGAAATAAAATTATTTTTATATAAATAGTTATTATGAATAAGTATTTATAAAAAAAAATTAAATTGATCAAGTATACAAAATTTTCATGCTAATTCTTATGTTCAAGGGATCCGAGAAAGAATTTGGGTAAAAAATTTTCATTTTTTTTTCTCTTTTATAAATTGAAATTTTGATTCAAAATTAGAAGATAAAATCTAGTTTAGACTGTGTCCTCTTAAGAGAGAGAACAAATAAACGTATCTCTTTCGAATGAACAAGGAAGAAGGGAATCCTAATCCTGCCGGCAGGTGGTTGTAAAGGAAACTATGGGCTTTGGTCGTTGTCACCTTGAAAAGATCGGCATGTGTTCAAATTTGTCCACTTTTAACTCCCTGGATGCCCGATTAACCCTTTGGGTACATTTGACGAGTGAGACTCGTCATCTGCTTACTTGGGCGAAGTTACGGTGGACGAATCTGACTCGTCATCTGAATTGAAGAAGCAGGCGTTGATGTTGATTAATTAACTTAATTTACATTCTACAATTAAACTTATATTATTTGCCACAATTAGTTTCGTTAAGTGCTTAATTCTGTTAGTACTAACAGATCCGATGTACATATGTAACATATGTACATATGATACATAATTAACAATTTGATCATATGTAGCGTTGATCGCAAACAATTTGTTGTAGGGTCGGTCAAGAATGGGATCAATTGAACCTCGCCAAATTCGTCCCATGGGCATAAAAATCTTCAAATAATTCAGTACTAAAAGGGTTAAGAAAGACTTCACTGCGAAGGAAACCTGCTTTTCAATGGGGCTGCAACCAGTGTCCCCTCCACTGGAACATCAAATCAAACTTTTATATGGATGAAAAATGTATTGAAACGCATTGCAAACCATCGAGTATTCCCAAAACTGTTCTTTAAAATGTCTAAGTATTTACACTAAATTACTAAAGTATGTTTACATAGTTTTTTTTCCCAAGAAAAAAAAAATGTATTATTTAAGTGTAAGGCCGGGTTTCCTATTCGGTGGCCCTTTTTAAATGACGTCTCGGAAAGTGCTCAATTGAAATGCGGGGGGGGATAGATTGTATGGAATTGAATATTGAATGCCTATTGAATTATAATATTTTTAATGAAATAGTTTTTTTTACGAGGTATTATACATTAACACTGCATTAGTAACGTATTCTCGCCGCCAATGTTAGCAATTACATAAATAGAATCTAATATTTAAAAAAAACAATGTTTTTGTATATTTCCTAAATCTCTCTATTGTTAAAAAAAAAGTAACTGCCGCTGACAATTGATGATCTTTTTTCCTCTTCCATATTTTGGGTCCCTTGTAACTATATCGGATAATTATGAAATTTACTAAATTTGTTTAGAAATGTTTGGGGGCATAGGCGGTATTTTTGTTTCGATGGAAGTTATTATTATTATTACACTTATGTTCGAAGTAATATTTTATTAAAGTTGAAAAATGCAAGAATTTGTGTTGCGCAAGCAAAACGTATAGAAAGAAACATTCCACAATTCTAATTTTTTACAAATTAGTAACCATATATATGATTTAATGAACATCGTTTTTTTTTGTTGAAAATATTTATTAGTTTTTAAATTACAAGGCGACTCCGCCTCCTGCTCTGCTGACGCTCCGCCAACCCCCGCTTTAACATTAAATATCGTCTAAAATACATCGTATTGAAAAAATATATATATTCAACTTATTCCTCAAACATTTCTTAACAAACTTGCACAATTTCATAATTTTAGAAGATTTACTTTTTGAGATGCAAGCGCAACAATGAAAAAAAAAATCACAAATTTAAATTTGCTCGAAATATACGGAAAATCTATTTTTAATACGTAGATTAATTAACTATATGTAATTTAATTGTAAATATTGAAATATAATATTTATAACATCTTAAAGATGAAGTTTTAACGTATATTAATACCGTATATACTCGCGTATAAGCCGACCCCCTAATTTTAGGCCGATTTTTTTGTCCAAAATCGGAAACTCGCGTACAAGCCGAGTTGCATTTTCGTACATAAAAAATTCCGATTAAAATTGGCATATCCTCGACAAAAGAGTGAAATTTTATTTAGAAAAATAAATATTTAAGCCTAGAAATTAAAAGTTTAAAGAAAATGGCTGGAGAAACGGCCTTTCTCGAAGTTCGTGACGATTCATCGGGCTTAAAAGCTCTCGCGATGTTCTGGTGTCTTTCAAACCTCCATCGGACTTCTTAAATTAAATCTACCTTATTATCAAATAAAATATTTTAAACCACAAACTTAAATACCAAAATGTGCAATTTCTAATCCTTAACATCGTTTTGTAAAGATTTAAAAACTTAGAAAACGTCAACTATTTTCTGTCAACATCGTTGATTACTGTCGCTATTAAATACGGATGAGCATTTTTTTATCCATCTCGGAAGAAAATACTACTATTTTATGGATAAATATATACTTCTTATTAAAATATTTAGTTTTAAATTACGAGATAAATGACTTGAAAGTAAAACTTGAATTTCCCCGATTAGCAAACCCGATTTTACCGCTTTAAAGCCAATTCCATCCAAAATACTAATGAAACAACCATTAATATCTGTACATAATATTATCAAGGAATAAAATCTGCATTGGGGAAATAAATTTTGTTTAATTATTGCAATCGAGCAAGAAAGACATCGACTTTAAAGTGGTGTCATTCGCTACGCACGATGTCAACTTCTTAGTCTTCCATCCGAAATTCTATTAAAGTAGCGTTTACTAGCTTCATAAATTCTACAAACCAATTAAATATTTATCAAAATATATACTTTTTATTAAGTTAAACTGATTATTTTTGTGAGTAGTTAAATATTGCGTTACGATTACGCCGTGATGCACAGAACGGTCTTCAGTCAGCACGTGACGCACATTCTCGATCTCAGAAATGTGTCGGATTGATTTCAGAAGAAACAATTCAATAATTTCAACTTCTCTCCTTTTCCCATTTTAGGCAAATTATATTAGAAATTTTAATGACCCGCGTATAAGCCGACCCCCCTACTTTTTGATGAAAATTTTGACTTAAATTTCTCGGCTTATACGCGAGTATATACGGTAATTTATTTTTGAATAACAAAATATGTAATTTTAATTTAATTCTAGCAGTTTAGAAATCACATCTCAAAAATGAGGGTGAAAAAACTTCAAATGAGTAGAGTGTTTAAAACATTTATAAATTCAAAACTAATCTGAATTTAAAAAGAATCCTTACTTGGATTTTCCAGTTCAAATTTCTTCCTACTTTCCCCAAATAAATGGATATCACCTCTTAATGGTCAGAAATTCGACGAACAAAATTACTTGTAAGCGAAATTTTAGCAAACCTATCATCTGATATTTTGAGTTAACTTTTAAGTTAAACTTTTTTTTTCAAACTAGAATTGATACATTTTAAATAGCTACTGAAAAGAACACAAGTTAATATTTTTAATTATCAGCAATTGAAATTTTATAATATTTTGAAAATTTATATAATATTTTATAACTATTATTCAAATATCGTTCATCAATATTGTAGATTAAAGTCGTCTCCGTTACACAGGTCCAGGACTCAAATTAAATGCATACAACACATGACCTTTCGCATATTCTTCGTGAGATAAATTCCTTTATCACAATTGTAGCCCGATAATGAATTGTGTTGTGTTACTGTTCGCTTGGAAACTCGAATGTAACTGTTGGATGGAAAATTCGATTCCAATTTTTTTTGGTAGGGAGGGGGATGTCCGCCTACTTAGATGGCCACCGAGTTTGCCTTGTGATGTGAAAACGGGGAAGGATTTTGTTATTAATCGATTTCATAGCCGAATTTCCAACACAAGTGAGAATGACACGCTTTGGCATCAGTCCAAGAAGGACATTGTCTTGTAAAAAGGAATGACAGTTGGTGGCAATACTGAGTAGGTACGAAGACATAGTTACTTACTACTACTAAGGTATTTCGCGTATTTTATTTTTATAACATATTAGACAAAAATATGAAAGAGAACTTTTAAAATTTAAAGTCTTGGGGTTATTAAGGACAGATTGCCAATTATACTCTTATTTGAGTATTGCTTAATAATATTTATCATAACTTTTTCGTAATAATTGAACAAAAAACTATATTGTTAACACAAACTAACCAGATATTACACAAACGTGCTGCCCTGTATTTAAAAAAAAAAAGCCCACATGTAAATTAAAAAAGCTTTTAATGCGGATTTTACTCAAGTATTATAAATTTCCTAATAATAAAATCGAATATAATACTTTTCTTAATATTAAAAGTTTCCACTCAAAATGTTTTTTCATCAGTTAATTACTTTTTCATCGAGGAATAACCAGTCAAACAGATTTTCATAATTTTCAGATTTAAACACTAAAGCACGGATATATTTACAACTCTTAATATTTCATTAATTAGTCGATACAAATAATTTACTACAGTTAGAAAATAAAGGCCTCCTATTTGTAATATTGAGACTTGAATTTGTGCAAAAGAAGTTTTACAGATGGTGAATTCCGGCGGTAACGGAAGGCCAGTTTGCACAACAATTTATGGTCATAATTTAAAATATATATTTTATTTCAAATAACTGATAGGTAGACTTTTATACACTTTACTGCATTTTATTAAAAATGCAAAATCTAGAATTTAGCACTTTATAACTTTTTTTAAAATTTAAATTTTAGTAATGGTAACGGAAGGACGTTTTTTGGAAGTGGTATACCACACTTACACCTTTTTATTAAAAGTTCAGCTAAACTGTAAAAAGGAAAAATCTAGAAAAATTGGAACACTTAAAGGAGAGTTCAATTATTATAAATTGCAGTGCAGTTTTTAGAAATTATTATATTATGCCTAAAAATATGATGTTTTTTTAAGGTAACGGAAGGACAGTAACGGAAGGACAAAAATTCCAAGTGTGTAAAATTGGATTGTTTTACAACAATTTACTCATTAATATTTAAAAAAAGAATAATAGGTGTTAAATTCTGCTTATTCAGCAGTTTTTAAATCTACTTCTGCAACAATTTTTTTTTCCAGAGCCATTTGTTAAAAATTTATTTTGGCTTATCCAAGTTTTGGTTATTTTATTTGAGTCAATTCCAGCAGTTACCTTCTTTCTCAGGAAATATAAATTTAGTCATTCATTATTTTATTTTATTAAACATAATACTTCTACAACGACATCATTGAATGAAGCACTTGCCTAACATAATACTTTTTAGTCCTTGCCATTCGACTAACTAAAAGCAGGGTTCCCACGGGAAAATGAAAAGGGGTTGAAAAAACTGGGAAAAGTTAGTGAAAATCGCAGAATTTGAACAATTTCTGGAAAAGTCAGGGAATTTCTTTTCAGTTGGCTAATTCTCAATCTGTCACCGAAACCGTTCACCGTCGTTCAATATGTTCCTTAGTGATGATGTCATACTTAACTCTTCCATCATTTTTAATGACAGGAAAAATGTGCGCGTGCAAACGTCTAGCTTAGCTGTGCGCTTTCTATAATGATTGTCTCAATCTATATTACGTTAGCTAACGCCGCACCCGTACGTTTTTTTTCTCTCGTTTCTAGACGATCCTGTAGCAGATTTTTATTTTCTTTACACTCTTTTGTCTTAAACTCCATTCTGTAAAAAAAAATTATGCTCGTATTGCCGAATTTTGTGATGTATTATTTTGGAAGCGATGTATATATAAATATTCTTTTTCTGCGCATACTCTTTGTAGGTGACGTGCGCATCGTGATTGTTTCTGCAAGGGATCACTTTCTTGTTGCCGAATTTTTTAATGAATCTTTTTAGGGGTCATCTCTTACAAACATTAGTTTTCTGCAAACGTTTTTGGTTTCTGATACCATGCAACAAGAATATTTCAGCGCCCTTATTGCCAAATTTCCGAATGCAATCCTTTCCAGGCGGTCCTTTGCAGATTTTTATTTCCTACAATAAAGGTTTTCTTTAATTTTTAATTCCATATACTGCGAAATGGATGTTTTTTTTTTTATTGCAGAATTTTATGATGCATTATTTGCGTGGGCATATCATGTAAATAAATTTCTTTACATCCACTTGTTTCCTTGAATGGATCGTTCCCCTATTGAATAATTTTGTGGGGGCATTATTTTTGTGGCAAACTTTTCAGAGGTCCTACTTTTCGTAGTCTAACCCGGAAATCCGTTTTTTTTTTTTAAATTTGGAGACATTCTAAAGTTGCGATTGTTATACCTCTAAGGCTATGCTAAATTTCGTTGTGTCTGGCGAATGCGCGACCTCAGTAAAGGTCGTTTTTTTTTAAAGAATTTTTTTCCCTTAATGAAAAGCATCAATTTATAGAAATTCACGAAATGCGATTTGCTGCGAGGTCCGTTGAAATGCTTTCAATCCTTTTGCATCTCATAAATAAATGCTTATTTTTCAGTACTTCTTAGTTTATTAGGATTTGCATTGCACTAGTTAACGAAATTGCTTTAAATTTTTCACAAATTAAATTTATTTTAGGGACTTGGTCTTTTTATGTTAAAACGTTGTATAGCTTGTCTCTTTATGTTTGGATAAAACTTATTTTAGGCATTAATATTGGGTTGAAACTTTTATGTGTTTAATTTATTTTAATATTAAAAATGTAATTTTATTTAACTTTTTGGAGGTTTTTTTATGCAACTATATATTTAAAGAGATTGAAAAGCGAACCTTGCACCTTAATTCAAATTGATTGATAGACGAACAAATACATTTTCCATATTTTCATGTGTTCTTTTTGAAATGATTTTTTTTAGCAGTAGCTAATTTGACATAAATTGGGTATTTGCTGCAGTGTAAGCTAACTGATGTTCACGCATGTGCTTAAGAAAATTTGTTGATGGGTTAAAAAGTGCTTAATATAGAATTTTAACTCTGCACACGCTGTTGCATAAGACAGTATTTGGTTTTTCATGCATAACAATGATGTCGGTCGTATACTGGAATTTTTTTTAATCTACTGGAAAACAGGGAAAAGTCAGGGAATTTTGTTTTAGGTTTTGAGTGGGAACCCTGTAAAAGTCACTAACTGCTAATGCATTGCTTGACCCATATGCCTTGTCTGCATCTTTTATATTTGATTGTATGTTTTCTTTGAATACCTTTCTTTCTGTAGAACTAGAGTACTCACAATACTCAATAATATATTTTGAAATTGGTTTTAAATAATACATATTGCGTGTGTCAGGAAGAGGAGGATATTGTTCCATCTTTCTTAAGAGAATTACTTTATCTGATGGAGAAATCAATTATTTTATCTGATGGGGCAATAGTGGTAAATTTCCCATTAACCACTTTGGACATTTACAGTACCTTTACCTTGATTAATGGCAAAAATGCTTCAATGTAGCCATGATGTTATACTGATCAAACATGAATGTTAAGTTGGTTTTTGAATGTTAAATCAACTTGTACAACTACAATTTTCAACTCTTCTTTGAATTCTTTTATTAAAAGACATGGGAATCTTGTCTTTTAATAAAAATATGCTTTAAAAATGTGCAGATTTGTTTTCAAGAGCATAAAGGCACTTTTTAAATGAACTCTTGTATCTTTTTTTTATGGCTTTCTGTCTTCATTCCATTACTCTCATTTTAAATGTGCTAAATTTTGTTCATTAGTATTTATATATTTGGTAACAAAACAATTTAGACAAAATTTAAGTAGAAGGTATATTTGAAACAATATTTTTTTGCAAAAAAAATTAATAGAAAGATTAACTACATGAATAAAGTATAAAAGTTAACCTATTTATTTTAATTTGGTAAGGGATTTTAGTCAAGTTATAGTATGAAACAAAATGTAGATATTCCGCTCTGCAAAAACATATAATAAAGAAGTGACTTTGACCTTGATTTTAAAATATGTAAAAAAAATATGTTAAGATTCAAAAAGTTCATATCTTTCTGAAAAAAATGGTATATGACAAATGACTCAACATAAAGTTTAAAATTTTAAGTGCCATGGCAACATTTTCCCGGAATTCACCAGATATGAAAGCTCTTGTAGGTTTGCAGACGCATCGCTCTCACGTCTTCGCTTTTTTTTTTTAAAAATCTTGTTTTTACTTCTAAAAATATGGGCTAAATAATCCATTTTTTGTAAATAACTTTTTAATTCAATTAAAAATTAGATCATTCATGGGTGGATCGACGAATACAACTGCTAATCTGTTTACGAATAGGCCCGCACTTTTTTTCGATCTTCAGTATCAGTACATCACGACCCACGGGAGGGCATTTTCGTTTGCATCACGTTGCCGACGTTTTTGGTTTAATTTAAAACTTTAATAACTTTAAAAATAAAATTTTCACTAACATATAATTCGGATATTAAGATTCGTGGCAAATTTATTGTAATCTAGATCTGTTTGACACAAATTTAAAGTATGCGGCAATTCTCCATTTTGCTAAACTAAAATTAGTATTAAATTAAGGTTCCCTTATACAACATTTAAGATGAAGGTCCTGTTTTTATGAACTTCATGCATAACGTATTATTTTTATTATTAGCCCGTCCTGTCCCTAAGGATATTCGGGCAACATGTTGTGACGTCAAAGTATTTTTCTCCATATACATTTTGCACTCGTAAATATCCAGCACTTAGTGAGTGTGAGCAACACGCTCGAAATATTTGTCACATAAGGTATTTTAAGAATACAATTTTACAACAATGCTGGGTGGTTGCCCACATGTGGAGGCGTACCTGGAAAAATATGCATGGAAATACAAGACTTAATAACTAACTTAAATTTTTTATATATATATATAAAAAAATATTCATATATTTTGTTCATATAAAAACATTTTTTTTTAACTTTATAATCCCTGTATCTCATGTTACTTGAATTCTGATACGAACGCTTCATGGCGGCTCAACACGCGGTTGGCTTATTGAAACCGAAAAATGAAACTTGTCACTGCCAATTTCATGAGTTTAAATGTGTGTTCAATGTAAAACAACTCATCTTCTGATTGGGTGCTATCTTTTTTTATGTGTTCGTTGGATACATTTTTGTTAATGTTCTCGAGTGAAAGCTGTTTAACATGTCAAAAACATTATAAGAACAGAGATTTGTTCTTCTCTTTATTTTTCTGTTCAAACGAAATAATGCTGGCGTAGCTGACCAACATTCCAACGAAGAGCGGAGGGCAGATCGATGAAGGCAGTGCTCTCCTCCCTCCCCCCCCCCCCCCACTCGATCGATGGCCGCCCTCCTGCATTGGGAGCGTGGGTGGTGCCGCCACTTCGTGTTTTCAGGCCATGCCAAAACCACGGCCCCAAGACACACTTGTTTCACTTTTATTTTAAGAACAACTGACATTTATTTTACCGTTACGCTAAAACCATTCGGCCGCTTTTTCACACACCGGCAAGACCGGTGGCGGCACAGACTGGCGGATTTGGGGGTTGATCCCCCTCGTCTACGGGTGGGTTGTTATATGTGATTTTTTTTTATTTAAACATTAATTTATTTTATGAGTATTATGCAATACTTCAAAATAATTTTAAATGGATATTATGGGAAATGATTAGAACTTCCAAGAATCATAAGTAAAAGTGAGGCACGAAACAATTGAAGAAAATGCAACTTAGACAGTCCCTTCACTTCCCTTCTGAGAATTTGAGTTGTGTTTTGAGGAAATGCATCAAAATGAGAAAAGCATTTCAAAACCTTTCAATACATGTCTAAAATTTGCACGAGTCTAGCAACTCATGGTGGCAAATCCACCGCTCCCGAAACAAACCTATTATTGAACATTTTTTTTCGAATTTTGAAATTATTCTTCAATTTTTAAACGAAAACTGTGCATAATTGTTTAACATATAATTATATTTTTTGTACTAAATTCTATGTGAAAAAGTGTTGCCTTCCGATGCAATGAAATCTTTTAATTATCGATCAACAAGAATCTTTTTTTAGGTCTTTGAGAACGTTATCTGCACTTTTAAAAGATTTTGCGTTGTCGGAATAAACAACACGACAATTTCCTCGTCTGGCTAAAAAACGTCTGAAGGATAAACAGAAATTTCTTTGTAGACATGTCCGATACCCAACTCTAAATGTACTGGCCCTAGTCACTGCGCAAGTGAACAGAGTTATGCAGCCTTTTACTTCGTCGTTACTTTCGGACTTAATACAGACTGGCCCCCTGTGAAGTCCACTCCGATGACAGTGAACGGTGGATTCTCAGTAATACGATCATCTTTTTTTGTCATGTTTTTATGACCACTTTACCCCATGGGGTGGGGTGTGGGGAAAAGTGGTCATATTGAAGAAATATGGCATAAAAAGAAAATTATAAGTAAACAGTGTCATTTTATTATTTAAAAATATTTTACCCAACTTCTATATTTGTGAACTATTATTTAAATTTTAAATTATAAATTTAAATAATTTTATTATTAAATTATAAATTTAAATAATATTATTATTAAATTATACATTTAAATAATATTATTATTAAATTATAAATTTAAATAATATTATTAAATTATAAATTTAAATAATATTATTAAATTATAAATTTAAATATTATTATTAAATTATAAATTTAAATAATATTATTATTAAATTATAAATTTATAGTGTTCCCTATGGTAAAAAGTTTTTTTTAAAGAATATTTTAATAACTTCCGACTCTCCCTTTTTGTCAATGTCGTTATATTCTGAAAATGTGTAGTAGTCATTAATTTAGGATTTTTCAAGATATTTAATGAAAATTCCCATTAATTTTCCTCTCTATCTTGTCCAACAAACTGTTTAATTTCTTCCCTTCATATTTTTCCAACATCTAACATCCCAGAAATATGGTTTGTCAAATTTGTATATCTGTGACACAAATTGGCTCAAAAGAATTTGTTGACTGTTTTCTGTTTTTTTAGCTTTTGATTTTATTTTAGGCATCCCTTGTTCTTTTTGTAGACATACTGCAAATGTTTCTTCCGTTTTCGTCTTTAGTGTGCCATTCTATGTACAGTTGACACTGGTGTAAATATTATCACTATAGCTCCTACTAAGTTCTTCAGTGGATATACAATTGTTGTATTAGCTATATTTGACACTTCTGTACTTTTAAAATTCATATTGCTTATACCACATGTTGATTGTTCTGAATTCTGATGAACATCTTCTATATGTTGATCTGGTAAAGTCAATGGGCAATTCTGTTATTTTGGTTTGAACATGGCTACGTTTGGTTAATTTGTACGGATCGTTTTAAGACCCACTATTTAAAAGAATTCGAGCAATTTTTGATTTTTCATTCGAACAAACAATTACACTACATGTTTGTAATAAAATACCATTTGATATACCCGTTGAAGAATTACACCGAACCAATGTATTCGGTACCTCTATCCGATTCATTACTGGCTACATTATTACCATTTTCCCACAATAGGTGATGATGAAATCTAGAATTGCAATTTTTGCAAGGATATGTACTTTAACCTTACAAGTCCTAACAAAATGAGATCCGAAGTAACGTTATTAAGATTGTTCTCAGATTGTTCACAGTCTGAGGTAATCAGGTATTGGTAGTCTTATCTTCCAATGGACTTTCTCTGCTATTAGGATATTTAAGGTACGTTTGGATTAAATTTGATATATCAGAACAATCGAATGGATGTCCAACATGGGCAGTGAATCTGAAGCTTTTAACGATGCCAGATTCTTCTTTGAATGTTAACCACGGTTCTCGTTAGGAATTTTATGCCTGGGCTTGTAAATGATCCATCTTCTTAAAGTCTGAGCTACAGCATAAATGGACTTGCCCTTTTCAACCAGCATAGCTAATTAGCCTTGCCACCATAACTAATTATAGACTGGCATGAGAGTAATTTGGTTCACTCTTCCTAACATATTTTCTTGACATGTTTATTCTGTAAAAAGAAGGAAAAAATCTGATTAAGACAAGAAACATTATTTTATTATACAAGTTTATCCAAATTATAATCACTGAATATTAGGTCTTAATAAAGTCACTCCGAGCAATGTAAAAATTAAACCTGTTTACTTTATCTCATGTTATAAACTATGATAAATTAATATTTAATAATCAATCATTAAATATTACGCCTAAATAAACTCATTGTGACCATGAATAAGTTAAGCATAGTCCTATGACCACTTTACCCCATGTTACTAAAAGCACTATAAAATAAAAAATTAATAAACACAACTTGCCTATCAATGAAAATGTGTTCTTGAGATATGTTTGAAGCGTCCTGCACAGCTGATCTATTAATATTTTGATTAAACAAAATGTAGGAGAGTAGTTTGTAAGAGAGTCAAAAGATCATACTGAAACGTTCAAAAACAAAATGGCTATTTATTGGCGTTCAATGTGTTACTAAAATTATAATTTTGTGTGAAAAACTTTGCTCCTCTTTACTGAAAACTAAAACAAAAATATGCGAAACCTTTACGATAACAATAAAAAATAGGGATGAAAAACTACAAAATTTATTAGAGTATGACCACTTTACCCCACCTGACCCTATCCAGTATTTCCTGTATAGGATAAGATATAGTTTGATCAGCGTGTAGCACTAATCCCACTATGGAATATTGTGTGACGTTCTCGTCGAATCAACAGGCAAGTCAACGATGGTAATTTTACTTGGAAGAAGAATGGGAAGCTTTCTTTCAAAAAGTGAAGGGACTTTCTGCCAAACGCCCTTTCATGTGAAGAATACCCTTTTCGTAGGGTGGCTAAACTCTACAGATGTGAGTCTTTTGGTATTAGTTTCTCCCTTTTGAGAAAGTCAACTTCAGAAGCTTACGTCCTAGTTTGATCCGTCTTTATCCAGAACTCTTCTGCTTCTTGAAGTTCGATTGCTGCAATATGACCTTCCTGATTACGCCGTTTTCTGACTTTGGTGATAAATCGCATCACCCAAACAGTTACTCTCAAAAGTTTTCAACAGTTACTCTCAAACTAAATGAAGCTACATCCATTATAGTTTTTGGCATATCTGATGACTGTATTAACAGTCGTTCTCCACTCCAGGTGATCTTCACCTACTGTTGTTGAACGCTGCGCAGACCAAAGTTCAGGCGAACACTTTAGCCGTGTTGGACCAAAGTACCATACGTCATCTGTGAGAAGAGATGATGCTGACAATCGACGGATTACTTTGTCAGCCGGATTCTCTTGTCCTGGACAATGTCTCCAATTTTCTGGACTCGTGGAACTTTAAATTTCTAATACTCGGTTTAAAGCAAACGGTTTCCAACCCCCAGCAAGTACAAACAAATTTCCGAGTCTGACCAAAAGAAAACCTCGTCTATAATCTCCCAAAATAACCCTACTAAATACTTCCATATTTTTGATGTTATCACTGCTCCATTAACTTTAGCCTAGGTAATAAAAATTTATTCATGGAGCTACTCTTGCTTTTGACAATATGAATGAAGTTTTCATTTCCCTTTTATAACCTCTAAGCCTAAAATATGCAACCGTACCATATCCTAAAGGAGACGCGTCCGAAAATATATGCAATTTGACTCTATTTTGATTATTCCCAGAATACTGCCTTGCTATTTCAAAGTTTCTTAGACTCTGAACCTCCCCACACCAACTACACCATTTTTATGCAAGATCCTGCAATAACTCTTCATCCCAATCAAGACTTTTCCCATATGTGTTGTAACAAACACTTAATTCTAATTACAAACGGCGAGATGAAGCCTGTAGGATCGTATACCATAGCTGCTATATGCAAGACAAATCTTTTGGTTGACTTTTTATTATTCAAATCCTCAATAAGCGAAGCTAACTTCAATGATAAAACATCTTTTTCTGTATTCCAATTTAAACCCAATAACTTTGATTGACATTCAGTATCTAATGCACTAATTCCCTTTTCTAACCATAACGATTTAAGTTCATCCGAATTCGTTCTTAGTTTTCTAAAAATTGAACCCCCGTCTTTCAGAATAGAAACTACATCTTCGGACAACTCGTATGCCTCTTTAACACATTTTCTTCCAAAGTACAAATCATCAACATAAAGAGAGGAATTTAACATTTTCATAAAATTAGGTTTAATTTCCAGTTTCCTGATATTTTTTCATGTGTTTTTTGATTGTTGCACTTAACATAAAAGGTGATGTCGTACATCCGAATGGTACACGAGACATTTGCATAACTTTATAATCCTCATTTTGATTATCGGGAAACCACAATTTTTTTTTTTAGAATATTCGGTCTTCCTCAGCTATACATATCATTAGAAACGCCTCATCTATCGAATTTCTTAATTTAGAATAACATCCAATATGTTAGGGTTAAATTTTGACTTTTTCCCAAGATTACAAGATTCTCATTTAGCGACATGTTTTTCTTTGTCTTAGAACTGCAATTGAAAACACAACAAACACGTGTAGTAGTTTTATCTTCTCTTACAACCGGTTTATGCCGCATAAAATATCCCTCAGTATATCTAGTGCCCTTTTCCATAATACCTTTGTCATATGGCTCCTTAATAGTTTTCTTGTATTCAGAAGCTACCCATTTATTATTTCTTAAACCTTCTTTCAAAGTATCAAACTGTCTTTTTGCTAAGCCAAAATCATTCATTAATTGGACTTGCGCAGTTTGCCACAACAATTTTGTTTCATATCTGCCATCTACGAATTTTAAACCGTTTTCAAACTCGTTAATCAAGTCTTCATTGACACACTCAAAACCTCGTCATCTTTCAACCCCAATGACTCTATATTTCGCAACACTTCCAAATTTGTTCCTATACCCCATTAACGCTAGTTTCATTAAATTTATTATTTTGTACCCCTTGGAGAGTAAGCTTAAATATAGTTGGTATACAAATTAAAGTGTCACTTATAGTAATCACTTCATCAGCATTTATGACTCTCCAAAGTAAATCTCCACCAATGAGGCATTGCACACTCAGATTTGAGTTATCGCATGCGTCAGCCAAAAGCCATCCTTTTTCTCTGACGATGTTTGAACTTTCTGCGTTTGGAGTCGAAATAGGCGCAGTTGTTATCGTGTCCGAAATTAAAGCTTCAATGTCAATAGATTTCTCAGGCTCGGTATCTATTCCGCAATTTTAGTTTTGCAACACTTGGTGCAATTTCTCTGCTGGACTGCAGGCTTTATACTTCCAAAAGGGAAAATAGATAACTTTTTACGGATCGTTTTAAGACCCACTATTTAAAAGAATTCGAGCAATTTTTGATTTTTCATTCGAACAAACAATTACCTACACTACATGTTTGTAATAAAATACCATTTGATATACCCGTTGAAGAATTACACCGAACTAATGTATTCGGTACCTCTATCCGATTCATTACGGGCTACATTATTACCATTTTCACACAATAGGTAATGATGATATCTAGAATTGCAATTTTTGCAAGGATATATTTTAACCTTACAAGCCCTAACAAAATGAGATCCGAAGTAACGGAATTTTTTTTTATCCTATTTTTCCGTTCTAACACATTAAGAGATTCACAAAACTCATGGTCTGGACTATCGCAAAAGACACAATTTATTTTTGCACTTGAATAAAACTAGCAGTTTGCTGAGGTGAGTTAAACTTATTCCCAAAACGTTTATTACCCTCAAACCTCCTAACGTTACCTTTGAATTCTCCACTACTATGTTGAAAATTAACTGATTTATAACCATACATTTTTCGACCTTTCTCTTGACATGATTTATTTATTTGAAATTTCCATTAAATATCGGAAGTTCAACATTTCATCATCAGCATATATTCTGTTAAATTCTAACACGAGTTCTTTAGGAATTCTCTCCATCAGAATTGGACTTAATAAATTCCCATACGTTTCTGTTTCGACCCCAAATATTTCTTATTTTCCCTTGTGCACGATCGAACAATTTTCTTAATCCCAGTGTATCATTAAAGTTACGAACAACTTGAATTTTTAGAAGATGATTCAAATGAGCTTGAATCAATGCATTTTCATTACCAAATCTATTTTTTAGTAAAGTTAAAGCAGCGTCATGATTTTCCCCAGTTAATGCAATGAGCTGCGGCTCCTCCCAGAATATGATTTTAAATAATTGATCTCTTTTAGATAAACCTTCGTTACTGTCTATCGCTCTTTCAAACTGATTGATAAACTCGTCAGTAATAAGCTGAATCTCCGTAAAACTTTTAATAAAACCAACTTTGGAAGCTGAACAGTTTTTGATTCTCTGACGACATTGCGTAACGCAACGTTATTATTCTGGCTATTACTAGCGATTTCTGAAACCGCTATATTTTTATCGAGCCTAGTAACAGATAATTTCTCAATAGCGTTATTTTTTTTGTTTCGTTTCCTACTAATAATTTTTTTCCGAATATTCTTCGTACGTATTTAAATCAGATTCCAATTTATCCATTTTTATAACCTTTTCGATTTCTAAATTTTATTGCTTAATACTAATTTCTTGTTCACTTAGCTGTGCGTAAGATTCCTTAAAAGAATCCAACTGCACTTCATTGCCCTGATTAATAGACATTCACTCTTCTATTTTATTTATCAGTTGTGTGGTACTTGATCACAAAAACAGATCGTTTCGTATTTAATCTCTCTAATCCTTCTGCCATTTTTATTTCCAAAAATATATTACACAACAGCGTAATCGAAACCAACCTCCAATAGATCCCGAAACTTATCCCGCACACAATGTCCAGTAAACAAATGTCATAATTATGTTCCAGAGACATGTCCAGTTTCGTGATCCAATTGTTTGTTTGGCGACACATAACTAAATCAGTGTCCATCTTCCAAATTTCTTCAGTTCCGTATACTTCGTTCATATTCGATGGTTCTTAAGTTAATGGCCATTTATAAACTTTCCTTCGTGGCTTTCCTCACCAATTTTAAAATTTCCAATAGCAACATCCAATTTTTACTCAATATTTAGAATTTACGACAGCAATTATCATGATATCAATTTGCAAGTCAGTTGGTCATGTAGTTTTTTAATTATGAGTATTGAAAGTTTAGAACTCGTAATGTTAAAAGAATACATATTTTAAACTTTTAGTCATATCTCCCGAAATAACAATTTTATTGCTGATATTTTTATCTGTGTTACTTCTAAACGAACCAAATAAAATATACTAACTTTTATATATATATACCCAGCAAAAAAAAGTCAGCATAAAACCTTCATCAACATTTTGAAAATGAAGGTTTTATGCCGGAAACTGTAGTTTTTTTTGAAGATCTATAAAATTAAAGGTTTTTGTTTCAATGTCCTTCATAAAAACTGCAAAAAAACTTCATAAAAAAAAAAACCCTGCAAAAAACCTTCAATTTTTAATCATGAAGGAAAAATGCAGATTTTTAAAAGGTTTTTTTGTTTCAATATCCTTTATAAAACCTACAAAAAACCTTCAATTTGACAATTTGATGAAGGTTTCATGCTGACTTTTTTTACTGGGTATATATATACATATATATAATTTAAATTAAGTTATTAATATTTAAAAAAAAACTATGAATAGCAACCATACTCTATTTTTATAGTGATGGATTCAGAAAAACCTTTTATATGCATATCTAAAATTTCGTGATTTTTCTCTTTATAATTTTTTATGCTATATTAAAATGTGCATCAACTGTATAATTTCAGGGGTCATACGTAAATTTAATATCAACAGTACTTAAAAGAAATCTCCGACAATTTTGCGAATTAACAGCGCTGTTATCGCGTTGATATAAAGTGTTAAATTCTTATATACCAGCGGGTGTACGGGAGTGGTGCACGCTAAATATAATCCAAGTCTGTCCATCTGTCGCCTATTGGCGTTACGTCGGGTGCCTGTTTATATTTTGTTCCTATCATCGGAGTATGGTTGAAAAATAAAAGGCAGTGTTCCTGGATCCTTCCTTCGAGATTGACCTGGGTCTGTGGCCCCGAGGATCTATCGTCGGCTAGCAACCAGAGTTCAAATACGGTTGAGAGAATTGGCAAAAAATGTGAACTTGTGATTGGGGGGGGGGGGGGGGGATGCCAGATTCTCTACGAAATAACAATACGTCGTCCGAACGTATTATGGAAACTTTAAATTTTGGTGTCTCAAAAATAATGAGAGTTACGTTCAATTTTGTGTTTGTTCCTTGAAATTTTTCTGCCAGTGTACAAACAAAACGATGAATTTTTCAAAAACCTCTTGTAAGCATTTTGTGGTGAATTCCGTGAAAATGTTGCCATGGCACTTAAAATTTTAAACTTTATGTTGAGTCATTTGTCATATACCATTTTTTTCAGAAAGATATGAACTTTTTGAATCTTGACATATTTTTTTTTAAATTAACACAATGACTTTTATAAAATCAAGGTCAAAGTCACTTCTTCACTATATGTTTTTGCAGTGCGGAATATCTACATTTTGTTTCATACTATAACTTGACTAAAATCCCTTACCAAAATAAAATAAATAGGTTAACTTTTATACTTTATTCAAGTAGTGCTGAAACCCCAACAGTCAACAGTGCCGAATTCCCAGTTCCAACTTATCAGCATTTTTCATCTTTTTTTATATATATTTTAGGTAATATTAAACAGTTCTCTCACAAGCATTGATTTGTTGCACCCATTTTCCAATGCAGTGTCCGTTCTGAGGTCTAATTTAAATGTAATCTTGTTGGGCGATTCCTAATCTTCCTTAGCTTTCATTTGTTAATAATATAAATTTTCTTCAGGCATAAATTTTCCCAGTTCGTGGTTTTTAGAAGTTGAAATTCCCAACTTTCAGGGTTTCCAGATTATAGTTGGGTCATGCTCCCCCCGGTGCGATGGGCCTGCACAGCATGCTAAATCAATAAATCTTTATGAATGGAGAAAATAAATCTGCAACTGTCCTATGAATTATTTTGAAAGTTTTATGAAAACCACAAATACATAGATGACCTACTGTCATAATTGTTCTGTAATTTTAAAGTAAATAAAAAATTAATATCACTCATTTTAAAAACACGAATGAATGCAATTTATAATTTGTTTTAAATTTACAGAATATAATTAATTATGGACAAACTACTTAAGAACTTATTCTTAAAAAGGGAGAAACCAACTAAACTTTAAACATTGTTTTTGTTTTGGTCTGAAGACAACCTATTTGATTTACTTGCCAGAAATGTTATGCGTTATTCTTGTGACACAGTCATTTGTTACTCTTGTGACAACACAACAGAGGATGTTCTATGCATGACACACAAAAAATAAATGGTGTAAAATATGTCTTATTCCACCAAATCAGAGATTAAAAGGTTTAAAGTAAAAATGTTAAGTAGTTTTTACAAATTTGAAACTTTTATATGTTTTTTGTTACTCTTGTGACAACTAAACATCGCTATTAAATACATTTAAAATTTTATTGAAAAGCTAATCTAATATATTTCAACTACATATATATGATAAATATGGAAATAGATTATTAATTTGTATATAATGATTTCAAATAATGAACAAAATTAAGAAAATAATATACTATAATCAAAGTGACATTTTTGGCCCCAATATAAGTGAAGAAATATGTCAACTTTCAGAACAATTTCACTGCAGACTATTATTCTTATGAAATAATATTTTAAAAATTCATATCCACCAACTTTCTAGGATTAAATTGATATACTACACTTAGAGTTTGGTTACAATTTTAATTTCAGTAAAAAGTTTCATTTTTGGTGGACGTTTCCCAAACTAATTTTCAGTTACAGTCAAACCTCGGTATAACGAACCCGGGATATAACGATCCCTCGGTTGTAACGAACTTTTCAATTGGTCCCAACCGAACTCCTATGTCACTAATGTATTTTCAAATGCTTATAACGATCTTCAAAAGTAAGGAATTCGGATGTTGCGAACTAAAATTCACACTTTTCCAGTTTAGTTTCAGGTTTTCCCCAAAAATTTTACTCGCCCCGACCACATTCCTTACCCTTTGTTCCTTTGACAGAAGCCAGGTTCCTCAAAGATGACAATAGACTCCCCTGCTCAGCTCCTCCTCTTCCCCTGTTCAACTGGTTTAGCATACATTCTTTGCCTATTCCTTTCATTCTGTTGCTAAAGATTACCGTTTAACTTGTGGACTTCGCGTAGGTTTAAAATCGCTCCAGTTTGTTAATGCCTTTTCCATTGGGGATAAAGCGAAAATTATTAAGAGAATAGAAAACGGTGATTATCGTTTATCTACAGATATTGCATACGAAGAGGATGTTAGTTCAAGTCCTTCCATTTCGGATGCCAAGGGCCTAAGGCAGCTGCGAATATTTTGCATAATTTCTTTGCAACAGAAACTGTGAATAAGAATGTAATGGACTCTTTGGATGGTTTCAACAAAAAATCAAAACTTATTTTCATACTTTAGATAAATAAAGTTAAGTAGTAGTAAAATTAATTTTTTTTAAGATCAAATATTTCTTTTACTTTATTATTGCCCTTTACTAATTGCAATTCAGTGTTCAGTGTAAGTAATTTGTTTCGCACAAAACGTGTTTTTATATCGTCAATATTTGAAAATTCGGATATAGTGAACCCTCGGCTATAGCGAACTTATGAACCAGTCCGTTGAGGGTTCGTTATACCGGGGTTTGACTGTATTATTGAAATTCAAGCACATATAAATATTATATATACAGATTAACTGTATTTTCTTTCTTTATACCCTCTCCCGTCTAATTTAATAAGTATGTCACACATACATTGAGTTTCAATTAAAACTGGTGCTTCTTTTCTATTTATTCACTATATGGGTTGTTTCTACAATAAAGCCATAAAATGGGAAAAAGAAGAAAGTTTAAAAGCGATTTCTTGCGATGACGTTAAATGACGCATGCAGAATTTCATCAAGAAAATATTGATATTAATGTATCGCTATAAAAAGTTCGCAAGCTTAGACCCCAGTCTGTTTTGTTACAAATATACCTTCTACTTAAAGTTTGTCTAAATTGTTTTGTTACCAAATATATAAATACTAATGAACAAAATTTAGCACATTTAAAATGAGAGTAATGGAGCAAAGGCAGAAAGCCATAAAAAAATATATGCAAGAGTTCATTTAAAAAGTGCCTTTATGTTCTTGAAAACAAATCTGCACATTTTTAAAGCATATTTTTATTAAAAGACATCAACACAAATCCTTTGAAGAATTCAAAGAAGAGGTGAAAATTGTAGTTGTACAAGTTGATTTAACATTCAAAATCCAACTTAACATTCATCTTTGATCATATAATATAACATCATGGTTACATTGAAGCATTTTTGCCATTAATCAAAGCAAAGGTACTGTAAATGTCCAAAGTGGGTAATGGGAAATTTACCACTATTGTCCCATCAGATAAAATAATTGATTTCTCCATCAGATAAAGTAATTCTCTCAAGAAAGATGGAACAATATCCTCCTCTTCCTGACACACGCAATACTTATTATTTAAAACCAATTTAAAAATATATTATTGAGTATTGTGAGTACTCTAGTTCTATAGAAAGAAAGGTATTCAAAGAAAACATACAATCAAATATAAAACATGCAGACAAGGCACATGGGTCAAGCAATGCATTTAGCAGTTAGTCACTTTTAGTTAGTCGAATGGCAAGGACTAAAAAGTATTATGTTAGGCAAGTGCTTCATTCAATGATGTCGTTGTAGAAGTATTATGTTTAAGAAAATAAAATAATAAATGACTAAATTTATATTTCCTGAGAAAGAAGGTAACTGCTGCAATTGACTCAAATAAAATAACCACAAATTGGATAGGCCAAAAATTTTAACAAATGGTTGTAGAAAAATAATTTGTTGCAGAATTAGATTTAAAAACAACTGAATAAGCAGAATTCAACACCTATTATTCTTTTTCAAAATTTTAATGAGTAATTGTTGTAAAACAATCCAATTTTACACACTTGGAATTTTTGTCCTTCCGTTACCTTAAAAAAACATCATATTTTTGGGCATAATATAATAATTTCTAAAAACTGAACTGCAATTTATAATAATTGAACTCTCCTTTAAGTGTTCTAATTTTTCTAGATTTTTCTTTTTTACAGTTTAGCTGAACTTTTAATAAAAAGGTGCAAGTGTGGTATACCACTTCCAAAAAACGTCCTTCCGTTACCATTACTAAAATTTAAATTAAAAAAAAAAGTTATAAAGTGCTAAATTCTAGTCTTTGCATTTTTAATAAAATGCAGTAAAGTGTATAAAAGTCTACCTATCAGTTATATGAAATAAAATATATATTTTTAAATTATAACCATAAGTTGTTGTACAAACTGGCCTTCTGTTACCGCCGGAATTCACCTTGTTCAATAGATATTAGCACGGGACAAAAGTAGTTTACATACTACAAACTAATATATAATCTATTCATTGAGTAGCTCATGAAGTTGAACTTTAGGAAAATAAATGTTTTTATTCTTCAGAAATAGTAATTTACTTTACATAGTAGAATAAAAAATAAAGGAAAATTCCTCACATCTTCTAAGACAATACCTTTTTTTCTTCTTTCAAATTGAACAAGATGGCGGTCCACGATGAATCACGAGGAATACTCTGCATAATTAGCGAAGAACCAGAAATAATGACTTTTGGCGCGATAAGATACCCGCAAAAAAAGGGGGGGGGGGTGCTTTTTTCGCGGATTGACGCGCACCCGACCGATGCCTTATTTTGGCGGTAATTAACAGAAATTATCTTCCGTACTCTTCCCTCCGTAATGAGAGAGAGACGCCATTTCGAAACAATTATAAAACCATTATCGCTCTTCCCCCTTCCCCCCCCCCCCTCTTTTTTTTTACGATATAGAGGATGATGGAGGGGGGGGGGGGAGGCATTTTTAATTGAGGAATATCTCGGTGAGGATAGTAATATTTTTCGCACAACTATTTTTCAATGTTTTTTTTCGTGTCCGCAGGCGTTAGCAAAAGGGCGTGATTGTTTTCGCACGCCAGTTAAGCGAACTGTCATCCCCCGACGGGGCAAGGGGTGGTTTTCCGATCCATCTCGAGTGAGTGAGTGAGTGAGTGAGTGAGTGAGTGAGTGAGTGAGTGTGCCGCCGCCGTTGATGGGGACGAGACGACACTTTGCCACTCTGGATGTCTCGCCTTGTGCCTCACAATGCTCGTAAATTGCCACTCATGGCATCCATCAGGTAGCGATGAGTACCGATATGATTTTTACTATGATGCCCACGAGAGATTTTTTGTTGTCAAGAGAAACCGAAATAATACATTTTAGTCATTCAACTCGCCTCTCTTTCATATATATATATTTTTAATGTCTCATTGTTCTAACTGCATAATGAAGGCATTTGTAAAAATCCGGTCATCCGTTTTCTATTTTCGGCACGGACGAGATGGCCCGTGGCGTTTCCCTGCTGGCTCTGCTCCAAGAAGGGGGCGGAGCGAACAACGAGCAACAGGACTGTAATTAAATAGTCCGGGGGCGCGGAATCGAAAACGGGGGAATGAAGAATCGATGAGAGGGGCGAAGGTAGAGGCCGGACCGAAACAGAATTGGGTTCGGATGCATGGAGGGGGTGGGGGGGATTCTATACACCTTCGAGGAAGGGGGAGATGGATAGGGCCCGAGTATTTTTTTTCCCCCCAGGAGTGCCCAGGACCGCGGTTCCGGGAGGGGGGGGGGGGGGGCAGGCAGAGAGTTATGGCTGATCGATTCATCACGAAGCGCGAAGATAGATGTTCCGGGACCCGCGGAATAATCCAGATGGATGTATTTCATGTTCGGGATTAAACTCTGTCGCTTCCCTTCATGAATCGCCCAGGATGTACGCGAGCTCTGTCGATGCTGTTACATTGAATGCAAGTGCTTGCCGCACTGTAAAAAAAAAAAAAAAAACGTTATTTTTACGAAAACTTTCCTTAACTTATTTTACGGTTATAAACTTTAGACCCAGCCACCGATTTTAAATAATAAAATTTAGAGAATAATTTTTGCCGTGCATGGCGATGTGACGATTTGTTTTGAAGCTTCTTCGACTTCAAAGTGCAATCTCCCCCCCCCCCCCCCCCCCCCCCCATGTCACTGTGCACGCAATTTGACCAATCTCGTCGAACGCGGCTCTTGACCACAACACAATCGGCAGGCGATTATAAAAAAGTTGTGCGTGATGAGTTATGAACGATTATGCGTGTTCGGCAGGTTCGTCCAGAGGGAGCAAAACTACGCAATGCATAGGGGCCCGTAGGAAGTTAGATGTTTTAATATTAAAAAAAAAATTTATGAATTTTTTTACATAAATTTTTTTTATTACATTTATTGCAAATGCCTAAAAGAATTTTTTTGCGGTAGCTATGTTTTCATAGAAGAAATGGAAGAGACGGAAAACCCGACGCCGATGATCGGAGAATCGGTCAGTTATGCGGTTCCACGAGAATTCTTTTCATCAGCCGTTGTTAACATTACTATCCCTCCTGTAGATCCGTGTCCCATACTAATATTGAATGGGTCGGGTAAGGCCTGACTTATGAGTAACTATAGGCATATTCATGGAAGAGGCGGAGGCCCCCACAATAGAAGAAACCGAATGAAAACTATTTTCATTAAAAAAATATTTATTTAATATGACAATCAAGGTTACACAGGTAAAATATTATTACTTACAACACATGTTTTTAAAGAAATTTCCTACGGATTTTTTACTCTAAGAAGTTTTTTTTTTATAACTTTAACTACGAGTTTTCAGCGACATTTAAAAAATGTAACGACATTTTGCAAATAATTTAACGGTATTAAGTATTATCAATATTTCGGTCATTTGCACAGCATTTTGTCTGTTTGTATATTAAAAAAAATTACGAGTTCCATAAAAAAAATCTATAAATTTTTCTGCTTTTCCTCCTATCTACACCAAATAAGTTGCTATATATATAAGTATTTGATGCATGGTCGTATAATGAGAACCTAATTTAAAAAAAATCCATCTCACTAATGCAACAAAAGGCCTTATTATAATAACATAAATGACACCCCTTTGTTAATATTTCAACAGTGTCGTCTACGTCTACTTGCTGAGGATCGTTTGTGGCTGTATTTGACATTGAATCCTTAGCCTCATGCCTATTGCTTTTGTTCGGGAAAGAGATTGCTGTAGGTGTTTATTGGTTTACATGTGTCGTAGGGTGCAATAAGTCGATCTGTTGGAAATGTACTATTGATTACATTTTAACATATTCAGCAATTCGTTTCTAAATTTTTATAATAATTTTGCTAATATAGCTAGTTAGTAGTATTTTCTGATAATTATACAAATTTGTACATATGTTAGTTTCTAAAACAGCATTATCGTAACCTTTACAGACAGTGTTTGCTTGTTACATCACTAAAGTGATGTAATTTGGCAATATTTTGTATTGTGTTAACATTTACTTGACTTATTATTAAAAAAAAACGTAGTCGTGTTAATATCTCTCCTAAGTACTCATTTGTTAAACTTAATTTGCGAATACATGGTCATATTTAGGGATGAAACGGATATCCGGTAACTATCCGGCATATCCGGCTGATTTTTAACTATCCGGATATCCGATTTACCAATCCGGATATCCGATTTACCAAGCCGGATATCCGATTTACCAAGCCGGATATCCGATTTACCAAGCCGGATATCCGATTTACCAAGCCGGATATCCAGATGAATGAAATATCGAAGATTTTTTTGTTTGGCGATCAATTATCTTTGTTCTTGCTTTAAGTATTTTCCTGAAAATTCTACCAATGTATTCACAGTGTGCAGATTCTCCCTTGAATTTTTCTCGGGCTGTTCAGGTGGGTAAGGAGTGCGTTTCAGACTCGGACGCGGTGAGCCACAGAGAGAATAGATAGCAAGGAAGATATGCTGCAGACATTCGGAACACGCCACTATAGTACACCACTATAGTGGAATATCTTCTAGTTTGAACAATTCACATAGGTGGTGTTGTATAGAGTGCATTGCTACATCTCTGTTCGTTGTATATTAGAAATTGTTTTATTCACCAGTCTAAAAGTTAGTTTTAGCATTTAAATATGGTGCAATTTAGATCAGCAATTTGGAAATATTTTAAAATTACATTTTCAAACGCATTGTACAGTACAGATCTGGCCGTTTCAAAATCTGTATAAATATGAATAGTTTATTAAAGAACTGTTAAGGTGTATGTACACACTTGGAACATTTTTTTTTTTTAAATTATAAATTTAAAACTCTAGTTTTTTCATGTATGAGAACACTTTAAAAATCACGATGCATTATAAAAAAAAACCTGAATTAAGTTAAATGCAAATTAGCAAATTATGTTTTTTTAAACATGATTATGAATTGAAGTATCTTTCTTAAAGTTATGGCCCTCCAAAAAGTTTTTAGCTTTAAAAGTTTTTTTTTATATAATTTTTTTTACCCCAAATGTCTTAAGAAAAACCATTTTTTTTCAAATTTTAAACTTTAAAATTCTATTAAATTTTTTTTTAACGAATCGTTATGTTGGAGGGTTATTACATCTCACAACTAATATAAATTTGAATTAAAAAATAAATTTCTCAAAAGTTTAAGCAAACTTGAGTTTTCATGTTTGGAATGAAAGGGCATAACATATGGTAAAAATACAATTATTCAGAAATTGAGTTTAAAGTGTACAAAACATAAGCTCATTGCTAGCAGCACCCTAGAATAACCCTTTGTAAATAAAAAAGTTATTTGAATGTTTATTCAATCTTGGTATCATCTTAAAGATAAGGAATTGGGGAATATTATAGAATGAAAAATATTTTGTAATTTTTGACCGATTTCCGCTTTTTCTAGTGTGTATGAGAAGATACTTTCATAAAAAAAAAAACTACCGGATATCCAGCAAAATCCAGTTCGGACATCCGATATCCGGTTTGTAATGTGCGCCGGATATCCGGTATCTGGGCCACTATCCGGTTCATCCCTAGTAATATTTCCAGGTCTTTTTTTCAAAATAAACTATACCGTAGCACACTGTGCCGCTCTAGTGTGACGTAATTTCACCCTCTAAGCTATTTTTGCAATATTTCATAGGTATATAAAATTTTACTTTAACATTTAAACATTAATAATAATATTAAAATATACATAAATATTAAAAAATAATATTAACTGTGGTTAATCCTGGTGACACATGGTGTACATAATAAAGTTCGCGGGTCTCTTGGTCAACCACCGTGCGATGCGTTGTAACGACGCTTATGCAACCAAAAATAACTTTTCCCATTATAAAAATCCTCTTGGGTGCCCCACAATAAGTAAAAGTGCAGTTCTCGCTCAAATCAATGTATAAACTACAACTAAAACATAATTCCCCTCTACCCCCACACTAATTGAAAAAAATTTCCACCCCTGTCGCTCGATTACAATGCTATTTAATTTAAGCCCTCCATTTTAATACAAAATATATCATAAGCCCTCCATTTTATCGCACCCCCCCCCCCCCCTTCCTCTTTCCATATTCCGTGATGAATCAATTAACACACTAACCCTAAAGCAAATAAACCCTCTCGCTACCCAACGCGACCTCTGACCTTATCAACACATCCATTGAACGAAAACCCTCCCTCCGTCCGTCTCATCATCACTAACACCCCTCCCAATGACATTCAAAGTCATTCGTTTTCGGTAATTTTACGGTGAAGGGACCGGGTGGTTCCTACCACTGAATTCTAACCGTAACTTCTAGAAGGCATTAACGGCATAATAGTAACGTTAGTACAGGTAGGTTTCTCATTGACAAATGGTGTGCATTCACAACATTTTTGGAATAATTATGTTTTGGAAGTAGAAATGAAGATTCAATGAGTCACCAATTAAGGTTGATTTACCGTTTTTAGGGAGGGGGGGGGGGGGGGGCAAAGGGGGTCAATTTTGAAAAAACTCAAATGCTACTTACTATCTACAAGGTCCTGACAAATTAATGCTAGTGATAAAAAGATATTTATTTGTTAGAACGGATTTAATGTATACTCTCAAGGAGAGGACTAGGGGAGACCTTATTCAAATATTTAAATTTATTAAATCAGGTGCTGTTGAGGGCATAATATTTAATACAGCCAATGGGACTAGAGGTCATGGGTGCAAGTTATACAAAATCGAGAAAGTAGAAAGCATTATTCCTACAATAATATAAATGGAATAGTTTGCCTGAAGGTGGTTAATTTGCCAGGAGTAGCTGGTATTAAAAGACAACCAGATAGACATTGAGAAAATGTTAGGATAGGATAGTATGTATCTCATCAGCAGTATTTGTTTACACTCGCGTACAAATCATCTTGATATTTTTGAAAGTAATTCAAACCATAATTAATTAAACCATTAACACCTAGGATCATTAAAAACTTGTGAAGAGCCCAAAAAGTTGTGTTCAGGTGTTCTGTAATTCAAGTATATGTAAGATATTCAGAGATTAAGAATTATATAATATTCAAATACGATTAAAAACTTTTTAGTATTTTCAACACCTAGCATGTTTTAAAAGGTAGCCGATTGAAGTAAATGAGAAAATTAATTTTCTGCATCAATAAGCAATAATGTGTTTTTTAAATATAAACTATGCAACTAAAATTATACTCTTTCCACATTGTTATTCAGCAGATATAATTTTTTTACATATTAGTTTTTTAGTAGAATTGTTACACACAGTTGTGCATATTATTTGCCAGAGATAAAGTTTAAAAAAAAAATATTTTCAAAAATAATTAATAGTTTTATATTTTGTAATAGAATATGTGATGAACTGATAAAAAATATAAGTTTATTTCAATTAGAAGAAAATATAAGCACTTTTAAACTGGTTTTATCGGAAAAAATTGACTTTATGAAAATGAAAGGTTTTTGATAACGTACGTTATTTTTATCATCATAAAATTCTTTTTCTTGAAATGCTCAAAAGTGTATATTTCTCAAGTTAGTTTTCACATGAGAATGGACATTTTTACCACTGTGAAAGGTAATTTTGTGCTCTTTTTAAACATACCAAAATGTTTGCCTACAATTAATAAATAAGGATTAAAAAAAAACCATTTTATTATTATTGCAAAAAATATGCCTGTTATTTTGATTGCCCCATCTTTAAAATAATTAGTTTTATATTTATTTTGTAATAGAATATTTGATGAAATATAAACGTATAAGTTTATTTCAATCAGAAGACAATATAAACATTCTTAAATCGAGAAAAAATTGACGTTTTGAAAATGCATGGTTACGTCCGTTACCAATGATTTACCCAAATTTTTTTTTTATATAAAATTTCTTTTTAAATAGAATGTTACTTAAGTCAAACAAAAAGTAAACATAAAATTTCAAGTTTTTCAGTTCAAAAATAAAGTTGGCAGCATCAATAAAAGCCAAAAATAGTAACGGACGTATCAATAAAAGCTAGAAAAAAAATCGCCATTTTTTACCATACTAAACAAGATACAAAAAAAATATAATCTTAGTATTAAAATTAGAAACCCCCCCACTATTATGCAAACAATCCATGCTATAAGAAGACAATAGTTTGATATTATCCTTTCACTTTTATAGTCCAATCGTTATCAGATATGCACTGCATGTTTCTAAGTGAGTGACCTCAATCTTAAACATGAACCTGTGAACCAAAAACCACTTATATATTATATAAGCATTGCACATATTTAAAATCTGCAAACGGTCACCTTTAAAATGAGGCATCATTTATGTACCTACTGTCATTTTAAAAATTTGAGAAAAAGTTTACTTTGATGTGATTTTGCCCATTATTAATATTTTGATAAAAACGGCAGTATTTTTTATATGAATATAACATGGAGGTAAGAATAGGAACCATTCTTACCTCCATTGAATATAATGAGTTCTTTTTTATTTTAAGTATTTACTCGGTTAACGCGAATAATTTCGTCGACCTCTTCTTCTCCGTTAACGAGGTTTGACGTCTAAAAATTTATTTAAATATTTTTCTAAGTTAAAAAAAAATCTTAATGCAGGCAACTCTCGCTATCTCGAACTCGAAGGGAAGTGTATAAAAATTCGAGATATCGAAAATTCGAGTTATCGAAAATCCTATAAAAAAGCTGTTTTGGTAAAAATAAATACAAGTATACTTACCCAACTTTATTTAAAATATCTATCCAAAATTTTTTGGTGAGTATTTCTATTTATTTTGGAATCAATTATATTTTCCAAATGCATGATTGCTTGAAATGTCGCTGTTTTTATTTCCGGCCACGAGTCACTGAATGCACGCATGGTTTTTATGGAAGATAGAGCCTCTTTCAAAGTTATCTTTAAAGGAGGTTCGTATTCTTTTTCCGAGAGCGATCTCTCATCGAAAGCTGCTATATAGAGTGTATTACATTTTTGTTTTGTCGCCATTATTCGCAGCGACAAATCAACACCACGACAATTGCATATTTGCTAAAGTTTCTTCAAAATCCGTGGTTTTGAGAGGAAAACCAAATTTTGAGTTGTGTGGAAACATCGAGTTATCGAAATTAAGGAAGAAAAACTTCGAATTAACGAGATAAAATTACATTAAATAAGTAATGAAGGTGCAGGGAAATCGATTTTTTTCGAGATATCGAAAAATTCGAGTTATCGAAGTTCGAGTTATCGAGAGTCTACTATACTTACTTATTTTTTTTAATTAACATATTTATGGAAAATCCTAGCCAATAAATGTTATCATATATTTAAAAATGAAAACATATTTTATTTGAGGTGACTTGGGTTTATTAATTAAGAATCAGAAGGTTGTTGACATGAAGTTTATTTATCTACGGAGCTTCGCATTGCGAACGATCTATAAAAGATCTATAATCTCGACTATATTTATAGTCGAGATTCAAGCTCGAAGTGCGCTTCCTCCTAGAGGTAACCCTGTGTGTGCGAAGACAGACTTGGCGAATTATCGCTCAGTCGACACACACACCACATATTAACAAAAACAATATCTCCGCATTTCATAATAAATTGATGTGATTTTTCTTAGTTATTTCTATTTAACTTGCATTTTTTAAGTATAGACAATTTAGCTTTTATAAAGTTTTTATGTTTTATGTTATTTCCAAACACTCGAATTTAAATAATCAATATAAATCAATTGTTAAAAGTTTAATTTGCGTTGTGACGACAACACGAAGACAATTTTTTTCCTTCGTAATATTCGTACCGTATCTAAACAATTTCTTAAATATTTGATATAGTTTGCATGGCCGGGCAGAGACGTCAAGTTTTCAAAATTATTGGGGGTTCATGGCTCTAATTTTTACTAAAACGAGGGAAATCGGAAGTTTTTCAAAAATTATGGGGGGGGGGGGGGGGGGGGGGGGGGGGGGGGCTCTCCGGCCCATGGGCCCCAATACAAGTTAACGAATATGGCCTGCAGCCTAGTGGCCCACACCACCACAAAAAAAAACAAAAAACGGAAAAATTTATTTCGAAGGATATTAATTCAAATCTTAATGAAAATAAAATTCAAGAATATTTTTAAAATGAAAAAAATTCTGTGTATCTTAACAGATTTGTACAACGTAAATATACCCTAATATATTATTATGTTCTTTAAAATAAAATGTTTAATTTGTAATAATTAAAATGCATTGTTTTACTGGTTTTTTTTTCGTGGAAATCGGTTGTTCGGGGAATGTTTTGTTTTTCTTGCATTTTTAATTTGCCATTTGTGGGAATACCATTGCACCTTGAGATTCCTTGAAACCGTTGACACAGTGGTGGAAATTTACAAAAAAAAAGTGTATCTCAATTTCATGTGTACACTTAAAAATGATTTAATTTGCAGGCCTAGAATATATATTTTAAAAAAATATCGCCCCCACCTCCCCCCTCTGTAGTTGTCGATATTTATCCTATGGGTCTACCTCTGCTAAATCCGTCTCTGGCAGTGTGTTCACTCGTAGTCTCACTCGTCTCCATATTGTCGGAATGTACACTGATTGTGCTACTACTAGCCGTAGCTATAATGACGACTTCATTTGCACAACTTCGTTTGGAAGGTATATTAAACAATGAAGTTTGTTTGCTTCTCTTCATGACAAAGAATGCGAACGTTTCACGTTCTGAGCGTAACGAAACTGATGACACTATCCCAATATGCATTGCGCTGAGGGCTTCTTTTGAGCGCTACTGCGCATGTACTAGGGCCTATCTTTCCCTCTCCATTATCTTTGATTGCAAGGCCAAAACCACACTGATGCCTAACTGTAACTTCTGGATTGGCAAGGTAGTAGTTGACTCCAAGCATCTTTTGCCGTCCGAAAGAGAATCCTTACAATTTCCCGCGCTTGTATTCGGCAGAAACCGTACAAATCGGACAGAATGTGCAAGTTTTATCGTCGCGTAGTCAGATTTTTCATCACTCATCTTCGCTGATTCTCGAGGAATCAGCGAATCGGGGCTCCTTTCAGAAAAGAAACCCCTCATAAAAAAAAAAAAACTTCGGTCTCTCAGGGGAGCTTTGTTTTGCTCTGAGGCGAATCTGACGTCACGGTTCTCTCTCACTCTCTCGGAGTTTTTCTTTCTCCAAAAGGGGGTTTTCCCGGATTGTTTTGTTTACATGCTTGGCGCGCCGCTGCGGTGGGGGTTTGTCACGGTGTTGTTCTTTATAAATATGCTACAGGGGGGGGGGGGGGATGTCAGGTTTTGACGATTTGGGTAGAGATGTATGTGTAAAGGATTTTTTTTTTATGGTTGGTAACTGTTGTTTGGGGACTCCTTCCCCACGTGGTACAAGTGTCTGAGGGGGAATGGGTTTGCGTCCATCGTCTACAGGGAATAAGGTTTCGAAATGTTTTTTTTAAAAATTCAGTTTGGCAATTCAGTAAAAAATTTGACTCTTATTTTTTATTTTAAAAAGTTCAATATTAAAAAAGTGCGGGTGCGAAATCCGAGGAAAGTGCTGGGGAACCATCCCCCCCTTGGATATTGATAGGGTTTACCGTACAAAAGAAGGTATTTGGCAAGTGAACTTTTTAAAACCGCTTTCGTTTTTTTTGTTTTTATATTCTCGCCAATTTGTGAAACTTATGACAAATGTTGACGTAAGTTAGACGTTAAGTAAGAATAAAAGTTTTTCAGAGATAATTATTATTAACAATTTTAAGAGTTGTTCCTCTTTAAATCTTTGGGATGTTACTAAAGGTTAAAATATGGATGTTAATCAACGGGAGTAACGTATATATATCCACGTTATTGTATAGCCGCTGATGGGTGTCAAATTAAGAATATTATTTATTTCGCTATAAATATTGTATTTGTATCAATTTTGTAACTTATTTCCTTCCCGTGCGTAGCACGGGTATTTCAGGTAGTAAATTTATAAAAATAAAAAGAAAATACGTAAAAATACCTTATTACAGTACAATAAGAACTATGTCTTCGTAGGTAAAGCGTTTTTTTTCGCGCTTCCGTTTGAAAACGTGATAAACAGTGACTTAGCTAAAACAGAACGAACAAAAAATTTCATTTACGTCGAAATGGAAGTGCTCCTTTCAGATAATTTTGAATAAACATTATATCGCTTAAAAGACATTTATTCTCTAAGTTTTTGCTTCAGTGGTTTATGCAAAGTTGCTAACGGTCATATTCACAATCGCAGATAATCCACGGTTTCGGGAGGTAAACCTAAGATTATTGCTGAAACCTATTCACAAGATCGGTTTTCGCCAAATCGGCGGAATATCTACAGGAAACTAAACCTTAGTTTATACTACCAATGTTGGCAGTTTAAACCATGGTTTTAGTTCTAAACAAAATGGCCGCCTATTCGATCGCTCTGTTAGGCTTAAAATATTTTGTTAAAAATCTATTTAAAGACAAATATTTCTCAAATAAGTACTTAAGTCGGAACTTTTTATGCGTTGAACACTGAAAATTGCCCATACGAACTAATTCAGTGCACTTTTTATTAAAATCGACGCGACATAAATGTTGTCGCTACGAGATACCCGGATGGACAGATCTGTTCTTCGAGTACCTATTTATCGTAGGTTTTGCGGTGTAGTGGTTCTCTCTCTTTCGTTTGTTTAATAAATGTCGAAGTACTATAAACCGAATCACAATAATTTCTCCAGTATGAGACTGGAAAGAAGGAGGGATAATAGGAAGGAGGCCATAATACATTAAAATTGGTGCAACAAACAATTACATTTTAGTTTCGAATTCTACTTTTTGTCTTGCTTGCAACAAAATAAATACCTAGAATTATCAGTTAAAATGTGTTTTAGAAGGACCAAAAGGTAGTAATGAGGTGCTAAAACCACAAGTTTACCTATTTTTAAAGCCAATTATCTAGAATTTTAGCAAGGTGGGGCAGTTTTCAGTTTTGGTGCAACAAGCAATTCGTCAGTTTTCAAATTCTAATTTTTGTCTTGCTTGCAAATTTCTAGATTTATCAATTAAAATCAGTTACAGAAGGACCAAAAGGAAGTATTGAGGGGCCAAAACCACAAGTTACAAGTTAAAGCTAGGATTTTAGCAAGGGGGCAGTTTTCGGTTTTGGTGCGCAACAAGCAATATTACATCGTCAGTTTTCGAATTCTAATTTTTTCCCTGCATCAACCCAATTACATTGATTTATCAATTAAAATCAGTTTTAAAAGGACCAACAGGTAGTTATGAGGTGCTAAAATCATAAGTTTACTTATTTTTAAAGCCAATTATCTAGGATTTTAGCAAGGTGGAGCAGTTTTCGGTTTTGGTGCGCAACAAGCAATATTACATCGTCAGTTTTCGAATTCCAATCTTTTCTCTGCATCAACCCAATTACATTGATTTATCAATTAAAATCAGTCAGACGGATGAAAAGGCAGTCATTATAGAGGCTAGACAATAAAGAAGTTTATCTATTTTTAAAGCCATCGAGATGGTAAAAAGCCACCAATAATACTATGATTTTAGCAAGAAATTTTATTTTAGAATAGGACATCTGAATTTTCGTTAGTAATTCAATGTGCTTGTATATAAATGTATATGTGGTTGTATTCATGTATTTAAAAAAAAAAATCATAAATTCGTCGATTCACAATTTTCGTTCGCTTTCCAAAACAGAAATCTCCGAATGTAAACAATTGACACGTGTGCATTGTCGACCAATGAACGAAGTCGTTATATTTTTCGAAGGCACAACCTCGGAGTAACCACGGTGTACAAATTCCCCAGTCGAGCGGAGGCTGTGAATAAGGTTCCGACGAAATCCCCCGATTTCCTTCAATCCTCGGTTTTCGTAATCCACGGTTAATCGCTGGATTTTTCAGAACTTGTGAATAACGGTCTAAGCGTCAAAACTTACTAAGGAAAGCATCGAAGCCACCGTGGTCGAACGAATACCGTTGGTTTGTTTAGGATCATAGTACGTCACTTCGTCGTTTGACGTGTGACTTCTGGTTTCAGAGGTATTCTAAAACTCGATTTTTTTTTAATATTAAATTTAAAAAAATGTGAAACCAAATTTTTTGGTCATTTTAGGACATTTTCAATCGAGGAAAAAAAATGTGGCAATTCTCCATTCCCGCTTTTTCCACCCTCGTTCCCGGTTCTTAAATTGAAATGGAAAAACAATTCCCCGTAACAGGTGGCGATTCTCCCGCGGCCTCTCGCTTCCACTTTTCATTTCGTACAACAGTACATTTTTGTCCGATGCATTCATACCCCCCCCCCCCCCCCTCCCTGGTATCCGTTCTTTCCCACGACTCTTTCTTTGTATAATGTCGGCTGTTATTTTATGTAAGAGGGATGGGGGGTCGTAACAGGTGGTCCCTTTTCCCATATTACTGAGTGGGTGTGGGTCCGACCCCTCTCCATTAGTCTTAGCGGGGTGGATCGTCTGATGTGCGCGACCCATTTTGCCACTCGTATTCCTAGGAAAGGATTAACTGGGAAATAATATTTTAAAATCCCCCTCCTCCATTGGAGATGACTAATGAATGTCGCTTTTGGGGGGCCGCAGAGAGAGAGGGAAGGTCCTCTCCGCTGTTAGAAGAAAAAACGTTTTCGCTGTAGAAGATACAACAATTGATATTTTATCACTTTCACAGAGATGCATGTGGATATGAATTTAATAATTTGCTAGTTTTCTTAACCCTCCAGTACTCCTGAAAAATAAAAAGCATTCACCATAACATACGTTCCAGATACATAAAAAAAATATTTTGAAAAATATTCAACAAACGAAAACCACAAAATTGGGTTTGCGTCGTACGAGGCATGGCCAAATGACTCATCAAATGAAATAACTTATTTGAACGATTTTCAAACCATTTATGTTCGATAGAATAAGCTGATACTTTATAATACGGAAACTGATTTCATTTGACAAAGTAGGGAACATTGATGTTACGTGAAATAAACCTGTGCCAATGTGACTCTTCACGAACCACAACTGTTTTCTTTTCCGACATATGCGGAGTCTTTCCTTCGAGATGGACCCCCGAACAGTCATCAACAGCTCAATAGTCATCAATTGTGCAGCTCCAGTACGACGTTATTTCAACCACCCAATTCTGAATGACCCAAGATTTGGTGGAAGACAGCAAACGGAAGGTAGTCTGTCAGAAGTAATTGGACCCAAAGGAACACTGTCCATTAAAAAAAAAATGTGTTTTTAGATGTCATATTCCGGTTTGGGTATTTTGAAAACCACCATGCAGCGTCAATGATTACAAATATGCAACGCAATTGAGGTCTTTAATCAAATAAACAGAAAACAATTGGAGGGTCCCGGGGTGTAACCACTTTACTACAATGTTTTTGAAAGCGAGTTCGGTATTATCTTGTGGCTTTCACAGACCATGTACAATAATTTTTGGAGGTAGAACCCGTTGATTGCCATAAAAAAAACACTAAAAAAAACATTGGTATTCTGGGAAAGAACTTCTCCACTTTCAAGTTCATGTTTTACTCAGAATCTACATATGGGTTGTAAAGTGGTTTTACTCTTGGACCCTCCAATTCGAATAGAAATGTTGAAAATTGCCGAACACCTTTTGTTTTAGATAGCTTTTAACGTTGATTTTTCCTCTTTCTTTTCCAGGTAGGAGCAGCCTCCTTTTAGAAGTAAAGAAGGCGCCGCTATGAAGAAGCGACAGAAGCGGTGGTCACCCGTCCCCTTCCTCATGGTCCTCCTCCTCCCCCCGGGTGTCCTCGGCAATTCCTCCTCCGATCCACCCTCCTCCTCCGCCGCCGCCTACCCCACCTTCGAGGACCCGGAGGCGGAGCGCTTCCACCACATGACGGTGCACGACTACACGGAACGCGTGTACGTGGGCGGAGTGAACCGCGTGCACCAGCTGTCGCGCGACCTGCGGGCCGAGGACTCGGCACGCATGGGCCCGCTGGACGATAGCCCCCGCTGCCCCGTCACGCAGGTCTGCCCCAACGAGCCCAAGCGCCCCACCGATTACCACAACAAGGCGCTGGTGGTGGACTACTCCCAGTCGAAGCTGATCGCGTGCGGCTCCCTCTTCCAGGGGATGTGCACGGTGCACGACCTCAACTCTGTGTCCAACTACGAGACGCCGGCCTCCGAGTCGGTGGTGGCCAACAACGCCACGGCTTCCACCGTGGCCTTCATCGCCCCCGGCCCCAAGAACCTGCCCCGCACCCACGTGCTGTACGTGGGGGTGTCGTACACGGGCAACGGGCCCTACCGGTCGGACGTCCCTGCCGTGAGCAGCCGCTCCCTGGACCCCGGCAACATGTTCGTGATCGCTCACTCCGGCGTCACGACCGGCACCAAGATCACGCTCAACAGCATGTCTCGCGAGATCTACCCCATCTCGTACGTGTACGGGTTCAGCAGCAAGGGGTTCTCGTACTTCGTGACCGTGCAGAAGCTGTCTACGGACCCCCCACGCCCCTTCGTCTCGAAGCTGGTCCGCGTGTGCCAGCGGGACGTGCAGTACTACTCGTACACGGAGGTACCGCTGGCGTGCCGGGCGGCCGACGGCACCGACTACAACCTGGCTCAGGCCGCCTTCGTGGGGCGCCCCGGTTCGGAGTTGGCCAAGTCTCTTGGAATCTCGGCTCAGGACTCGGTGCTGTTCGCCGTGTTCGCCAAGTCTAAAGACGAGGCGGACGTGTACAACAAGCCGGGTGCGGACTCGGCCCTGTGCGTGTACGCCCTGTCCGCCGTGCACCGCAAGTTCACGCAAAACATCCAGCACTGCTTCAACGGCAACGGAGAGCGAGGACTCGACTTCATCAACCCCAGCCAGCCCTGCTACCCCACGGTGAGTGTCACTGGGTCTTGGCCCAACAACAGGTTCCATTCGGAAAAAAAATTGGGGAAAGCTGGAAACAATTGAATCGCTTCTAAAAAGTGTTCTTTATGATATGTTAATTTTGCACCCCTGCAAAATTGTACTTAAATCAGTCTGTTGTAATCTCTCAAGGTATCAATTATAGAGAAAGAAAGTTAATTACAAAATTATTCCGCAAGTAATTTTACACATAAATGCTATTGATACTTTCATTCTGGGACTCACCGTTTCACTAACTTTCATTACTTATATGTATATTTTTTAATTTTTTTTAAATTAGGAAATTAATATTCATAAAATTTATGAATAGCAACCATGCTATATTTTGATAGTGATGGATTCAGAAAAACTTTTAATATGCATATCTGAAATTTCGTGATTTTCCTCTTTGTAGTTTTTTTGTTATATTAAAATGTGCATCAAATGATCATTTCAGGGGTCATACATACATTTCAAACCAATAGTACTTAAAAGAAATCTTCGCCGATTTTGCGAATTAAAAGCGCTGTGATTGCGTTGACATAAAATTTGAAATTCTTATATACCGGCGAGGGGTACACGGGAATGGTGCACCGTGCACGTTAAATATGACCCAAGTCATATCGCCTATTGAGGTTGCGTCAGCAACCGGTTATTTCGCCTATTGAGCCGGTCCTGTCGTCTATTGAGGTTGCGTCGGGTGCCAGCTCAGGTGTTGTCCCCGTCATTTGACCATTTTTCAAAAATACGAATCATCGTTACCGGGTGTTTCCTACGATATAGTCCCCCAACCGGCGTCGATAGTCCATTGTGCAGCTCTAGTGCAACGTGTACTCAACCAAACAAACAATGAACTAGCCGAAGAAACAATGAGCTAGTTTTAAATTTTCTAAAAGTTACTAGTTACTAGTTACTAAAAGTTAGGCACTTACTTCCACTCGGCACCCCTAATCTGCTTTACTTTGCTGTTATTTGAATATTGGCTATTGTAAGGTTTTAGCACCACAACACCATATGTGGCTTTATTAAAAAACTGATTTTTTAAGGTGCAAAAATGTTTCGCACATTGAAGTGCTGTAAACATTGTTAAAAATCTTGATTCTTTCTTTATTAAATACAAATGTGCATATTTTTGTTTTTTAAATGAGTTTTAAAAGTATTAAAATACTTTTGGGACACCCTGTATAATTCAAGCACGATCTGATTTAAAAACATTTTACATTTGCAATATTTCATTTAAATTTAGAATTGGGAAACTACGTATTGGTAGAACCCATAATAAAATATTTAAAAAAAAATATTTTTAAAAAAAAATTGTTCCATCTGAATTTTAATATAAAGTAAATCATTGGTATATGAATTTTAAACCTGGAATAAATAATTTTTTCAGTATATATTCTATTATTTTCAATTTTTCTTACATTATTAAGTTTGTCATGTGCCAAACAAATATATATATATTATTTTTTTACAACAAATTTACAATATAACAAATTAATATTATATTTTTTAAATATTAATATCTTATTTTGCTACGTTTTTAAGAATAATTTTGCACATGCGAAAAACAGGTGGCGCCGGTAAGGGGGCCGTAGCGCCCCTCATTTTACTTACAATTGAATGAAATCGCTTTAGAAGTTTTATAAAATCGATATCGTACAAGCTATTTCAAAACAAGTACAATTTCAAAATATATTCAAAAAATTAAAATATTTCTTTAAAAAATGTGTGACACTTTCTCATTTGTTTGTGAACTTTTAAAATTGCAATTGTGCAGTCTTAATACTGCTGGAAAAAGTCGTGGAAAAAATAAACTGCTTAAAATTTTTTTTTTTAAAAATTCCCCATCAATAATAATTGGTCTGATAAAAGATATTGATAAAATAATTTGATTTTTGTCTGAGGAGATACGGCCGGTATAATGTTTAACAACTGTTTTTAAATTATTTTAAAACCACTACATTAAATTTACTAAAATGATGCTAAAAGTAGCGTTTTTACCCTTTTTGTCGTCGTCATCGTCAAAAAAAAAAAGGCCAACTCTATTTTGTATAAGAGTTCGATTTTTTAATGCAGAATCTACGTGGCAAGACTACAGTACAATTTTTATGTAATATGCTAAATGTCAGAGGGGGTAAATATTTGTTTTGACACTGAAGAAATTAGACGAGATTTCAGTCATATAATAAAAAAAAAGATTAAAACAAATTTGAGTGAAGTTTCAAAAAAGTTATAATTTTTATCTGTATAACTCTTGATATCAATTTTTAGACTGAGCGCTGGGCCCCTTTTATAGCGCGAGGCCCTGCGAGGTGGAACTCGCCGCACACCCTAAGGGCGTCTGTGGTCGGGGGTATTAGCCGCCCTTTCGGGGAAGACTTGCCCTCCGTCGGACATTTTTTAGCGCCACCACTGGGTGAAAAAGCTAGGGAAAAAAAATACTTTGTTTTTTAAATTTAGGCCTTCCTTTAAATTATATTATAATCTTGCTACTAATCAACATCGCTAAAAGTTCGTCCTTTTGAAGGGAAAAAGAAAACGATGAACACGGTCAAACATGAGGGCAGAATCGAAGGTACAAAAAAGTCTCTCTTGGAAGTCTGCGGTCAAACAACCGACCGATCGATGATCTCCTCTGAAGCACCGCATTCGATCGCATCATAAATATTCCCCCCCCCCCATCGTCTTACCTCTCGCGAGACCCAAACCACGCACATTTTTTTAAAAAAAGTCTAAAACTTTTCACCCCCTTTTTTTTGTTGTTGTTGCTGGGCGCAGCGATAAGAAGCTCCCGCTGCCTACAGAAGTTGCGAAAACAACTTTCGTGGTTACTTTCTTTTAATGGATCACGCCCACTCCCCGCTCCTCGTCCTTTTTACGCGGGGGCGTGTTTTCCCATGTGCCACCGCGAAGAGCCAAAAGCTTCCTTCTTTCGGAATGGATCCCCCCTTCCAATATCTCTTTATAATCGTCAACTAAAGAAAAGGCCGCCAAACTTCGGGATTTGACCTATTTAATCAGTAATTGTGTAGAAATATTTTACAAATTAACGTGTTAATTTATTGGAACATACAAACCACGTGGTTCGCATTCTCGAATCACAGAACCATCTGAGAAAGCGCGCGCATGTTCCATGTAGAAGGAACCCGTGGTTTGTGTGATGAGAGCACGTCCAGAAGGGAAGGGGGGGGGGGGGGGGGTACATGAACTATAATTTCAACAGAGTTTATAAATATAGATGGGGTTTCTCATAGGTAAGAAGATAAACAAGCCCTGACACCTCATTCCCCATCCACGCCCCCTACCAAATGTCGTGTCAGTGTCGGAATGTATAACCTTAAAAGAAAGCTTAACTGTCCTAATACTCGCATGTAGGTAGCTGATTAAAAAAAAATCACGTAAAAGTCAACAGATTTGTAAAACTACAGTGGTTCCCAAAAATGTTCTTACACTTAAGAATTTCAAAGAAGTGCAGCTCTATTCATTACAAAAAAATATTTTTTCAAAATGGGAATTTTTTTAATAAGATACAATATAAATTGTTAAAACTAGACAAAAAATATTTTAAAAACATAGTAGTAACAAGAAAATTATCTCACAAAAGGCTTCGTACACTTAAAAAAAATCTCCTGCACGTTAATAAATATCGCAATATTTCAGTAAATTAGTACTTAGTAGGATGTCCTGTTCTATCAACAACAGCTTGTAAACGTCTGGGCATAGATTTAATTATTTTTCATAATTTCTGCTTCAATTTCCTTCATTCTTCGATCATTACTTTTTTTAGTTCGCTTATCGTTTTAGTGTCGTGTTTTCGAACTCGTAATCTTCAGTTCTCTACAAATGTGTTTTATTATGTAACAAATACCAAAATAATTTCTTCGGACAGAACGCTCATATAATCCAGCTGATCTGAGCACTTGTCAAACTTTTTCGATTGATATTGAAGTAGAACATGTTTCATTAAATTCTGTAGATATTTTTACAATCAAACGTGGATGTTTCATAAATTTTCTAACTATAAAGCTGGGGAACATGTACACATTTTTTTCATCTGTAGACGCCGCTTTCGATGTCTGGAACACCAAGAGAAAAATGCCGATTTCAACATCAAAAAGAGTGGGGAATGTATAAGGTGGATCGGCGACGTCAAGTGCGTTTCTGATCGATATTCGAAATTTTGTTGCCCGGTCGTTCCTCCGAGATAGTCCCAGAACCGTCGCCAATTGCCTACTGTACAGCTCTTGTGCTACATTAATTAACTAAACATTAAAAGTACAATCAAAAAATCATAAAATAATTGCTCTTTTGAAAACGGAATTTTGAGAAGGCAACTGTTCTTTAAACAGAAATTGGACCTATATCCTGCAGAATAAATTCAATATTTTCAACTCTTTCGGAAATAAGACTCGCAGTGAATTCTAGGATTGCAGGCGCCGGTCGAAAAATGGGCAGAACAGTGACGGCTTCGAGGTTAAGTCTCTACAGTTGGCCAACATGTCTACAAAATCGACGAAAGCCCACATTTTTGCAGCGGAATTGTGATGCATTTTCTCTGTGGTGTGCGAGACTTCGATCTTCCTATTTTGGTTGAGAGTTCTTTGCTAGTCTCGTGTGGCTTGCTTGGTCTGTATGCTCATGATCTACTGATTCCATCGACCGGCATCTGTAGGCGACCATATTTTTAATACTTAAAAGAGTATTTTCTCAGTTTTCCTAATATTTAATATATTTATGACAATTATCTTTTGACACTTGATAGGGAAGGACTTCATAAATTCTGTCGTATATTGTAGACTGTCATTATTTTTTTAGTTAATCCTTTTTTTTTATATACCTGAGAAATCGCTGTGAATAACTTTTATGACATTTGCCAACTTGCACATCGTAACGTTTTCCATATTTTGTAAAAAGAAAAATGCCATATCAGTTTAACTTCCTAAAACCATAGTAAGTGATAAGTTTCCCCATCTTTTTAGGCACATTTACAAATATGTCCAGAAATATGCTTATTGAAAGTTATCGACTATAACAAAAACAAAAAGTTGTAAATAACATTCAAGTCACCAAAGTAATAAGTGCAGTACTCTAACTAGAAAGTCACGTGTTACTTTTTTAATTTTTGCTTTCAACTGTTTCATTTTAATTTCGTTTTTTTTCTATTTACATATTCTTTTTAATTTTATTTTACGCTTAAACTTTTTATTTTTACATTTTTCTTGTATTACACATACCGCTTCCACCCAAATTGTACGCTTACACCTCTCCCCTTATGAATACTTGATGCCATTTAGTCTCGATGATAATACACCTTTTTTACTATAATCCATAAAAAAAAATCCCTTGTGTAGGGCTGTATTACGGCGTAAGTTCAGCCCACCAACCCTAATAAAGCCTCTTGTTTAGAACTAGTGCGGAGTTTTTTCTATCATTCAACCATACGTTTTGTTATAGTATTTATATTTTTTATTTAATAAAATAAAATTTTAATATGCAAAGAAAAAAAATGTACTAAGTGTTTATTAGATTTATAGCTTTAATAAAATTAAAATAAAATTTGTCTATAACTTTCAAGACATCTAGTAACTCGTATATCGTAAATGTTTGCATATTTTGTAGAAAGAGCTCAACTGTCATGGTAATTCAACCAACCATCAAAACTATGTTCGCCAAACATGTCCTTCATGTACACCCTGAAAGGTACCCATTGACACATTGAAAAAGGTAACTTTACCTACCTATGTTCCTAAAATGAAGCCCGTTGTGTAACTCCAGTGCATCGTTTAACCCACTACAAAACACCCGTAAAACAACTGCGCTTATGATAAGTCACGTGATTAAAACAACATCCAACGCCATATCATTCTCTGCTTCCCCAACCCTTATCTGACTTGCACTCGGCCCCTTATTAACCACCACCCCGACACAGCAAATGCGTAGTCCATTTCTACTCCCTTGTGTCACTCTAGTGCAGTGGTTCCCAAAGTGGGTTCCGTGGAACCCTGGGGTTCCACGAAAAAATTTAGGGGTTCCGCGTGACAAATTTTATTTGATTAAAAAAAATAAGAATGATGTTTAATATATTCACATTTTCGATGAATATCCAAATTTAGCAAAACAGGCTATTCGAATTCCATTGCCGTTTGCAACCACTTATTTGTGTGAAGCTGGGTTTTCAAAATATGTTGCGACAAAAACCAAATATCGTAACAGACTTGATGCTCCGCCAGATATGCGAGTTCAGTTATCACACCTAACGCCCAATTTTAAGAGAATCATGGAATCAAAGAAGCAGGTGCATTCTTCACACTAAAGATTTTCCATTTATTTTAGTTTATGTTTTGTATTTTTATTAATTATTTTTATGATGAATTTTTTTTTTTGAGTTTTGCTTAATTCAATAAAATCTGAAATACCAAAATAATACTTGTTTTATTTAATATCAGATATTAAATTTTGAAAAGTCGTTGATTAAAAAATATTTAGGGTTCCGCGATCATTGCGGCAACACATTTTGGGGTTCCACGACCAAAATAGTTTGGGAACCACTGCTCTAGTGCAACCAACTACTCCAATGTCTCTCTCATTAAAAGGTGAAGGCAAGGGTACGCTTCTAATCCTAACGCACGGTGTGTCATTTTTCGATTGAAATATTTAAAGAACAAAAAATATTTTTATAAAAATTTCAATTAACCCCTATAAAGGACTCCATGGTTATTTTTCGAAGTATCAAATACAAAAACCTTCAACATAAATTACTTATATTTTCAAACTCATAGAATAAATCCTCTTGTAATTTAAACTTATGTATTTTTATATAAATTATTTTGATAAAACCACAAATTAAGCTTGCATATTATTTAGTAATGTGCGTCATACGCTGTGTTTCAATCTGGTGACTTACTTATTTTATACAAGGTGTTGTTCCAGGGTGTTTCCTTTTTAATTATCCTTTGCATAGTACTCGTACGACGATCCAACCATCAAAAACAAATCAACTCCATACCACTGTGATCAAAAACATATGACCCGGGAACGGGATAGATGTTGAACCGTCGCTAATAGCCTATTGCATATGTCTAAATAACGAAAATTCATTCAAGCTATAAACTTGAGTAGCGCACGACGATCCCGCGACGACCCTCTTACTCGTGACCGCTGAAAGGAGCCGATTGATTGGTGCATTGAAGAGAACCTTTTTTACGCAATGAGCCATTCACGTCTCCGCCATCGCGCCCATCAATAACGGCTTCTCTACCTAGTCTCTCTCTCTGTGCGAGACAAAATGAAAAAGCACCACGCCCCCTCCTCCATTGTTCTCGGGGAAATTGACTGAAGAAAAGGATGGGGGGGGGGGGGGGGGCGCAAATTCCTTTTCTATTTCATACAGCAGAGACTCCCTAAATTCGGTCGACCATAAAAACGCGAAAACGGACGTCAAAAATAATATTTCAATCCTTTATCGATTCATTAAAAAAAAAATCCGAGTCTCCGATCCCAGCTTTCTCCAGATTAGTACCTTCAACCGCTTCGTACAATTTCTTAAACGAGCTTTCTGTACGTAAATGTCTGGGATATTTTTTTGAACCCTTTCCTCTCTTGTGGACTCAAGCCTTCGACATCCACCCCTCCATTAATCTGGAAACCCTAAAAGTTGGGTATGTCGAGATTTAAAAATACATGATGTTTGAAAATTGATACCTGAAGAAAATTAATATTTTTAGCAAATGAAAGCGGAAACACCAACCACCAAGGTTATCGAGGAAAGATTAGAAATTGACCAACTTTTATGTACAGCTGCGGAAAAAAAACGAACCACCAATGATTATTTCGTTAATTTTTATAGTAGAGCTAAACTTAATATACCATTTTGTACGGAATAAAGTCTACTACACATTGATATACAAAAAATTTGCATAGGGGACTATCTTCATATTAAAATCCGCACCAACTTTAAAATTTCCAATAGCAACACCCAATTTTGATTCAATATTTAGAATCTACGACAATATTCATCGCTGAAAATCAATTTGCAAGTCATTTGGTTAAGTAGTTTTTCAATTATGAATTTCGAAAGTTTAGAACTCGTAATGTTAAATGAATTTCTTAAACTTTTAATTATATCTTTCGAAATAATAATTTTATTAAGCTGAAATTTGTATCCGTGTTACTTCTAAACGACCCAAATAAAATACACTAACCTTCATTACTTATATGTATATTTTTTAATTTTATTTAAATTAGGATATTAATATTCATAAAATTTATGAATATCAACCATCCTATATTTTGATAGTGGTGGATTCAGAAAAACGCTTTATATCCATATCTAAAATTTCGGGATTTTCCTCTTTGTAGTTTTTTTGCTATATTAAAATGTGTAAAAAATGATCATTTCAGGGTTCATACACAAATTTAAAATTAGCAGAACTTAACAGAAATCTTCACTAATTTTGAAAATAAAAAGCGCTGTGATCGCGTTGGTATAAAATTCTAAATTCTTATATAAAGGCGAGGGGTGTACAGAGTGGTGCACGTTAAATATAATCCAAGTCCAATGTCCTATCGCCTACTGAAGTTGCGTTGGGTGTCAATTCATACGTTGTTCTCGTCATCTGACCATGGTTAAAAAATATGAACTTGGTTAATTAACGTTGCACTAGACCTGCACAGTGGGCTGTTGGCGACGCGTCGCCAACAGCCCACCGTCGCCACGGTTCGGGGCCTATCTCGAAGTAAAGATCCGAGAACGATGCCTCATATTTTTGACCATTGAAAAATTGAGAATAATTGATTTAAGTTGATAATACTACATGTAAATATTTAAAGAATGTGTATATCTTAGTTCATTATACTTAAACTTTTTTATATAACTAGGGGGCTCCGCCCCCTGCTCCGCTGACGCTCCACCAACCCCCGGAGGATTGCTACGCAATCCTCTTTAGTTTGCTTCGCAAACCAATTTCGGCTTCATACACTGTAGACAATGACAATGTGTCCTAACAATAATACTTTTTTTAGTTATATAAATTATTACTGGCAGGGCCGTCACACAAATTTATTTTTCGGATGTTGTTACAAGAAATTTTCCAACTTAACGATCCGAAATTCCGAACTTGAACGATTCAAAATTCCCAACCTAAGGACGTCGGGTACCAGCTGAAGTGTTGTCCTCGTTATCTGACCTATGTTAAAAAAAATATGAGGCATTGTTCCCGGGTCTTTTCTTCGAGAAAGGCCTCGAACCAAAGCGTCCTTGATGTAGTAAGTAAATACGTATCAATAACCAATCAAGCGCGCTTTGCGCTCGAACAAACGCCAATAGTTGAATGTGCAGCTCTAGTGCGACGTTATTTAACCAGACCACATTTAACGATTCGAAATTCACAACGCAACAGTGCTAAAAAAATTCCCAGTTCCAACTTATAGACATTTTTAGCTTTTTTATAGGTAATATTAAACAGTTCTTTCGAAAGTATTGATTTGTCGCACGCATGTTCCAATGCAGTGGTCCGTTTTGAGGTCTAATTTAAGTTTCACCTTAATACAAGTTTGGCAATTTCTAGTCTTCCGTCGCTTTCATTTGCTAATAATAATAATTTGCCTGAGGCATAAATTTTCCCAACTCAGGGAATTTTAAAACTCGAAATTCCCAACTTTTAAGGTTTCAAGTTTACAGAGGGGAGGGGGGGGGGGGCATGCTTCCCCCCAATCCCCCCCCCCCTCCGTTGTGGTGGGCCTGATAACTGGAAAAGCTCAACTGTAGAATTGCTTCAACGCAATTGTTTCTGCTCATTGAAAAGCGAAACATGTGTAAACAAACAACAGCATAAACGCGCCAAGCATAAATAGGCCTAATCGCCAATTTTTATTTATATAAAATAAGATAATTGAGAATTGGCGCTGATAATAATTCGCCGTTGGCAGCCAAATACATGTTGGCATTTTGCCAATGTTGGCATTTCGTTCCGAAATATCTTTTAATAATAATTATAGTACTTCACATAAATAGTTACATCTAATTTATTTTTTAAGATAGAATTTCGGTACTGATACCATTCAAGAAAGGAAGATTTTACGAACATAACTATATTTTTTTAACGTGAAAAAAGTATATTTTTGAATTACTTAGAGCAGTTTTAATTTATCCCTTAAAATTTTACGCGTAAAATTGACGATTATTTCAGACATTTCGTCAATTATTTAAAAAATTTTAACTATAAAACTAAATCGAATTTTCGAAAACGCTCTGGATCATTTGTAGCCAATAGTTTTATCTATATCCCTAATTTTTTATTTATTTTTTTGTTGAAAATTGGAAGACAAGTATCCAAAAATGTATGAATTGTGTTCGAAATTTTATGACTTTAATATAAAATAACGTCTAATATACTAATCGTATTAAAAAACAAATATATTCACCTTATTTCCCAAACATTTCTTAATAAACTGGCATAATTTCATAATTTTAGGAAATTTATCTTTTGAGATGCAACCGGAACAATGAGACAAAAAGTCGAAAATTAAAATTTGCTCGAAATATCCGACATTTTTATCCTTCTTCGCTATTTTTTGTACCTATCTTAATTGACCATATCTAATTTAATTGTAAAGATAGAAATATAATCTTTATAACATCAGAAAGAGGAAGTTTTAGCGAACATTAATATATTTTTTTGAATAAGAAAATATGTTATTTTAAATGACTTATAGCATTTTAGAAATCACGTTTCAAAAATGAGGGTGAAAAAACTTCAAAAAGTGGAGCGTGTTTAAATGTTTAAAAAATTTATAAATCCAATACTAATTCGAATTTTAAAAAATGCTTACTTGGATTTCCAGTTCAAACCTATTTGTACACTCCCTAAAAAAATTGGATCTCTCCTCTTAATAGTGTTTGAGAAACTCGACGGACAAAATTACTTGTAAGCGAAATTTTATCAACGACGACTTTAATATTAAATAACTTATAAACTAATAACAGTATTGAAACAAAAATATATTCTTCTTATTTATCAAACATTTCTTAACAAATTCACTTAATTTCGTAATTTTAGGACTTTTACATTTTGAGATACGATCTGAATAACATTGAAAGAACTGAAAATTCCTCCTAGAGCTTACTTTTTCCCCCTAGGGCTTACTTTTTTTTTTAAAATAGAGAGATAATTATGTCCGTTGTCCCATGTCTTTTAAAGAAAACCACACCACTATATAAGCCGCCACTACATTTTGTAAATAAAAAAAAATAGGTAGTAATTAATAAATGTATTATGGATAATTCTTAACTATTTTAAATAAATGCATTAAAAATAACTAGAGATGTATTTTTTTAGAGGAAGGGCTTTAAGTTAACAATATAATTCGTAAAAGTGAAAATCAGATTCCTAGAGTGAAAATCAAATTTTGAATGAAAAATACAACAAAACGATTCATCCCTAACAACCGCTACATAATAACAAGGTTTCTCTCTACTAAGGTTTACTTTACTATTATAAGGTTTACTTAAATTAACTGGTGGAGTAAAGTAACCCCGAATGTTGGACTGGAATGAGGTTAGTGAACCAAAAGATTTGTAACTTGAACTAGAAGAAAAAAATAGATTTTATACTTTTAAATTCTTTCATAACAGAATTGGGCCCTAACCTTATACAGGGTACACGTGGTTATGTAAAAAATACAACTTTTTCCACTGGAAGAAAACCCGTGTTATACCAACACCGGTGTGTTGGTAATACCTACAAAACACTTTTAGCTGTAACGTTCCCTAAAGAAAGAGAGGGGAAAAAAGGCCAACTGTTGGACAGCAGAATTGCTAATCCTCACGTGAAAAATATATTACTGACTTCTTTCGCTGAATGCCCGCATTTTTTCAAACATGAAACTTTTTTTTAAGAGGTGGAGTAAAGTTACCCTGTAAGGTGTAAAGTAACCCCCTTGACGGTAACGTGAAAAACAGAGTTTAAAACACAATCAGTGTCACTGACTAATTGAAAAGCCGAATTGAATTACAGCGGCAATTGAAATTACAAATTTTTCTATATTTCACATAGCCGGGTTGGACACACCATATGTGATTATATTATTAAACTATTTTTTTAAAAGATGCAAAAATTGTGTGCACATTGAAGTGGTCTAAATGCTGTTTAAGAAACTTCAATGCTTTCTTTATTAAATACAAAAAACCTTATGTGCATATTTTTGTTTTTTAAAGGATTTTTAAAAGCATTAAAATAATTTTGGACCACCCTGCATAACTTAAGACAAGCACAATCTTATGGAAAATGAGGAATTACATAACCTCAATTCAAACTGAGTTTGTAATATAACATTTGCAATATTTCATTTAAATACAGAATTTAAAAAAAAAAATGATATGAATTTTAAAAGTAAATCATTGGTATATGTATTTTAAACTTTGAATAAATAATTTTTTAAAGATATATTCTAAAATTTAAAATTTTTCTTACAATATTAATTTTATCATTTGCCTATATGATTTCAGAACATCTTAAGAATACAAATGATGACATTTGTCGTCATCAAAAATACTATATACAATCACATTGAAGTAGTAACATATCTGTAAGAATAATACATACTGCATCATATTATTTAAACAATTTATATGCTAGCCTTATCTTATCTCTGATCTGACCACGAAAAGAAGAACCACGGCTAACGCCAAAACATTTTCTACCAGCTTCATTCATTTCTTAGTTCAACTTTGTTCAATGTGGAGGTAGCCCCTCAAATAAGATCGATACATATTGTATAATATCTCTGCATATAATGGTAGGAAATTAACGAAAACTTATATTTAGATTATTTTGAGGGCGGGGAACATTTCTGCGCTATCAAAGTAGGTGTTGCTATTGAAAATTTTAAAGTTGGTACGTATTCGAGTATGAAGATAGTCCCCTATGCAAATTTTTTGTATATCGTTGTATAGTAGACTTTATTCCCTACAAAATGGTATATTAAGTTTAGCTTTACTATGAAAACTAACGAAATAATCATTGGTGGTTCTTTTTTTTTTTCCGCAGCTGTACTTGTAAGATTCAACTTAAATTTTCGAGTTCGATTTTGGAGTACACTACACGCGTGCCGTCGATACGTCGAAGAAGTTATCCTCGTACATGATTTTTTTTTCAAATAAAGCGGTCTGCAATAAGTGAAATTAATTAAAGCAATATATATATATATGATATATCTTTCCATTTATTTTAAACAAAAAGATTAAAAATGCTGACAAGTTTGCAGAAAATATTTTTAATTCTACTTTACGAATTTCTTATATATTTAAGTGGGACATTTTTTTTGTTCCATTCCGTTTATTTTCATGTTTTAGCAAAGTGTTGTAGTCATTTATATAAATACTTGAAATTACGTTTATTTTAGCTGCTTAAATTGGAAAATTTTATTAACAGTTTAAAACTAAACTATTTATACTTTTCTGGCATTTAAAAAGGTAAGATGCAATTTTACGTGAGCCGGAGTATCGAATATAAGAAAAGTAAAATTAGATATTATTTTGAAAACATATAAATTTATCATTTTAAATATTACTGAAATGAAATATACCATAACTATTCTGTTGATGCAATAAAATAATTAGCAATTTAGACTTTTTGTAAAAACGCATTTTTCTAGTATTTACATTAGTTCTACAATGAAATTTCATTTATTATATGTAAATCAGGATTAAAATTAGCTTCAACTTGTTTTTACACATAAACATGCTTAATTTTATTCACTTAATAGTGTATAAAAAAATAAACATCATTCATTTTAAGTAGAGTTATTGCCAATTAATAGGCATAATTACAGAACATTTATCGTTAGAAAAGTCGGTATAATTTTTAATCGACTTTTAAAATACAGACAAAATTACTTAACTATCAAAACAGCATAATAGGCTGACAGAAGAATCCTCCTACTATTAGTATTTAAAATGACCCAAGGTTGCTTTCTTTACACTTAAAATAAGGAACTGTAATGCGGCTGTACGATCAGGATTTCTTTATTGTCGCTGTAGCCTTTCCATGAGTTTGGTCCCTAGGGACAAGTGTTAGGACTATAGAAAATCGAGACCCAAGCCTATAGACAACTGTCTACACAAGCGTACATGGATCGTTCAAATTGGGGGTGGGGGGGATCATCAATCAGATAAATTCGGCTGCTTTTCCCAGCTTTTTTGGCCTTTCACAGATCTCTTGAGATGAGTTTGCTACCGATATGTGTGGTCGATCCGAGGCATTTTTCGAACGAAGTACGGCTGTGTTAGCGGCAGAACAGGTAATTACAGGTGTTTCGGAAAAGGGGACATTTGACTAGTGACATGTACGAATGTCGTCTTCGATGGGGAACAGTTGAGGAAGATCCCCCCCCCCCCCCCTCCGTGCCTGAATTATGGGTACAGGGGGGAAAACTCCGCTCTTGCACGAAAATCGATTTCGGTAAAAACGTCATCAAGTTTATGAATTAGTAGAAATACTTACCTTATGAAATAATTATTCCTCACCCTTTGGGCTTCAGCCTTATTTTCAAATGCAGTGATATTTTTTTTACCAATATTCAGAATACAATCCAATGGCTCTCGACTCATTTTCGATCAAAATTATTGCAATCATTAACAAATCAATATTGCTATTGAAAAGTATTTCTCTTTCATATTTTATTTAATCTAGCTAAAATTGTAATTGCGGTGAGACCTACGATCGACATAAATCCGCCTTGCTGTCGCTCAATCATCTGTCCATTCCGCTGTTCTCTCCCGCCTTTTTTTCTTCTCCTCTGCCCCCCTCTCCCCTCCGCGCCTTGTTAGCAGAAGGCATGGGCGAGCACGAGTGGAAGGAAAAAGAAATCGGTTGTCGAATGTCCGTAACCTTCCCTCATCCCCTTCGTTCTCTATTAGGCGATTATTAATATTCCCCTTAGATGAGGATGAATGGTTGCCAATTCCGAAGTGTCTTCTCCCACACATTATGCAAATTGGGTCCTCTGCCTCCTTTCTCTCACCTGTGTTCACTTCTCTTGACAGATTGTCTCTGTCCCGGTGCTTAAAAAATTAAAAGGCGCGCCCACAGATTGTGATTGTTCGCAAACACCGACAGTCAGAAAACTAGAAAGGATTCGAATAAATATTGGACATCCTCCAAATCTCTCCCTTTCCCCACACCCCACTCCAAAAAAAAAAAAAAAAAAAAAAAGCCGTACATTTTAATAAGTAAACACGTTTGATCTCTATATAATTGTATATAAATCGTAAACTGTTTTTTAAAACTAGACTATTGGAATGTTGAACATAATAAAAATAGAATATATAAAGATTATTTAATTTTTCATCATGTAAACATTACTTTCTGAGGATATGATCAGGTTAAATCGCAAACGTCCGCAAAAAAAATAAAAATAATAATAATAATGTCCGCCGCATATAGGGGACTGTTGCGCGTTAAATCTGACCATGGTTCAAAAGGACGAAACCGTGTTCCCGCGTTTTTTCTTGTGGATAGATCCCAAACCGTCGCCAATAACCCATTGTGTTACATTACCTCTAGTAACGTTATTTCCCAACATTTTTATATTTTTCTTTTTAAATTTTATTTTTAACTTAAACTTTTACTTAAAATTTATTGTTTTACAGGTGTATTAAAAATTCGAGAACGGCAGCTTCATAATTTTAAAAATTGTGTTTAACAAAAAACAAAAAAAGATTAAGGTTAATTTAATTGTAACTGCTTTATATATTGTAAAAACAAAGTTTATTTGGAAGGTTGACTTTCGCAACTGATATAATTAATAGTTAATTGGCTAAAACTACATTATTTTCACTATATTAAAGATAAAACTGATTTCATCACTACGACTAATTCCGAATAACACATAAAATTATTTGAAATAAGTACGAATGTTAATTATTGATTAAACTTTTAATAAGAATATAACATGTTCGTTTCTGATTATTTGTGTATGCAGATTGAAGATAAAAAAAAATCCTGCTGAAATAAGTTTGCAGTAGCAAAAACAATTTGATTTCCATGATAATAATTTTATTATTAACAAATGGTACTTTGCATAGCATTTAAAAGTCCATTCGGTTATTCCAGAGTTAGACAGATGCAAACATCACTACAACTTATTATTGAAATACTGAACTACAAGAATATTGACAGGGTTTAGCATGCAAACGAAAACTTTGTGCTACAATTGTGCGAATGGTTGCAATCTTGATACGTCTAACCAATCATATGAGCATTTCAAAGAACGTAAACTTATTTCCATAATGAAGACATTATTAGATGATAAAATATATCACGAAACGTCGTAACTATTGATATGGACATTTCAAAACATTTGTATTTAATTCGATTTAGTGGAAATGTTATTAAGTAATATAACATGCGAGCGAGCCCCGGCACGGTCCTCCTGGTACTAACAAATAATACGTAATTATCTGCACATTGCGGTACAAGTCACTTTTACCCCATTATTCTGAAACCGTATGTTAATATTCTAGATTGTGCTCAAGGGATATAACTCCCCCCCCCCCCCCCCCTTCCGATCATAACACGATGTGTTATTTTTTTCCCCTTTACAATTATAATTCTCTACGTGTAATGTAAAAATACATATAATATAAAGAACACGCTACTTTTATAAAAACAGGGTGGCAACATAACCTGTGGAAAACCGGGTAATTATCATGGACATTTGGAATTCTGGAAATATGAGGGAAAAGTCAGGGAAATATCACAAAAAATCGTCTTTTTTGTCCTCCATTCTGAGTAATTTAGTTCTCAATATTTCCTTTTAGTTCTGTCAAAGGATTGAAAAAAAAGCATGGTTATGCGCATTTTCATATTTTCAGTTGTATTTTTGTCAAAACGTGAACCACTGGTGGAGGGAGAAGCAAAGTGCGTCGGACCTCTGAATTGTAAGCAAGGTGCTGATGAATATGTGATTTATTGGAATAGAAAATATAAGGCATATAAAACATTTAAAATTATCATCAAAAGAAATAATTTGAAAAAACTTGTTTTTTTTTGCATTCTCTGCTTCCAGAGAACACGTTTAATGACTATTATGCCTGTCGCAATTGCATAATTTGTTCCATAAAATATTATTTTAACTGTCTATATGTATTGCTTATAATTTATAATGCAATATATTTATGGGATCATTGGAACGTGGATACTTTATTTCTATACAAAGCATGGATGGCACCATTTCTTAATGTAATTGAAAAATCAGAGAATTTTTTTTACCCAGAATGTTGTTGACACCTTGAAAAAGTTTAATTTACCGTAACCCACGGACGGCATGTTCCTTTTTCAATGTATCAAAACTTTTCATATTAATTACTTACTTTTTTCACCCACAGGAACTACAATCCGCTAAATAAATTGTAATTTAAACGTATTTTATATACATTTTCATAAAACCCCACACTTCCATTTTCTTTTATACCTTTAGTACACATCTCAAAAGACTAAAAGCTTTGCCAATGAACTTTGTCAACGCTGTTTGCCTTCCTATACACGATGGTATGTTATTTAACTCCATAGGATAATTCCTCAGAGAGTTATGTGGAAAAAATTTATACTGCATTTGGTCATATAAAATATATATTTCTCTTCATACACTAAAACCTATTCTTGCAAAACAAATTCTACTGTAAACATTTAAATTATAATAAAATTAAAATATAATAAATATTTAAAAAATTATTTTAATTTAATTCTGTAATATATTTTATTTAGTCTAGCAAAAATGCCAACCATTCTAAGAACTTTTTTTTCCTTTCATGCTAACTGTGGTTTAAAATTATAAAATTGCGTTCGCGGGTCTTACACTTTCACGTAGATCCTGCCTTAGCCCCTCTAGTGTGACATAATTTCACCCACTAAGCAAGAATTCCTACATATATAAATAAATATCAATTTAATTCTGTCATATTTTATTTCCTTTTCAAATTCCAGCCCCTTGTACAGTTCTAGTGTCGCCTTATTTTCAACAACCAGCTATTCCTAACATCATTTTATTATGACGTCACGACCCACATCTTATAATTAAAACTGCGTAGATCCAGTGCGATGCAAATTTCCACTAACACCCAAATCATAACGCAAAATAAAAAAAATTGTGTCACCCCCAAAACCCTCCTACCTCACTGCGTTGTTCAACCCTACTCGGAAGTCAACACGTCCCTTTTCCTAAAACTTGGTTGTCAGCCCCCATCTCGGTCGCCATATCAGTTGCACGCGCCAAAACAAGCCAAAACCCCCGAGCGCGCGCTCCCCATAACCTTCAAAGTCGCCCCTCCCTCGTCAAGGTCATTTTTCGCTAAAGTGACGAGCTTCACTGCTGTGCTTGAGTCAATATATGCGGCGTACTTTGTTCACTTGTACTACTTCAACTCCTATAATACACAGGAGCAGAAACATCAGCAAAAATAGGTGTTGTATTTTTTATATATACGGTAACTGTCTATTTTATATAAGGATAATTTTGTTAGTTAAGTGTTATATAAGGAGATTTAGAACTATCTGCACATAATGATAAAATATAAAGTATGATATATTTTGAAACTGAAAACATTTATAATTTTTATGAATAAGAAACACATAACTTTTTACATAACACAACTATTTTTAAAAAAAAAATATACCTGCATAAGGTGTAGAGGTTTTAAACAAAATGAAGAACAAAAGTTGTCCTATCAAAGCGATTTCTTGAGTTTGCATGTCACTTAGTGATTTAGTATTCACTTTATTCTCCTGTACCGTCTAAACTGTCAGTCACAGAAAAAAAGTGTACTTGACATTTTTGTATAAAATTACTTGGCGAGTAATTTTGTAATTAAAAATATTACTCTGTAATTAATGCCTAAAGAGATAATTACGCAAAACTGATTTTGGCCTCCATTTTTCTAAGATGGCGGCCAACGCCGGAGTGGTGCAGGGGGTGCGAAATTAATATATCGTACAGGACAGTTTTTGAAAGCGTTTGAAATTTCTGAATCGTACCTTTTGCTGAATGAACTAAATAGAGATTTATGATAAATCTTGTTTTTCCCTTAATTTATTTCAAAAGAGTGGCAGTTTGGATTGCTTCCAGATAGATTCTTACTGGGGACTCTTCCTTCTTCTGCGTTATCGTCGATATCTAAGGATACAGCTTGACGAGAACTGTGATAGGTGTTAGGAGTGATGGGGGAAGGGATGTAGCCCCCCCCCCCCCCCCCAAGTTCGTCGGGGCAAAACAGTCATTTTAATTGTTAAAACCAAATTTTTGTGAAACATCAAGTTTACTTTTTTAATGAATCTGGGTTCCGACAAGTCTACAATCCCGACAACACACCGAAATCCCGACAAAGCCATTATATCTAGACAGACCGTAACCGGGCAAATCGAAGGCTTGTGGTGGTCGATTAGTTAGGGACTCGGACAAGCATGCGATGGGCTCTTGTTTCATTCCCAGTGTGCGAGTAAAACGTGTTCGGTGAGTGTATTGTAGTTGGTAATTGATGAGTGGTCCATTCGTTCTTCGTTTCGCGACCAAAAGTATCTCCCATATATATGAGGTCTGGTGCACGTTAAATCGAGTCGAGGTCCGAAATCCGGATGCCTATTGAGTGCGTCGGATGTCAGCCCGGGTGCTAAACTCGTCATATGACCATAGTGTGAATATCCGAGGCAATGTTTATTGGTCTTTCATTCGAGATAGATCACCAATATCTCAATATGCAGCTCTAGTGCGTCGTCAATTCCACCAATCAACCCGACCAACCAAAATGTAAATAGTAAATTTTTAGCTAAAATTTTCAGTATTCATTTTATAGTTTTTTTATACAAGATTTAGTACACTTATATAGTGTATTCCACTCCACGTATTCTAGAAATATTTGTATCCTAACTTTACATTATTTGATCCATCTTTTACAATAAATCCGCCCAAAATGTTCACACTTAAATTCACGTGTAATAGTATTAACATTAAAATTTTAGCTAAAAACTCCTACTCAATTTACTTTTTATTTATTCGAACTTGGGATTGAATTTTATGTTTCATGTATTACAAATTGTTGCATGTAATGACTTTCAGTTATCTTAGGCTCCATTTCAAAATACAGTTTAACATTACAATTACGTAGAGGACGTATCTAGAAAAAAGGGAAATCAGAAGTATTACTCAAACATTCAAAGAATTTTTGTAGTATTTGCTGTTAAACAATCTAGAACTAACAATGAAATCGCACAAGTCGTGAAGTTTTCAACTTCGTATTTGTATACATTAATGCTTTATTATTTTAAAATTAAAGAGCAAATAACATTAAATTATATTATTTAAAATTTCATTAATAAGCGTTTTCACTCTTAAGTCCAAATCCACTCGTAGTGAAATACAAAAAATAACGACGTTTTTTTGTTTGATTTTTGCACAGTTCATTGGATTAATTTTAAATAATTTTTTTACTCGATTTGCAGAAGAAGGAACGACGGTTTTCAACTGTCTCAACAGAGATGGCGTGTGGTTTATTCCCCCCCCCATCTGAAAGGGTGGCCGCTGTTTAAGTACTTTCCTTTTGTTCAACCCATGCCTTTTTCCGGGTCTAATTTCGGCCTAATTCACCCCCCTCCCCCGTTCCCCCACTCTGCTCGGCTTCTGAAGCTTCCCCCCCCTCCCTATTTTCGAGAAAAAGGAAAGAGCAGCGAAGCTAACGCACCTCTCCCCACTACGAACAAGCATTCCAACAACTAAACTCGCTCTCACGTGTCACACACAAGTTGTCGTGTTTTGCTACTACCCCCACTGCAAGCAACAAACTAGTTCGTGGAGGGAGGGGAAATGAGTCTTTTGTAGCGGCCCTATCGCCTGTCACAGGGGGAAGGAGAGGGGGCGATTTGAAAAGGAAAGATACCCCCCTCCAGGTGGGGGAGTTAATATCAAAATGGAATTCTTCTGGCAGCAGCGATGTCCCCAACTCTCCCTTTCTTTTGTGTTGCTGGCTGCCAAGCGAAATTAATAAACGTAATCTTTTGTCGAGGTGTGTGACGTAATTGTCTTCAGGGGGGGGGGGGGGGAGGGAAGTCTCGGGGACAAAGTTCGAAATGAAGAGAGGAGCATCGAGGAGATTATGCGTGTTTGGTTATCTACTAGATGAAAAATACGGTAGCAGTGGTTCGCCAATAGTCAATTGCGTAGCTCTGGTGCGACGAGAATTCAACACAACAACAGTTGAAAAAATTTAATTATTTAGTATAAATTTTATTCTTAATATGACTTTTTTTTTAAAATCGGCGCGAAAATTTATATATTTTGTAAATTGGCACCAACTTCAAAAAAGTTGTAATAGTTATAAAATTGATACTAATTAATTAAATTTTTTCAACTCACTCGTAAAATAAAAAAAAATATTTTTTACTTTTTAGCGCATTTTGGTATAAAGATTTTTTAAAGATTTTATTTGTCCCTTTTTAGTTTTTAAATTTAAAAGGGAGCTTCGTCCCCTGCTACATTCACCCAGATATTCCAGTTGTTGCTTACATTTTTCCACGTCTCATATAGGGTTTAATAAATGTCGGGTAAACAAAACTATATTGTAAAACAATCCTTTTCCATGCTGAGTAAACGAAATTAAAAAAAGTCTGGTTAATCGATATTTTTGGATATATGACAGACGCATAACCGATTATTTTTTTAAGTGTTTTCAAAATTGAATTTTTCTGTATTTAACAAAGAATTTTCGAAATCGGACCATATTTTTTTCAAACGGTCCGGTTAATTGAGAATTCCAGTTAGTTAAATGACAGGATATTTTTTTTTCAAAAAGGGCCCAAGTGAGACATCCCCTATCCAAAAAAAAAATTCCAAATGTCTGAATTAGAACAGAAATCTTGTTCTAATATACATAAAAAAAAAAAAGAATACATAACAATCGTGATAACCTCTCTCTATTTGGCAGTTTGGGTTGGCGCGCTTTTCAGTATGCCAAAGAAAAATAGCTGAGTTTTCTTATCCAGGATCGATTCAAAATAGGTTAGCTATAACGAAGCATTTCTTTCTAAGGGGAAAAATTTATGCTTTCTGAAATATTATGCCCTGCCATAAGAAATACGTTATTCCTTATATTATCTTTTACTGTGTGACGGACACCAGTAAAAGATCTGTTACATCCACCCCTCTGGCTGCAAGTTGCGCGTGGCCTCCTGTCACACCCCGGGCAAAGAAGAAGCAATACACCCGCAAACGGGTTTCGCCGCGGTAGGACATTCGAGGCAGGGAAAACAACTCTCTCTCTAAGCGATCGCTCCACAGTTAACAATGCTACTTGACCGTAGTTATACTATTATCCAACTTGTACTACCTATCAATATACGGAATTTAACACAATGGTTACCGTTATACGAATCTATATATATAAATGCGAAAAACCCCACTCATTCACTCATCAACAATTCTCCAACTTCCCGTATACCCATGGAGAAGAAATTTGGCAAAGTTGTTCCTTATGCCTTAAATAGGAAAAGTAAGTTATTTTTGTTTCGATCGAACGTATTTAAGGAGGTGTAAAAACTATTTTTCGATGTTCATAGCGACGTTATTTTGGGTATCTACAGATCTGAAAGAGTGCTGAATTTTGGAGCACAGATTCTTCTTGGGCCGTAGAGATGCACTACGAAAGGATTTTTAAAAATTCGAACTCGAACTGCCAATATAACTATTTTTAAAAACCTTTCCATAGGATTAACATGGAGAACATGTAACAATGCAAAATTTTAATAGTATGTAAACAATAAGGAGCATTCTGATTGGCTAAAATGTCGTCAAATAAATAAGAAAAGTTTCCAAATAAATAAAAATTTCGCCTTTCTTATAATAGTTATTAATACACAATTATAAGAATTGTTCATCTTTCAATTTCTGGGATGTTACTAAACGTTAAAGTATGGATGTTAATCAACGGGAGTAACGTATATATATCCGTATTATTTTACAGCCAACTTCTCTATAATATCAATCTTTCCAGTTCTTGCGTGAACTTGCTAATAAAATTTCGTTACAAATTGGAACTTTTAATACTTTATTTTGTTCCCCCTGATGGGTGACAAATTAAGAATATTATTTATTTCGTTAATAATTATTGTATTTGTATCTATTTTGTAACTTATTTCTTTCCCGTGCGTAGAACGGGTATTTCAGCTATAGCTTATATAATTGTACGAAATATACGTTTTCTGTTTTGTTTTTTGGAAAATGCGCCTCCTCGAATCCCATGTCTCTTCTTGCCTCAAAAGCATCCCTTGTCTTGGGTGTTGTGTACATTTGGAAAGTGGGGACACGAGCCACAGTTTATTTTATGTATTTTTTTCAGTATTTATCTCGGTTGTGTGGCGTATAGTTCGTTGTGCAGCTTTAGTTCGCGTTCCATTCAACTTAATGAGAAAGTCGATTGACTTTTTTCCCATTTCTGTCGTACAAATAGATTTGACTTGTTGGAGTGGCCGCCTGACATAGGATCGCTTTCACGAAAGAAGAATGGCATTCATGCACATTCAATTCGACGATATTTTAAGAAAAGGGGGGAATCTATCTCCCCTCGGAGAAATACGCGTTCACCCCTCGCTATGAAATAGGCACTCTCCAGAAAATAACTCCCCGGTTATGTCATTGATGAATGATCGTGGAATTTACTCCCTCTTTTCCCCTATTCGGTTTCCCATATCACGATCGTTTGAAAAGTGTGCGGGAGGAAAAAAGAAATATCATGCAAAAATTTGCTTACCTTTAAGATTCCGCCTTTTGCATATTCATGACATTCCCGTTTGAAACGTTCTTATTCTCCTCCTCCTTCTCCTCCACTTGAAACACTCTCCTCCTTCCGTTTTCCTGGAAAGAAAGTAACAACTCGGGAGGGACGGTTAGAGAGAGGGAGAGGAAGAACCCTCCCTTCCCCCTTGATGAGAAAATAATAAAAAAAGCAATAGACGTTCTTTTATCTTCTTCAGTTTACCATTTTCTTTTACCTTCCGCTTTGTGACTAACGACGTCTTTTCTCACTCTTTTCGTAGCATGAGGAGGGGATTCGAAATTGTTTCCATTTCTCTATGGACGCCGTCATTATTTCAAACTGAATGGGAGTTTTTTTTATTATTATTTAAAAGTATAAAATCTTCATAACATAAGCCTAAAACTATTTTAATGGATTCATTTCTTTCATTAATCCGAAAAAGGCATGGCGTAATCTGACTGTGTTCCTCTGCGGTTAATCCATTGACATCCTCGAGTGAAAAGTCCTCAACCAACCGAAAATAGGAACTCGGACAATTTTTTCCCCTTCTTCTATTGGATACCACAGGGTTCCCACGCACCGGGAAAACCGGGAATTGTCAGGGAAAATGAAAAGAGGTTGAAAAAACCGGGAAAAGTCAGGGAAAATCGCAGAATTTGAACAATTTCTGGAAAAGTCAGGGAATTTCTTTTCAGTTGGCTAATTCTCAATCTGTCACCGAAACCGTTCACAGTCGTTCAATATGTTCCGTAGTGATGATGTCATACTTAACTCTTCCATCATTTTTAATGACAGGAAAAATTTGCGCATGCAAACGTCTAGCTTAGCTGTGCGCTTTCTATAATGATTGTCACAATCTCCATTACGTTAGCTAACGCCGTACCCGTACATTTTTTTCTCTCGTTTCTAGACGATCCTGTAGCAGATTTTTATTTTCTTTACACTCTTTTGTCTTAAACTCCATAATGTTAAAAAAAATTTGCTCGTATTGCCGAATTTTGTGATGTATTATTTTGGAAGCGATGTAGATATAAATATTCTTTTTCTGCGCATACTCTTTGTAGGTGACGTGTTTCTTTACTCCGTGGTGACGTGCGCACCGTGATTGTTTCTGCGAGGGATCACTTTCTTGTTGCCGAATTTTTTAATGAATCTTTTTAGGGGTCATGTCTTCCAAACATTAGTTTTATGCAAACGATTTTGGTTTCTAATACCATGCAACAAGAATATTTCAGCTGCCTTTATTGCCAAATTTCCGAATGCAATCCTTTTCAGACGATCCTTTGCAGATTTTTATTTCCTACCATAAAGGTTTTCTTCAATTTTTAATTCCATATACTGCGAAATGGATAATTTTTTTATTGCAGAATTTTATGATGCATTATTTGCGTGGGCATATCATGTAAATAAATTTCTTTACATCCACCCGTTTCCTTGAATGGATCGTTCCCCTATTGAATAATTTTGTGGGTGAATTATTTTTGTGGCAAACTCTTCAGAGGTCCTACTTTTCGTAGTCTAACCCGGAATTCCGTTTTTTTTTTTTTTAATTTGGAGACTTTATTTTAAAGTTGAGATTGTTATACCTCTAAGGCTATGCTAAATTTCGTTGTGTCTGGCAAATGCGCGACCTCAGTAAAGGTCGTTTTTTTTAAGAAATTTTTTCCATTAATGAAAAGCATCAATTTATAGAAATTCACGAAATGCGATTTGCTGCGAGGTCCGTTGAAATGCTTTCAATCCTTTTGCATCTCATAAATAAATGCTTATTTTTCAGTACTTCTTAGTTTATTAGGATTTGCATTGCACTAGTTAACGAAATTGCTTAATTTTTTTAAATTTTTCCACAAATGAAATTTATTTTACTAAGTTGAAGTTTGGGACTTGTCTTTTTATGTTAAAACGTTGACTTTTGAAAGTAGCTTGTCTGTTTACGTTTGGATAAAAATTATTTTAGGCATTAATATTGGGTTGAAACTTTTATGTGTTTAATTTATTCTAATAATAAAAATTTAATTTTATTTAACTTTTTGTAGTTTTTTTTATACAACTATATATTTAAAGGGATTGAAAAGCGAACCTTGCACCTTAATTCAAATTGATTGATAGACGAGCAAATGCATTTTGCGTATTTTCGTGTGTGCTTTTTGAAATTATTTTTTTTAGCAGTAGCTATTTGACATAACTTGGGTATTTGCTTGCAGTGTAAGCTAACTGATGTTCACGCATGTGCTTAAGAAATTTTGTTGATGGGTTAAAAAGTGCTTAATACAGAAATTTAACTCTGCACACACTGTTGCATAAGACAGTATTTGGTTTTTCTTGCATAACAATGATGTCGGTCGTATACTGGAATTTTTTTTTAATCTACTGGAAAACAGGGAAAAGTCAGGGAATTTTGTTTTAGGTTTTGAGTGGGAACCCTGATACCAGTTGAATGCACAACTTTATTGACAAACAGATTTTACATGCGCATGGTCCCAACCCATTTCCTTACTACAGTAAATGTAATTTTTTTTATTTACATTGTTAAAAATATGTACTTGAAAATTAGTAAAATGTACTCATTTTTGAATCATTCGATGCTTATGAAAGCTTCGATTACATTACTAAATGGTAATATAATCGGGAAATTAGGGAATTTTCAAGAAATTTAATTCTGGAAATGTCAGAGAAAATTTCAAAATTTAACAAAAAAATCCGAGAATTTTCAAATCTGGATCTCTAAAATAGCAATTATTAAATATTAATGTCTAATCTGTCGATATTTCATTTAAAAAAGACAGAAAGAATAAACATGGCTACGGGCTTGTTCAGTTTCGTTGTCGATAGAAACGTGATCGGCTGCTGTAGGAAGAAATGAAAGCAATGCACACTGGATTGTGAGCAACGTGTGCGCGGTTAAGGAATATGCGATTTACTGAAAATTAAGATATAAAATTAACATTTGAAACATTCAAATTCTCTACAAAAGAAAAAATTTTAGGTTGGGGCAAAGTTAGTGCGGGCCTCGGTGAGTAAAAAACTTGCTTGAAATCACCAAATAAAACAAGTACTTGAATCATCTTCGAGTTGTACAGAAGAGATAATTCTATAATTAATTTCACTCCTTTTTTTTTTTTGCATTTTCTGCTTCCAGAGCACATGTTTAATTACTATGATGCCTGTCGTACTTGTAACATTTTGTGTTGTATCCATAAATTATTATTTTAATTAAATATGAGTATTGCTCATGATCTTTTATTTATAATGCAATCAATATATTTATTGCATTATTGTGGCGTGGATACTTTGTTTCTATACAAAGAGTGTATTGCAACATTTCTTGACGTAATTGTAAAATCAGGAAATTTTTTGTGATACCATCATTGAAATCAGGGAAATTATCAAGAAACTTTTTACCAGGATTTTGTTGCCAATTTTGAATAAGACATGTATTCATTTTTGAGTACATGCATGGAATCAATTTTAAGTATATTTAGTTTTAAATTCGAAATACGTGATTGGTGTACTCCTTTTTGAGCTCATGCAGGAATCGCTTGCGGGGGGGGGGGGGGGGGGGGGTATATACGTTTTGATATCGAATGTATATACTCAACTTTGATTATGTACACCCACATTTGAAGAATGACATTCTTCCCGCACAAAATGTATTTATTTCTTTGTTTTGAATAACTAAAAATATACGTGTTTTTTTTCTTTAAAGAAATATGTATTCATTTCTTATTTCACCGAATTTAAGAAATCTTATTTTAGAAATGACATACAATGTTTACGATATTTTAAATTCGAAACAGTATTATTTTTTTCATGTTGTTATTATAAAATTTCAATTCGGTTTCTAATTTGAAATTATATTTATCTCATTTTGAAACAAGATATTTCAAATTTGGGTGATGGTAAGAAATGGATACATATTGTATCAAAGAAAATAAACATGCATGTTTTCAATTATTTAGAACTTACTCGTGCATGATTTCTGAAGGGCGGTGAAAGACGATCTGAACCACTTCTGCAACAATGTGTTTCTATGACAGTGTGTTTCTTTCGACTGCAACGCGTTCTTTCGTGAGTCACGCTGCAAAAGAGCCGGCGGGTGGGAATGCTGCTGTACTCTTATTCGAGGTGTCCTTGACTTCAATTCATTTGTTGGGTGGTCACTTCACATATACCATACCCATACTTCATAATGCACAATTTCAAAAATGTATATTTTCACAAACGAACGTTATCATTGAGGCGCGCGTCGCATTTCAATTATTCATCCGCCTAAAAACTCAACACGCAGAACGAAACACTTCGATGAAACGGTATGTAGATGTCATCACTATGAGATAAGAGTTCTTGAAGTAGGAACTCATGACTTTTATTCTTCGGAATATTTGCAAGAAATATATTTACCTTTGTAAATATATTTCTTGTTTCCCATCGTTCCAGAAAGTAGGATGGTGGTCGGGTTGCCATTTCCGATAACCGGCTCTCGGAGAATTCCACTGAAATGCAATCTGCTATCCACACCTTATTGAATTTATTTCCTTTGGTAAAAAGGGACCCTCGATTTTGATAATTACTTGGAAAATAATCAATTTCTCCATTGCGGTCCGAGTGGCGCAGAGGCCAATGGTGGACTGCGGCGATATCCACTATTTGGTGGACACGACTCCAAATCGTGCTTTAGGACGTGGGACTTGCCTCCCTTTTAAAGTAGGTATCCTATATAGTCGGAACATATGTGTTTGTCAAAAATGAAAGCAACACTAACATGTCATTTTTAGTTAATGTGTTACTAATGTTGTTATTCTGTAGTTTTTAGAGATGAATGGTGGTACTCATTTTTGTATTGTTAAGCTTGTGATTAATTTGTAGCAAACACGATAGCTCAGTACCACACATTCTGTTGACGATTTTTTTTTTTAATTTATCGAATTTCAAAAAGGTCGTTTCACTTTTTAGCAACTCCACCCTTAAAACAATTGTATTTATCTTTCAACGAGTACGGATTGTCCGTACGTACTTACTATGAATTTTAACAACTACATTGTTTGTTGAAAACGCTTTTCGAAGTTTTTGTGTGTGTTGAAATGGGATGTGTATAGTATAACACCCGCCTGTGCAATTGCATTTCTAAGGCAAGTCGCGGGAGCAATTAGAAATATCGCAATTTGGTAATTATCATGCTGTATATTTTTATCCCGATTTTTTTTATCGTTTGTGTGTGTGTGTATGTGTGTATATATATATATATATATATATATATATATATATATATATATATATATATATATAAATAAATGTTTAACTTAAATTTAAATACAAACTTTTTGTAATGTTATATTTTATGCAAATGAGTAGCAATTTATTTTTACATTCTATTTTCGTTCATTTCCCCCAAGAGTTTACAAATTTGAAAATCACAATTAATTACACAAATTAACCTATGGAATTATTTATAAAAAAAAGTTTTAAGCATTTTTAAATTGGAAAAACTGACGAATGTTGGTGTTTTTGTAAGCAGCATATATGTACTTTGATATATTATTAAAAAAAAATAACCAAGCTTTGAAATCATAAATGCATGGATTAATTTACCGAGAGTTAGCGAGGTGTATGTATTAATTCGACCTTTCAGCATTTCGTCTGTTTGTAAATGTGTTAGTTACGCAGTTACAACCAATCGTGTTGTATGAATTCCTTCAAATTTGATTTGTATGTTCCGTGAAGTCACTAAACAAAAGTTTGAAGGGTGTTTTTTGCGGGGCCTACTTTTCTATGAACTACGAGGTACCTAAAGACGACACAAAACAACATAATTTTGAGGAAATGGGGATTCAGTGAAAAAAAATTCCTTATGTTCAGTGCATACTGTGCAATGTTAAAAAATGATGTCAAATATTTCTAGTTTAGCCCAATAATAATTCCAACAGTGTTTGTATGCCAAATAGTTTAGAGTTTGATGAGAATGGTTGGTACATTCACATTATACTTTAGTAGGTAATTGCATTTCACCTAGAGGGATGTAGTTGTTCTTTAAAGTTCTTCTCGTGGAAGTTATTCAGTTTTATTTTTCTATGTGTGTGTTGTCATAATCCTCTACAACGAGATCTCTCTCTCTCTCCCCTACAGCAACTGCAGATCAACGACGAGTTCTGCGGCATGGACGTGAACACGCCCCTCGGGGGTTCGATGCCCGTGGAGGCGGCCCCCGTGCTCCGCTTCTCCGGGGTCCTGCTGACGGCGGTGGCGGCCACCTCCACCCACGACTACACCGTCACCTTCCTCGGCACGGCCGCCGGACACCTCAAGAAGGTGAGTGCTGCTTGCACACTCCCCCCCCCCCTTCTGCGTAACCCCCCCCCCCCACGCACGTCGAGGACACATTTGGGAGGGGGGGGGGGGGGGGGAAGGGCAAACATTTTGCGCGGTTGTACTTTTTATTATACGATGAGTGGTGAGGGCTTTTGACTAGTAAAAGAAGAAATTTTGACTAGTAAAAAACCATAAAAATGACAAAAAAAAAAAAAACAACGCAAAAAGTTGTCCGTTACAATGTATGAATTTGAAACGTGTCGGCTTCTAAAATTGCATGGGATTGTTTTGCAATAATATGTGCTATTTTGCTCGCACGAAGATTCTCAAAAGATGTTCATACAAAACCTTAAAAAAATGTGGCTAAATATTCTTATTTCATTAAAAAATATGTTTAAAATTTTTATTTGATAAAACATCGTGTTTTCAATTTATTTTTTTAGTCAACACATGCGTTTGCAAACATTGCGAAAGAAAAGAGGAGCGTATGGCAAACCAGTTTTCCATAATTTAATATATCTCTTTGGAGAATTATTTTGAGCGCCAACACTCTTGCTTATTTAAGGAGTTTTAAGTAAAAGTTGGCGATTTGAGTATAAGTTGACCCATTTATGCTTGGCGCATGATGCCGTTGAACATGAAATGTTTCACTTTTCAATGATCAGAAGAGGATCTCGCATCAATCCTCCTGGGGTTGGCGGAGCAGGGGGCGGAACCCCCGAGTGTTGGAACAAAATTGTACCGTTGTGTTTCTGGAAATGTTGGCTGTGATCGAAATGAAAGGTGCCGCTGTATATGGAATGGAAGTCGAATTTTGCCCGCGTACTTTCGCGGTTTTTGGTGCAAAAATCCATTTTCAACCGCTCATTGAGAACGAGCGGCGGATTTATTCACAAAATAGTTTATCCAGTGGCGGCAATTGCATATCAAATGATGTGTTTCTTTACACATTTTATTAAAAGGTGTTCAAAAGGCGTATTTCTCTCCGTAGATCCAAAAGGGCTGTTTAATGGCATTGCGGGACTGTTCTGTCGTGTCCAGTGCCGGGGTGTTTCACGAAGAAAAACAATCGACCTTTTTTTGTGTGAACAATTAAAGCCTCCGCCCTGTGCCAGCAGTTTGCCGCCCCTTCTTCTTTCAGTTGCGTCTTTCTTCCCTTTACTCGCCCCTTGGCGGCGCTTTTGTTTCGGATGCTGTCGCAGTTTGCCCTTAAGTGAGGCTCCGCAAGGGGAAAAAAAGGAATTTCGGTATTTATCTCGATTGATTTATCGATTGGCAACATGAGCTGTGCTACTCGATTTCCTGGGCCCCAGCGATAACTGGAGGACTTGTTTGTCTTTTTCCTTCTTTGCGCACTGCACTGGGAACTACAGTGGAGAAGAGGCGAGTTTGTCGAATAAAGGATTTGGTTGGCTTGGCGGTAACAAAGGGGGCGAGTCCTTGTTTCGGGAACATCCCACCCCGAAGAGCCCCGTGTCCGATTGAAAGAGTTTCGCATTGTAGGCACATCAACATTATGCCCCTCTCAAGACATGCTCTCGAACACTCACGATTTTCGGATATTGGGTGTCTATATCTCTCTAAGATTATGTTACTCCCGAGATCTGAGGCCTGTGCCAATCGTCCCTCTTCAGGTTTCAACCTCTTCGGTAATCCTCAAAGGGCCAGTCGTCCCTCTTTTAGAATATCAACGCGCGCTTTAAAAAAAAAAAATCATGTGTAAATGATAAAATGTTTCAAAACGTTTTACGATCAGAGTTTAAGAAAGTATTATAGGGTTAGCATAAATCTATAACACTTGGAGCTCCAACATCGACGTCCTAACTGCCTTATTAAAATTAGGCCGAATCGGTGGCATAATAAACGTCAGACTGTTTGCACCTTAGAGGTTTGCACCTTCACTGGGATTCAGATCCGCCCTGCGTCTGAACTGAGTGAATGGGAACAGTTTTGGATTGCAAAACTCGCGGAAGTTTCATTTCATTGAACCAAGTTCCATTTTTCTATCACGTTCCATTTTGCTTCATTTTGATAGTTTATCGTAGAGTCGTTTATTTCATAAAATTGCAGAAACATCTCTCGATGTTGTGTGTGTGTGTGACATGTTAACCCTGTTCAATTATAAATATATTTTACTATATCCATTCGTAACTAGCCGAAATTGCTTCCCTTCCTCCCCCCCCTATTTATTCGGAAGATTGTTGTTCTCTGTGCGTAGTTGTTCATCTTCTCTTGCTTAGAATTTCGTGCGAGAGAGGAGGAGGAAGAGGAGAATGTGCCATCGAAGGGGAGGGAACAACTGTGTCCTTCAGAATGACGTCTCCTCCTACGAATTCTGCAATTAGCCCTCTCAGTGGGAATTTTTCAGGACCAACAGTGAAAAACAAATCGTCTATGACAAACATAATGTAGCGTACCCTGAAAAATTGCGAGAAAGAAATTGCAGCAAAAATTTTGAAATGTTTTTCGTGAAAAATAAATCCTCTTTAAAAAGATCCACCCAATTTATAGTAAAATGTCTATACTTCATCAAGGTTAACAAAAGTAATTGACTCGCAAAAATTACAATAAACTGTAACGTCCAAACCCCTATTTTTATGTTTTAAGCGTTTGTTTTAAGCATTCAGTGCACATATCTGAAAACAAATGAAATCTAATTTTCGTACAAGTAAGGATATTTAATGTAGTGGGAAATTCGGCCATTTCAGCGAAAATGTAGTGCATTGGGTACAGTTACTTTTATTGGAAGTGTATGAATCATAAACATTTGGAGGGCCTCCAGTTGCCCAGTGGATAGAGGCGTTCAGCTAGTAATCGGATGATTGCTAGTTCGAGCCCGTGCGATGAACTTGCTAGCTTCGCTACAAAAATACTAGAAATTCGTCCATAACATTCAACAAATTATACTGGCGTGTATATGGTACTGGTGCACGATAAATCTGATCCTGACGCCTATTAAGGTTGCGTTGGGTACCAGCTCAGGTGTTGTCGTCATTATTTGACCATGGTTCAAAAATACGAGGCATCGTTTCCGGATCTTTCCTTCGAGATTAGCCCCAAACCGTCGACAATAGCCCATTGTGCAGGCGAGGTTAATTAACCAAACCACAAACAGTTGGAAATGGATTGAACGCAAGTTGAGATATCAACTCGGATGTTTCTTTTGAGTTCATTGAAAAGTATACGATTTTGGGGCATTTTGGTTTGTGACTAGTTCAATTTTCGGGAATTTAATTTGTGAATCTACGGAAAACTACCCAAATTTCGGCTGGATGAGAGCAGCTGTGAAAAACGAGTGAATTAGAGCAGGAATTTTGGAGTGGGAAGTTGTAACATTTGTGAGAGAGAAAAAAATAATTAAATTATTTTTTTAAGGGCATGGTACGTGGTTTATTTTAAAGGTCGATGTTCACTGTTCAAATGTGCGTGTGTTTAAGAAAGTGAGCCCGCATAGTGTGCGGGGGGGGGGGGGGGGGGGGGGAATGCTGCTGCATCTTGAGATACGCCACGCCTCTTACATTACAGGATAAAACCTTGCACTTTCCCGCCTTGTTGCTCATTTCAAAACGAAACACGATCGACATCCATTCTCAACAAGTATTTAATATATATATATATATATATATACACTTAAGGCTCGAAAGGTCTGTGGTCGCAAGGAGGCGCAAAAATGTGAAAAATAAAATGAAAACACACGGAGTTCATGGGAGCATTTCAAGCTTTCGTGGGGAGAATATTGCCTACCTTCGATTTTTTGGGGGGAGGGGGGGGGGTGAAAAGTTTAAAAAGAGAAAAAATGAATGTCGATAGCCACGAGGGAAATGTTAATAAAATACAGAAATGTCACTTTTTTTACAACATAAAAATAAAATGTCGGGTCGGTACGTAACATTCTCCTCTCCGCATTTAAAATATAATAAAAAAAAATATATAAGAACCTTGGGGAGGGGGGAGAAACACACTCGTCATCTTGTTCGGCGGCTTAGGTGCGAGCGGCAGTCCATCCATACGCGTGCATCCCTCCCAAGCCACCCGCCCTCTATCGCTCCCAATGGATTCAGTTTTACTGTGGGTAGAGGGGGGTGGAATTTTGGGTGACGGGAAAATAAATGCAATTTTCCCTTCTGTGTAAGAGATTTCAACTGTACACTAGTCTAATATATTTTCACTCCTAGTGAGCAGAAGAGTGGGATTGAAAATAGGGATGCATGTTTGACGTTTTAAAGCTATGGGAGGGGGGGGGGGGGGGGGGGGGGTTGTCAATGGATCGCCGTATTTGATTTGTGCCTTTGCTGCTGCCTATTTCTGTCTTTATTCATGAGACCACATAGCCACACACACCTACATACACACAATACCTTGTTATTTTTTTAACCAAGGTCATATGACGAGGTAACACCTGAGCTGGCACCCAAAGCAAACTGAATAGACGTAAGAACATTGGACTCCGATCCGATTTATCGTGCATCAGTCCCTTATACACGCCACCATAACGTTTGAATATTTTTAGATGACTTTCTGGTATTTTAGTAGCGAAGGATCGCAGGAATTCCACAATATTCACTGACATTGAACGCTTTCCTTTCGGGGGCATACTAAACGTAGGGTCGCAAGAGTTCTTCGAAGTCTGTTGTTGAAAGAATGCAACCTTCGTAAATTTGCGCACTGAATTGTCTTCTTGTAGATCGGTGGTTCCCAACCTTCAGATGACAACGCATTTGAAAACCGCGCTTCTTCTTAAATCCATCAGAACTGCTTCCACTTTTAACATCCATTTGTGATGTCGCCTCCTTCAGATTGCTTAAAAACTGAAGGGAATAGTGAGTGTTATCCCTTTTATTGTCGACTGTAGATGATCATTGATATCTGTTCGAATCTAAAACTAATGTGTTTTTTTGAAAATGCCACAATTAAATCAAATAAATGTCTGTATTGTACAAAAAAAAGTAGCTGCCGCTGGCAAACTGACACTCTTTCCCTCTTTCATATTTTGAGTCACTTCTCAAAAAGTAACTGCGGGATATTTATGAAATTGACCGATTTGTTTAGAATATGTTTGGGGAATACGATGGTGGTATTTATGTTGCAGTAGAACAGTTGTGTTGGAAGTTATATTTTGTTACAGTTGTCCATTAGGGACCGTCACTTGTGACACCCGAGAGGCTCGTATGAACTAACAAATGATTTATTCGACCCAATGATATAACAGTGTAATATTAATCTATAAAAAAGTTTTAAAATATGGATAAGTTGGAATTGGGAATTTTTAGCATTGTTGGAATGTCGAATCGTGAAGTTGAGAAATTTCTTGTTGAGAAACTCTGGGTAATAGACACCACGCCGCGCCGGATCCGCGCAGCAATGCCCCCCGATTCGGCGGAGCCTCCTTGATCGTATTTTTATTGTAATAGAACATTTAAGTTGAAATTTAAAAAAAAGTTTAAAAAGAGAAAAAATGAATGTATTTTGACATGACAATGAATGACAGCCACGAGGGAAATGTTAATAAAATACAGAAATGTCACTTTTTTTACAACATAAAAATAAAATGTCGGGTCGGTACGTAACATTCTCCTCTCCGCATTTAAAATATAATAAAAAAAATATATAAGAACCTTGGGGAGGGGGGAGAAACACACTCGTCATCTTGTTCGGCGGCTTAGGTGCGAGCGGCAGTCCATCCATACGCGTGCATCCCTCCCAAGCCACCCGCCCTCTATCGCTCCCAATGGATTCAGTTTTACTGTGGGTAGAGGGGGGTGGAATTTTGGGTGACGGGAAAATAAATGCAATTTTCCCTTCTGTGTAAGAGATTTCAACTGTACACTAGTCTAATATATTTTCACTCCTAGTGAGCAGAAGAGTGGGATTGAAAATAGGGATGCATGTTTGACGTTTTAAAGCTATGGGAGGGGAGGGGGGGGGGGGAGGGGGTTGTCAATGGATCGCCGTATTTGATTTGTGCCTTTGCTGCTGCCTATTTCTGTCTTTATTCATGAGACTTCACATAGCCATACACACAATACCTTGTTATTTTTTTAACCAAGGTCATATGACGAGGTAACACCTGAGCTGGCACCCAAAGCAAACTGAATAGACGTAAGAACATTGGACTCCGATCCGATTTATCGTGCATCAGTCCCTTATACACGCCACCATAACGTTTGAATATTTTTAGATGACTTTCTGGTATTTTAGTAGCGAAGGATCGCAGGAATTCCACAATATTCACTGACATTGAACGCTTTCCTTTCGGGGGCATACTAAACGTAGGGTCGCAAGAGTTCTTCGAAGTCTGTTGTTGAAAGAATGCAACCTTCGTAAATTTGCGCACTGAATTGTCTTCTTGTAGATCGGTGGTTCCCAACCTTCAGATGACAACGCATTTGAAAACCACGCTTCTTCTTATAGCCCAGTAGAGATAGGATTTTGGGTTGCAAAAAATGGAGTAGTTTTGATTTTCGGGTATGTTGTATGTATCGACCCCCTCGTGAAAAATCCAAGTTTTCGACCTCCCACCCCTTGTGCGTTTTCCGCCATCTTGAAAAAACCGCTAAAAAAGGCACTTTTTGAAGTTTTTCCTCACTAACTCGTTTCCAGTGCATTTTAGGCTAAAAGTTACTATTACAATTTTAAAGAGCATTAAATTTCCTACAAGTTTCATGTTTAACATATTGGAAAATTCTGAACATGTACTGAAATATAGGGCCGTGAAAATCTATAAAAATTTCAAAAAAATGAAAAAAGTCAGATATGTCGTTAGTTTTACTTGAATAACTTTTTTCTGTGCAGCTTAACGTAAAATGCATAATAACCAATCTTGTAGAGGATTAAATGTACTACAAGATCTATACAAAATATTTGTAATTACTATGAACAGATGCCGAGAAATGTTGAAATAACAATTTTGGTGAAAGTTGATTGTAAACTGCAAATATCACCCTTTGTTGAAATTAGTATTCCTGAATGTAATATATTTAATCGATTATGTATGTAATATATACATGTAGTTCACGTATATAGTACATGAACTTGCATGCAATATATGAGATTTATTATGTCAAATTTAGAAAAATACAAAAACTTTATAATGTAATACACAAATTTTTAAGCATTCACAAATACCTATATTTAAACATAATAAACTCAAGTTAAAAATCCATCATAGAATTTTTGTTGTTTTAGCCCAGGTGTGCTTGATGTGTATAGTTCATTACTTCGACCAATAAGCAGTAGATCGTCTAATTCGTCTTTTTCCATGTTCAATTCAACCCCTGGTGCATTACTGCAGGACTCGAATCCACAATGAAGACATACTCATCGAAGACCTGCTTTTTTGCAGCCGTATTTGTTACCACAGGTCTTTTTGCATTGGCACGAAATCATGTTTAGCAATGCCTGTGGAGCTGGTTCTTTATTCATTGGGATTGGAGTTAGGCCACCAATATCTTTCTTCCAGCCCCAGTTGAGAGCGTCTTTTTCATACCCCATCCAGGTTTGAACTTGCAGATAAGTTCTATATGCAGGATATTGAACTGCATCCCTAGTTGGAGGTAGTCGGGCCAAATTGAATTTTGTGTTCGTAGCAGCTTTAGCAAAGCGAAGATACCGCAACTCATCTATAGAAGTGTTTAGGTCACCGCCGTAAAGGGACACAAGGAAAGTTTCAGTGGCTTCCATGATCTTTTCTTTTTCTGCAACTGGATCTTTGAAAATGGTAACATTTTCATTGTGGAATACATCACTTTCTAATGTAGTACAAAACTTCATTTTCCCCTTCCCAAATAGAGTGGAGGTTGTATAGCAGCCACTTATCGCATGTAGAAAAAGAATGTTTTCCACAATATTTATATATTTGAAAGATTTTTTGGAGTACAAAGCATCTGCCATGTTGCTCCTACCAGATTTGCAAAAGAACACATTGTCTGGTGCTAAAGCTGTGACCAATACTAAAAGGTCAATGTCTTCACCAATAACTACAACAGAATCGTATGCAGAAGACAATGAAATGGCAGTTTTCACAATTAACACATCTGCGTCTTCTGTAGCCTGCTTGGCGACCATTTGTGCTTGCTGAAATGCAGTATGAAGCAATGAGATGAAGCGTGATTTGTGTTTCTCGTTCGATAACAATTTATCCTTTGGCATCTGCGGAAACATTGTTCCATCAAATATAACGTCTGCACAAGATTGTAGCCTGGAACGACGTGCTCTTTCAGTGCTTTTTGTACACCTTTTATTTTCTTCAGCGCGGTAACCATCGAAGACTACCACAGCATTTTGACCATGATGTCGCTGTACGTAGGTCACATATTTTTTAAAAATTGTTGAAAAGCACGCGCTGCGATTCCAGTAAACTTTGTGTAGGAGGTAGCCCCAATCTACTACATCAACCTTGCTTTTTCCCATGTCTGTGTCACTTGGCAAAGGCGTGAAAGCAGAGTAAAATGTGGATTTTGTCCCTTTACGTATACCTTCCTCTGAGAAAAGTGACAATGGAAAGGGAGCCAGTTCGTACTCGAAGTATTTTTTAAGATCGTCACATTGCTTTGAGATTAGCATCCTGTGGAAAATCATGAAAGGATCTATTGCTATTTTACCTTTTTTCATGTTGATGTTATTAGTTACTGTTGCAAGAGAAACCACTACATCTTTACGTCTGAAATGTTCTTTCATGGACAGTTTTCCACACAAAAACACTTGATCGTCTATCCAAAGTGTATTTTTTCTGCTTTTCCTCGAAATCCTTAGGTAAATCGTTGCTATAGAGGAAGCAGTGATTTTTGAAAGTGAAAACACGTTCATTCGACGATCTACAGGATGGTCCAGGCGCAGGCTGAGAAGCTGCCCTTCGGAGGTAAGATGCAATCAGCTGGTCATTATTATAGTTCTTTTGGCATGAAGTATGAACCCTGACTTCGTTCACATTACTCAGAAAAGCAGAATGAGTTGAAAGTTTATGGTTTACACTGGACTCACGTAATCTATTTACACCTCGCTCTTTCACTACAAACGTTTCACCTTCACTCAAACTTTCAGCACAGATAAAGCACACAGTTCCATGTAAACCCGACATTTTGAACAAAAGAGCAGACACTACAGAACTTAAAAACAAAAAACGAGCAAACACAACAAAACGAGAACCGAAACTCCTACAAGTGGAAATATGCAAGAGAAGGAAGGGAGAGGCTGGAAGGAAAAGTACGTGTGACATTGTTATTGTTATTTCAACATTTCTCGTCATCTATTGATAGTAATTACAAATAATTTGTATGGATCTTGTAGGACATTTAATCCTCTACAAAGTTCGTTATTATGCATTTTATGCTAAACTGCACAGAAAAAAAGTTATTCAAGTAAAACTAACGACATATCTGACTTTTTTCATTTTTTTGAAATTTTTATAGATTTTCACGGCTTTATATCTCAGTACACGTTCAGAATTTTCCAATATGTTATACATGAAACTTGTAGGAAATTTAATGCTCTTTAAAATTGTAATAGTAACTTTTAGTCTAAAATGCACTGGAAGCGTGTTATTGCGGAAAAACTTAAAAAAGTGCCTTTTTTTTAGCGGTTTCTTCAAGATGGCGGAAAACGCACAAGGGGTGGGAGGTCGAAAACTTGGATTTTTCACGAGGGGGTCGATACATACAACATACCCGAAAATCAAAACTACTCCATTTTTTGCAACCCAACCCATTTTTTTGAGCTATCTCTACTGGGCTATTAAATCCATCAGAACTGCTTCCACTTTTAACATCCATTTGTGATGTCGCCTCCTTCAGATTGCTTAAAAACTGAAGGGAATAGTGAGTGTTATCCCTTTTATTGTCGACTGTAGATGATCATTGATATCTGTTCGAATCTAAAACTAATGTGTTTTTTTTGAAAATGCCACAATTAAATCAAATAAATGTCTGTATTGTACAAAAAAAAGTAGCTGCCGCTGGCAAACTGACACTCTTTCCCTCTTCCATATTTTGAGTCACTTCTCAAAAAGTAACTGCGGGATATTTATGAAATTGACCGATTTGTTTAGAATATGTTTGGGGAATACGATGGTGGTATTTATGTTGCAGTAGAACAGTTGTGTTGGAAGTTATATTTTGTTACAGTTGTCCATTAGGGACCGTCACTTGTGACACCCGAGAGGCTCGTATGAACTAACAAATGATTTATTCGACCCAATGATATAACAGTGTAATATTAATCTATAAAAAAGTTTTAAAATATGGATAAGTTGGAATTGGGAATTTTTAGCATTGTTGGAATGTCGAATCGTGAAGTTGAGAAATTTCTTGTTGAGAAACTCTGGGTAATAGACACCACGCCGCGCCGGATCCGCGCAGCAATGCCCCCCGATTCGGCGGAGCCTCCTTGATCGTATTTTTATTGTAATAGAACATTTAAGTTGAAATTTAAAAAAAAGTTTAAAAAGAGAAAAAATGAATGTATTTTGACATGACAATGAATGACAGCCACGAGGGAAATGTTAATAAAATACAGAAATGTCACTTTTTTTACAACATAAAAATAAAATGTCGGGTCGGTACGTAACATTCTCCTCTCCGCATTTAAAATATAATAAAAAAAAAATATATAAGAACCTTGGGGAGGGGGGAGAAACACACTCGTCATCTTGTTCGGCGGCTTAGGTGCGAGCGGCAGTCCATCCATACGCGTGCATCCCTCCCAAGCCACCCGCCCTCTATCGCTCCCAATGGATTCAGTTTTACTGTGGGTAGAGGGGGGTGGAATTTTGGGTGACGGGAAAATAAATGCAATTTTCCCTTCTGTGTAAGAGATTTCAACTGTACACTAGTCTAATATATTTTCACTCCTAGTGAGCAGAAGAGTGGGATTGAAAATAGGGATGCATGTTTGACGTTTTAAAGCTATGGGAGGGGGAGGGGGTTGTCAATGGATCGCCGTATTTGATTTGTGCCTTTGCTGCTGCCTATTTCTGTCTTTATTCATGAGACTTCACATAGCCACACACACCTACATACACACAATACCTTGTTATTTTTTTAACCAAGGTCATATGACGAGGTAACACCTGAGCTGGCACCCAAAGCAAACTGAATAGACGTAAGAACATTGGACTCCGATCCGATTTATCGTGCATCAGTCCCTTATACACGCCACCATAACGTTTGAATATTTTTAGATGACTTTCTGGTATTTTAGTAGCGAAGGATCGCAGGAATTCCACAATATTCACTGACATTGAACGCTTTCCTTTCGGGGGCATACTAAACGTAGGGTCGCAAGAGTTCTTCGAAGTCTGTTGTTGAAAGAATGCAACCTTCGTAAATTTGCGCACTGAATTGTCTTCTTGTAGATCGGTGGTTCCCAACCTTCAGATGACAACGCATTTGAAAACCGCGCTTCTTCTTAAATCCATCAGAACTGCTTCCACTTTTAACATCCATTTGTGATGTCGCCTCCTTCAGATTGCTTAAAAACTGAAGGGAATAGTGAGTGTTATCCCTTTTATTGTCGACTGTAGATGATCATTGATATCTGTTCGAATCTAAAACTAATGTGTTTTTTTTGAAAATGCCACAATTAAATCAAATAAATGTCTGTATTGTACAAAAAAAAGTAGCTGCCGCTGGCAAACTGACACTCTTTCCCTCTTCCATATTTTGAGTCACTTCTCAAAAAGTAACTGCGGGATATTTATGAAATTGACCGATTTGTTTAGAATATGTTTGGGGAATACGATGGTGGTATTTATGTTGCAGTAGAACAGTTGTGTTGGAAGTTATATTTTGTTACAGTTGTCCATTAGGGACCGTCACTTGTGACACCCGAGAGGCTCGTATGAACTAACAAATGATTTATTCGACCCAATGATATAACAGTGTAATATTAATCTATAAAAAAGTTTTAAAATATGGATAAGTTGGAATTGGGAATTTTTAGCATTGTTGGAATGTCGAATCGTGAAGTTGAGAAATTTCTTGTTGAGAAACTCTGGGTAATAGACACCACGCCGCGCCGGATCCGCGCAGCAATGCCCCCCGATTCGGCGGAGCCTCCTTGATCGTATTTTTATTGTAATAGAACATTTAAGTTGAAAGTTATGTTATGTTGAAAAATGCGAGAATTTGCGATATCCTAAATAGAAAGAGTTGTATCTATAAAAATTAATAAAAAAAAATTCTTTGGAGAACTTTTGTGTATATAATGTTACTAGCGAAAGTACACGTTCTTCGCCCGGGGGATAAATAAAATGACAAATTACAGATAATATATATATATATATATAGATATACACACACACAGAGAGAGAGGATAAATGGCCAAACTGGTTAACACGGTCTACCTTCCTCCACACAATTGGTGTGTCGTTTATCCATGGCTGATATTCCACTCCTCCCCATGTGGGGTACTACAGAGAGAGTACGAGGGGAGAATGGTGGGTGAAGAATGGGCATATTTTAAACGTCTGACTTTCCGCTACACGATAGAATGCCATTTGTCCCCATAGGTTGATTCCATGTGAAGTTAAAATGGACCAAACTCCATTCCTTATAAGAGATATCTAGAAATTATGGGATTTTTATCGGTGTATTAGCCACCAAATAATATGGGGATACCCCCCCCCCCAAAAAAAAAAAAAACATTTTGTGTGACGGCATTGCTCCCCAGTTTCCCAGTGCATAAGGTGTTCGGCTGGTAATCAGAGGATTGCGAGTTCGAACCCGACTGATGGACTTGACAAAGAATTGCAATAATGTAGTAATCTTGCGGTCGGAGGGTTGCCAGCTTCGCAACTAAAATACTAGGAAGTCGTTTAAAAATATCCAACAAATTATACTGGAATGTATGCGGGACTGGTGCACGATAATGGGTCCATCTGACGCCTATGAGGTTGCGTTGGGTGCCAGCTCAGGTGTTGTCCTCGTCATCTGACCATGGTTCAAAAATACGAGGCATTGTTATCGTGTCTTTCCTTTGGTATGGGCCCCGAACCGTCGCCAATAGTCCAATGTGCAGCTGTAGTGCGACGTTGATCCACCAAACCTTCGTCGGCCTTTCACTTGAAGTGTCTCCAAACAAGGACTCGTTTTCCGTCCCGCGGAAGTCTCGTGTTTCCTCCCGATCGCTGCCCGGAAGTGGTGGGACCCGGGAGGGATTTCCTCTCGAGGAATTCGCTTTCGAAATCTCTCCGGGTTATTTTTTTTCCATCACTCCTCGCGTCTGCTGTTGTTGTAGCCTCAAATACTCCCCATTTATTGCTTGCTTTCATTTTATAAAAGCGTGTTCTTTGAAAGTATTTTTTACACGATTGTATTCTAACCTTCTAAGATAATCGCACTCTTTTTTCCCCCTTCTTCGATGGATGCGGAAAGAAGGATAAAAGCATTCTTTATTAGGATCCAACTCATTCTCTTGTTCTCTAACAAAAGCTAGCCTGCGGGTGGCCGAGTGGTTAGAGTAACGGACTTGTAACTAGAAGGTTGTGGTTCGAAACTCGATTTTGCAGTGAGGTGTAAAATCGAGGCGTTTCCCATTTTGTTCCTTGTCATGCGCATATAAAAAATATCCACCGTGGTAAGGGGACAGGTGCACGTTAAATCTGTTCTCGCGCCGTATCAGGTGTGTGGATTGCCGTCTCCACGTGTTGTTCTCGTGGCTCGTCGTCAACGTCCGATGGTTTAAAAATACGAGGTAGTGTTACAGATATTTCCTTCGGCATAGATCCCAAACCGCCGCAAATTTTCCATTCTATAGATTTCGTGCGAAGTGAACTTAAACCAGCATTTTTGGCAGATATAAATGAAAGGGAGGATATGTTGTGTGAAACCCATACAACTCCTCTGCGCCCCTCCCCTTCTACATAGGGGCGGCCGTCGGCGTCGTATCTTCAAGTAGCCAGAGAAGATCGCAAGTTTCAATACGATTTGGACTTGACAAAGTGAAGCAGTAGCGATTTTCGCTTTACGGATTGGAAGTTTGCCAGGTCCACTCCTAAATTACAAAAGTTGTCCAAAAATTCCACCAGCGTGCATACGGAACTGGTGCACGTTAAATCTGATCGGGGGTCCCATGTCCTGACGCCTATTGAGGTTGCGTCGGGAGACGACTCGTGGTTTGACCCTTGTTCAAATATACGAACAAGTGTTCTTCGTGCTTTTCGTTCGAGATAGACCCCAAACCGTCGCCAATAGCCCACTGTGTAGCTCCAGTGCGACGTTCATTCAACCCGTTGAAGTTGCGGAGGCCTTTCCTTCGAAGTTTTTATAAAATATGGAGGTGATTTTTATGGGTCTTTTATTGTGAACAAGAGAGCGGACTCGAAACGGGCACGAAAACTTCTCTCTCACATATTCGCCCTTCACACGAGTGCTGCAGGCGCCCTCCCCTTTGCTCGCATTCGTACGATTTGGAATTGGGGGGGGGGGGGGGGGAAGGGGGGTTGGTCACGAATCACAAAATCGATAACTCGACATTTCCGTATCGTTTGCCCGTTCAATTAATAACCGACATTTGGCTGTAAAAGTTTTCATTGTTGCTCTCTTTTCTTCTTCGTGTGGCAAGAGTCGTTTCGACGGGGGAAAAGGGAATTACCCCGAGAACGGTTCGACAGATGTTTCTAAACGAACCTCCTCCCCCATTTTAAATGACTGTCGATAAATGAACGTTTCCCTTTTTTCGATGGCACTTTTTTTTCACCTCCACTTGTTCTTTTTACTTATTCATTTTTCGTTCTACGCTTTCTTTTTTTTCCTCTCTACTTCCGGATTATTTTTTTAAGCGGATTTTTTCCCCTCGCTCCAATAATGGACGGTGGTAACTGTGCTTTCGCGTTTCAGGACGCCATTAAACGGATGCGTAAAAAGAGTCACTTAAAAGCCGTTACGTCTCGTTTCGCTATTCTTTGTTATTACGTCTGCATGCATTAAGAGTCCGTAAAAGGGTTGAATTCACGCTCTTTCATAGGCCCCCTTTGAAGTACAACGTAACTTCAGTATTAAAAATGTAACGTAAAAATGTAGACACGTATGTGTGGTGACAATGAATTACAATTACCATCTGTATTCCATCATCTTTAAAATAAGAATACTTAAAATGTCTTCTGTTAAGGGGATAAGTAAAACTAATTTAGAATCTTCTTTTTTGCATATTCCACTCTAAATACTATCTTTGATAAAAAAATAAGTAAATGTCAAATCTTGATTGCCGACTAGAATAGATATACAAAAAAGTAGTTTGAATCTAAAGTATTCCATTGAAAAAGTGCTCATTCTTCTGCCAACACTGGAGTGCCACGTTTGGCTTATTTATGCATACGGAAGGCGCCGAGCTCACACGCGACGCGTTTCAATAGTTGCAGTAGTGTGTGTGTTCATAGCACCAATTTGTGTTCATTTCTGCTGTAGAAAGGGATTTCATTTGCAGTGGGGGAAAAACTATTTGATATTAATAACTTTTTTAAAATTAAAGGAAATTAAATTAAACTAAATTTTTAAATATTTCAAATAACTTTACACAAACATACAAAAATAGTATAATTTTTTTCACTTAAAAAAAATAATAAATGGTATTATCTATAAAAATGTTTTTGAACTGGCAATGATAAACACCGAAATTTGAGAAAAGGTACTGAAAATAAAAATGTAAGAAAAAAATGGCTCATTTTTCCTATAATTTCTACCTTGTTGATCATTCGCAGGTCGAATGGTGTGGAGTAGCAAAGTAACCGGACCTAATACATGGGCGATAGAACTGTAAGGAGCTGTCACATTTTTAAAACTTGAATATGAAATGCATTGACTATTTATCATGTAATCATAAAATAAACACAAAACCACCGGAAATATTGAAAATAAAATCAGAACAGGAGTACTAAAGAGTAGTTAGTCAAAAACATAATTGCCAAAAATAATTGTATAAACCGCAGATGACATTGCATCACGTTCAGGTGCTACACTTTTCTGTGCTACACTTTTAAAAGTAGGAAATTACCGGGATAATTGGATAGGATAAATGGATGAAGGCACAGCTATTTGTTACCGAAAATAACGGAGTTAATTACATCTTCATTTTGCAAATATATAAACACGCCAATGAAGTTTTTGCACTACAAAAAGTAAGCTTTGTGTTTTGGGATTTCCTAATCATGACAACTGTTTTGTAAAAAATAAGCGTGCTTTAATTTCTATGAAAGTGTGTTTTTAATTGTAAAGCACGATGTTGGCAGCTGAATGGTTTGATGCTGTATCACTTCCAATAAGGCATATAATTTGATTGTAATTAAATGCATTATATGTTTGAAAACATTGCCCGATAATTTATTAAAAACTGCCTTAAATTTAGTGATTAAAGGTGACTTATGGCTCCACAGGATAATGACTCCAACGACCAGTGATACAAAGGTCTATAAATTTAAGCATAGACTTAAAAACATGTCTAATCATCTAATCTCAACAAAATTGAGAATACCAGCAGTTTACATTCTATTTTAGAATTGTTTACTTTCATTTAATTTATTTCGTAATTTAAAACGAAATATTTTAAAAAGAAGTTCATTCAGAAATTTTCTTTCAAAATGTAATATACTTCTATTTCCTTCCGAGATGGATAAAAAAAATGTTCATTCGAATTGAATAGCAAGTGAACGCAAAAATAATTTATATTTGGTTAGTTCTTTAATTTTAACAAAACGATGATTCGAAATGGCACATTTTGGTACAGAAGTATTTAGATTATAAGATTTTTTTAACACTAATAAAGGACAGGGTGGCAACATAAACGGGAAATCGGGGTATTATCACGGACATTTTAATTCTGAAAAAGTCAGGGAAAGTTTCAAAATTTTACAAAAAATCAGGGAAATTTTCAAAATTTTACAAAAAGTCAGGGAAATTTTCAAATTTAGATCATTAAAACGGCAATTATCGTGATTTATTCCGAGTAATTTAGTTGTCAATATTTCCTTTTAGTTCTGAAAAAGAATTAAAAAAAAGTTTGGTTATGCACATTTTCATATATATATATATATATATATTTTTAAACGTGAACCACTTCTGGAGGGAGAAGCAAAAGCGAAGTGCATTGAACCTTGAATTGTATGAATGACACTAATGAATATGTGATTTATTGAAGATTGGAATAGGAAATAGGAAGCATATAAAACATACATTTAAAATTGTCCACAAAAGAAATAATTTGAAAAAACTTGCTTTTTTTGCATTATCTGCTTCCAGAGAACATGTTTAATTACTATTGTGCCTGTTGCAATTGCAAAATTTGTGTTGTATGCATAAATTATTCTTTTAACTGTCAATAAGTATTGCTTATAATTTTTCATTAATAATGCAATATATTTATAGTTTTATTGTAGTATGGATAATTTGTTTCTATGCAAAGCCTGTATTGCAACATTTCTTAATGTAATTGTAAAATCGGGAAATTTTTGTGACACCATCATGGAAATTAAGGAAATATCAGGGCTTTTTTTCCAGAATATTGTTGCCACCCTGAAGGTTTTAAAAGTTCAAAAGCGGGTTGAAAAGACACAAGAACGGCCTTTTTAGGTATGACGAATCGTCGCGAAGTTTTGGGAAAGTCTCTGTCCACGTTTTCTTTATTTACGATTTCTCGGATTACTAATTTATTTTAAGAATTGAAATGTCACTCTTTTTTCAATTATTTACCGATTTTAATCCGAATTTTCCAATTTGCGTCAGTCTGTCGATGGAAAATTATCTTTCTTCTTTAAAGATCGTTGAGGACATCTCACAGCTGGACAAAAATAGAAAGAAAGAAAATGAACGCCAAGAAAAAACTGCAATCAAATCCTTCGACCAATGAAAACCGAAAATTTTGGGATATTTATTCTGCAGAGGCTGATTAGAACACAAACGTAAATTGGAAATTAAGGGTGCAAAAGAAAATGAAAACAAAATGAGTTTTTCCACCAATACATTTTATTTAAAAGATTTACCTTGGTCTTGCGTCAGCCTGATTACAGATGTACTGTAAAGGAATAATCTTAAAATTAAATAACACTATTTAAGACCTTTTTTACGCACACTTTTTTTTTTAAAGCTTCTTCTATTGTAGTTAGGGCGTATGTAACTTATGTGACATCTCATCTTATTTCGTCTATGCAACATCTGCTGAAAAATTACCTATTGTAAGAGAAATTTTATTTTTATAAGTCTCTATTTTCCTGCTTTTTTGCATGATATTATTTAGCTTAATTGTTATGAAATTTAATTTTTGTGAATATAGCTTGTTATGCTCATTTTTTAAATTGTGTGTTATTTGATAGTCACCTCCCACCCAACACACACACTTAATTAATCTGCTTTTGATGAAGCGGCGCTTCTGTCTTTCGTCGTCTCTTAATTATCTCCTTCGGCATTCTCCATATTTTAAAATATCCGCAGAGGGGAAAAAATAGTTGAACAGAAAAATTAATTGGCCCTTTTTTTCTGACATGTATTATTATTTTTTTATTGAAAGCTATCTTCTCCCTTAATTGATTTTCGTTGATTAAAATATATTGATTGGGTCGCAGTAACGACTTCATTCATTAGAGGAGAGAGAGAGAGGGTTGATTGGACCTCTTCTTCTCTCCTCTTTCGGGGATATTCTCAGACACACGGAATTGAATATACAGTGCCCCCCCCCCCCCCCCCCTGCTGTCGTCATTGTCTATCCTCTCCTCCCCCCCCCCCCCCCCCCCCCCCGTTATGTCGAAGAAGAGGATGTTAACCTATTAAACGGGTTTTCTGTCTGCTAATGAATAGATATTTTTTTCTAATGCCTCGTGTCACTTGGCAGTTTCAGTTAGTTATGGTTTAATGTTCATTGAGCACAGCAACCGCCCGCTCACTCAATTTACTCACGGAGGACAAATAATTTGTCTTCCGGACTTGTGCTGGAATGGCCTAGTTCGAGTCCTCTCTCGTGCCTGTTGTGTCGTGTGTGTTGCAGTATGAGCTATAGACCAGTGAAAGCGTAAAGCTTAGAAAGTAAAGAGAAATGGAATTACTCTCGTCTCCAAAAAAAAAAAAAAAAACTCAATGCACAAAGATTAAAAGTTACACAATATAAGTCATTTCAGGACGATGGGTTTAAGCCTGGAACCAGGCCTGTACCTAGGTACGGCTGGCACAATTGGGGGTGTGATTGTGGGAGGTCCATTGGGTTCCTTCCAAAAAGGACACCAGCGGATAAAGGGGAGAGGCGCCAGAAGGAAATGATGAGAAAAACTCCTTATACTAATTAACGGATAGGAGGGCGTTAAACATGCGTTTAGTGAAACAAGGTTGGGTCTTCATTTGGGTGTCCCTGTCCAGTCGCGAACTGTAACTTTTGTTTAAATAGCTGCGAAAACTGAAAAATTTATGAATATTATATCAGTTTAAATTTCACAGCTGTGTCCTATAAACTATGAAGTAAATGAATATGTATCTTGTTCTCTCAAGATATGATTTTACTATAAAATTGTTACCTCTTATTATACGAAATGAAACATAATTTTTTTATTAATTATTTTTGATATCGAAATTATGATATCATCTTTAAGTACTGTTTCTGCATGTTTTGAGGTATCTTGTATCCAATTTTTAATAAAAATTATTTTAATTGGAATGTTTAACTCTCCTTGTGTTTTATTGAACAAAATATTCCGAGAAAGATAAATCCCAAATATCGATGTGCAAGCTATTGATTGTCTGTCTATGGCATGAGATATGATAGACTTCACAACAATGAAGTGTTAAAAAAATGAATTCGGAAATAAAACTTTTGTTATTGTTTTTCTAATAAAACTTTTTTTTTTAAATTTTATAAGTAGCACATATTTACCTGAGCGGCACGAAGAGGAAAATATTTGCCTTGGAATCAAATTGCGTAAAAGTTGAGTTACGAAGGAAGGCAATAAAGAGCCATTTGATGCTTCCAGATTTGTGGCGTTGGTTCTAAACCTTTATATAAACAAAAAATCAATCACTTGTATTGCAACATTTCATTAACATAATTATGTGCAACAATTTTTGAAAACTTTCACTGATCACTCTTATTTATAATTCATGCAAAAGTTAAATTAGTATGTTTTTTTTTAGCAAAAATCAAATGGGATAATAACATTAAAAAAAGAGCTTTTATTAAAGACACTTGAGCACGTTGGCCAAATCTTTAGGACACACACATTCCGGCATAACTTTTCTCAATGTGTATAAATAAATAAAAAATATTGCTAATTGCACAACCATCTAAATGAACTTTCTTATAAAAAAACCCAAAGTGATTGCTAAAATAATAGCTATTTGATTCGCCGCCAATGATTTGTCAGTCTGATTCCGAAAACAACAAGAAAAAACACCCGAGAAATACCAGAAAAGGCTAGTAAAGATTATTTGCAACTTATAGAGAAGTATTCAAGACCATCTATTTCATCAAAGAATGACTGATTTAGAAATTTCGACATTTAAGAGGAAACGCATAGAAAAATATTAACTAAGAATTAATTCTTGAAAGTTGTATGAAGCGTAGCTTAATGCTCTTAAATCACCATTTTTTAAAATAAATAAATTATCTTAAGAAGGTTTGGTTTCTCAGGTTAAATTCTTTCTAAAAAATATTCCGATGATTCGAAATATTAAAGATTGTGCATTTGTTTTTAGTTCAATATTCACAATTATAAAACTATTTCAATGTATACGACATTTTATTTTATGTTAATTTATGCTAGCATATAATTAAAGAGTTCATTTTTTGGGTCATTTTGAAATATTATGCTAGGTAATATTCTTTTAATTCTGAAAAATGCTGTTTATTGCATTAAAACTTTTCTTTCATTTTGTTGCAAAAGCATATTAGTAATTTTATAAATATTTATTTTATTGTATTTTTGAAATACTAAAATTATAGTACATTTATACTATTATTATTCAGGTTGTTACATTTGTAAAAAACATACTAAACCTATTGATATCTTATTACAAAATAATTAGTATTTAATATTGTGATATTTTCTGGTAATATATATAAACATATATAATACAAAATAATATAGATATATAATTGATAGTAAAAACATTATCATCTGCGGTTTTGAAAAAGAAAAGTGAGTATTATACATTTTGATAAAATTAAGTGTGCATGTTGAAAAATAACGAATCCATGGGGAAATAATATAGATATATAATTGATAGTAAAAACATTATCATCTGCGGTTTTGAAAAAGAAAAGTGAGTATTATACGACTTATACATTTTGATAAAATTAAGTGTGCATGTTGAAAAATAAAGCCCCCCCCTCCCCCCCCCCCTGAAAATGCTCGACCACTTCTACAGCCTGTCTGCCAATGGGCGTCGATGATGCGTGTTCAAATCGTGGCATAACGCCAATTGATAGATTGGGTGGCTGCGGTCCATGGGGTCAGGCAAAACAGTTTAGCAAACCATTCCGATAATCTAGCTGAAATGACGCTTCCCGCAAACTGCTTTCCCTCCGTGCTGCGACACAATCACACTTGGTTTTTATCTCGATTTTTACGATCAGAAGGGAATCCTTCGGAAAACAATTCACGGAATTTCCTCCGTTGCGTGCACCCTCTTCTTCGGGGCGGGCCCCTTTCCTCCGCCCGATTGAAGAAAGGAGGGCGCACACCGAAGAAGCAATGTGCCCCTCTCCCTGGACACCGTCCAGTTGGCTGGTACATCGCCAAACGGCCCAAATAAACAACTGTCGGGGGGGGGGGGGGGGGGGGATCCTTCGGCTCTTCCGCATTGAGTTTTATTTCTCGGCCATGCCCATCTGCGGCCCTGGCAACACTCTGCACGTTTCCTTTTATTTAAGTTTTCCCTCGACCCTTTGCTCCGCGAAATCCTCCTCTCTCTTGGATGCTGCATTTGCGTCTGGGGTTGAATGACGGGAGTGGCCTCCTACCCACACCTTTGCCTCTATCCAAATGCGAGTGACGAATGACTGTCGCGCTACTTGCGTAAAATGCACGTGGCGCAGAAGCGGCCACCCGCAAACGGATTTCGCCTCAGTGTGACCTGCCGAGACAAGGAAATCTTTCCTTCATCCCTTCTGTCTCTTGGACAACTCTTTTGTTCAATCACACCGTGTTACCTATACTTGCCTACCTGCCAACTTGTAGAGATTCATCGTACAATATACGAATTTTAACTCTATTGTACGATTATCTTATAATATTGGACGTAGTTCACGGATAGCTCATGGATGTAGCCAAGGTGGGGGGGAGGAGGGGGGTCAGGGGTCCCCCCCCCCCCATCTTCAGGTTAAGGTACGGACCCCTACCTCTCTTTAGGTCAAAGAAAGTTGTACCACATAATAATACTACTCTAAAATACAACTACTAAAAAGCTATATCAATCTTTAAGGGGTTCGGCCCTTTCAAGACATTCAGATCCCCCCCTCCCCTTAATATTATGTAACTTTTTTTACCAATACACATAATTTTATTTTCCTGCACAACAAGAAATTAGAAATTTATTAACTACTATATAGTAAAGAAAGGACCTATAAACAACATAATTTCATGCAGAACAGAAATTCTTTTCCTCTTCATGTGTGTTATGCAATGTATGGTCGACCCCTCGCACGATTCTGCCAATGTTACCTATGCCAAATTTACCGGTTCCCCAAAATTGCATTACATTTTTCGAAAACATTATTTATTTTCGAAATTGAAGTCTGGAACTTGTCTTTTTATGTAATAAACATGGACAATTTTAAAAACTTTTTTTTTTGTGTGACTTGTAATTTGTTTTGGTATTAATATTTGATTAAAATATTTATATTATTTATACATTATTGTTTTTGTGTTTCAACCCATTCTTTGTGAATAAGCAGCATGCTTAGAATAAGTAGTCACGTTTCCATGAAATTATTACTCATTTATAAATCTAAAGTTTGTGTGGAAGAAATTAAGTAATTTCAATTCCCTTTAAAAGTAGCAACCTCCTTAATTGATTTCCTACACAACATATGCAAAATTGCTAAAATTTACTGCTACGTTTTATTGCGTTTCTGCTGCAAATCTTCAGTTTTGTTGCTACAATTTATCGTGTTTCTGTTCCAAAACTTAAAGTTTGCTACTCCAAAAATTGCTCCAAACTTGTCTTTTAGCACTTCCCATCGCTGGAATTCGAATGTATGTGTCTTCCCATATCACTATAAAGTATGGACTGTTATTCAAAGTAAACCGCCACATACGTTGCTAGATTAAAAAAAAAAAATCTGAGTTACGCGCATTAAGAATAATTTTTACCCTTGTAACAAAAATAAAGTAATTAAAATAATCAATTCTTCTGGAATAGCGGAGGAATTTGTTCTTTTAAGTTTTTTAACTGTTCATTTTTTTCTCTTTCACGGTAACGCTATTTTTTACCTTCTACAATACGATTCATCTCTAGTCAGAGGGTTGTGGGAAATCGCGTCGTTGAGTACAGCCGTAATATGAGAGTTGTGCGTTTCGTTCCTCGCCAAAACAATCACTGCGTAGAGAGAACTGTTGCACGTTAATCGGACGTGGTCCAAATTTTCTTACGCCAGCATTAGGTGCGTGTTGTCCTCGTGATCTGACCATGGAGATCTAAATGTGTTCACGTGTCTTGCTTGCAACTGCCCATTGTGTGGCTTTAGTGCGACGCGCAATGAACTCGGATGTCCGCCCACCCTTTGGCAGTTCGCGTTGTCGAAGCTGTCTCTGGAGGGTGTGAGAGAGAGAAGAGAGGGAAAGTGTTTTCATGGAGGAACGTCATTTCTGTAAACCACAGGAACGGAGATTCAACGAAAATCCATTTGTGTAAAATGGTCGAAATGCGACTGTTCGCAGTTGTATTCTTAGGAGGAATGAATGGGAAAAGGAAGAGCCCCGGATATTCGACAGATTTACTCATCCAAATCTGTTTTCAAAGCCCCGCCCTCTTCACCCCCCATCCTTCTCCCACGAAATCCAGAATTAGAAGCCCCTCTCCTTGGCAACCAACTGTTGCTAGAGGCTCCTTGTTGCTTCTCTCTCTTCCACACCCTACCTATGCAACAGGGGGAGAGGGGGGGGGGGGGGTTACGCTTGCCTTTCAGTCAGATGACACTCTGGAGACGCGGCCGTTGTCATGACGACGGCGTCGTAAAGCCGGCGCGTGACTTAACGCTATGCGGACAAATGGGGGAGGGGCTGATTGTGATGGATGGGGGAGGGAGTCAGGAAGCAGAAGGAAGAGGGGGGGGGGGGGGGGGGACTGCGAGACCAAAATTGAAAAGGGAAAATTGTCAGTGTTATAAAAGAACATTATTATTTTTATTTTTTTTGAAGTTTGAATTATTTCGAGTTTGTTTATTCGCATTAAACAGGCTTGCATTATGTCTCTCAACGTTATTTACACGTTGATCGGACGTTTTGATTCCTTCCTTTGTCTCGACACCACCTACGAAACTCAACCACCACGCGCACATCGTGCAGCCATCCCCCAATGGACACCTGATCAACTGCAAAATGAAAAGATTTTTCTTAATTATAGGAATTGACATTATAAGCAATATGAAATGAAACAGTTTTTGTGAGTACAGTTAAAGTTAAAAATAATTTTGTGCTTTAAATGCTGCAGTCGTGTATTGACCATCCACCTTTAGTTGTCTTTCCGCTGCTTCCGCCTAGGGATGAGCTTAGTAGTTATTATTAAATAACGACAGTTATTACGATATTATAATGAAATAACTAGTATATTTAACTGTTATTTGATATCTTAAGCGAGATTAAATGTCGTCAACCTAGGAATTAAGAGCCTTTCAAATGCTAAATTTTCATTAATTTTTTTTATTAGTTAATAGTAGGAATTATTTTTTATTAGAATACTGTTAATGATCAAACACCTAATATTTCAATAAATTCTTTTTATTATATAATCATATTAATTTCTCCTAATAATTTTTACATCATTAAATGCATATTAGCGATCTCAATATACACATAAAAATAAAAGCATGTAAAAATTAGTTGGTACTCAAATTTTTTCAACATACACTTTAAACTTCCATCCAAATTTTGTTTTTATTTAATAAACCGGAATATACCTGACCGTGATAAATAAGAAAATTAATAGCATTTGAAATTTAGGCTATTTAATTTACCTTTTACAATGCGACGAAGAGTACCAAAGAATCGCTTTCAGTTAAAAATATTCATTTAAATGCGAAACGCAAGCAAAATATTTTTCTCCGAACCTCCAAAGAATTTCTATGATATAAACAAAATACACTCGAAAACCGATTCACACATTCTTGCCAACCAAAACCATCTTCCCCCCACACCAAACGAATTGAACTCGTCCCCCCCTCCTGATCCTTCCCACAGAAGCACTGAACACTTCATACGAATAGTAGAACACTCGAAACAACATCCTGATACAATCAATCGTACGGTAAAGATAACAATATTGCTAACCTCCAAAAAAATATATTTTGAACCGATGAGCTCTGATATTATTATTTTTTTTTTTATCTTAATAATGTCTCGAAATGTTTGGATCGCAATTTGGACACGTGCCAATAACGAAGTGCCGTTAAATATCACAGAGTACGATAAATATTGCAATTCAATCTCGAGTAAGTTTGTCTCAACCAAGGCCACCTTGCATGTAGGATATGGGAACAAATCGTTCTTCCGTTTCCGTTTCTTTTTAGTAACACGATAATCGTTTTTTACCTGCACTTTTTTTAACCTGCTCTTTTTTTTTTTAACTTGCTCTTTTTTGATGGTTTGAGTGTTTCTGAATAAAATTTAACAGCGCATCTATTAATTGTTTGAAGAACATATTTTTTGAAAATATATATTTTAAATTTTGATTCCGATATACTGCTTTTTTTTAGCAAATAAATAACTTATTTCTTATAAATAATATTTTTAATTATCGAATATTGAAGTAATGATATTTTATAACTGTTATTCAAATATCTCTCATCACTATTTCCGTCTAATGTCCGAAGTCTCTCGAATAACTGCGCGTTCGTGTGTTTTGCAAGTAATGTAAATTAAAAAGGATCGTCGCTGCCTGCGATTACTTTTTAACTTCTGCTGCTTCATGTGCATTTTCAAATGGGAACGTTTTCCTGGCTGAAATTGAGCAGCGGTGGCGAATGTTCCTTGGCGACGAAATTCACGCGATTCCCTTCTATTTTCCCAATTCCACACTTTGAAGTGAATCGCTTGAATCTCGTCACCAAGCAGCGTTCGCCACGGCCAACCAGGAGCAGCGTTCGCCAACCAGGAAAATGTTCCCTTTTGAAAATAAGTCTCTCACTTGCACTTATTTTGTCCATGTCGTATGTAAATGCCTCGTGTTTGCAAAAAATGCGAGCCTTATTTTGATGTCCTGTATTTCTTGTTGTTGAAATTGTTTGTTTGCCTTTGAAAATGCAATGAAGGTGTTTTGACTGTGGGGCTTATGTGCGTTTTTTCTCTTTCAGGTAAGCTTCGCTTTTCTGTCTGTCTCTGTTGCAGAGGGACTCCCGAATCAGGTGACATCATTCTCTCTCTCTCTCTCGTCACTCTCGTCTTTTTGTTGCGAATCCCTCTACCCCCCTCAAAATATCACATATTTTAACTTCAACCTCAAACGAGTTGCGGATGAATGCCTCCAGAAGAGAGTACCAAAAATGGTTGCGTCTCTCGAGCAGATGGAGTGAGGGATTTTTTGAACCATTAAAAGAGCTGTAAAATATCTTCCCGTATCTTGTACCGAATATCAACCCAATTTTTGTTTAAGCAGAGATGGGACGGGTTTAATTTTTTTTAAATATATATATTAAATTTTGCAGATATAATCGTTATAATTTTGTTTTTACACGTGTGCCAAGCATATTAACATAACCACATGTTGAAACATTAATTTTTTTATTATTTTTAAATTACAGAAAAGTGAACTTTCTTAATATTAGTCAAGACACTATTTTAACTATAATTTTGCATTTTTATGATCAAAAGAATGCGTTTTAACAAACAGTTGTTATAGATTGTTATTTAAAAAAGATTTTTTTTTAAAAATATACATGAAAATAAAAATTAAAAAAAAAACTAGTTAAACTATTTTTAAAAATGCTGAAAAAAAATTTGTATTACTAATTTCTAAATAAAGTAATATGTTTGAAAATACCCTGGCAAATTTGAAACAGTTTCTTCCAATAAACCTGAACCTATATCAATTTAAATGTGATCAAACGTGTAATAAAAGTCAATTGAGTTCAAAGTTACATATTCAGGCAATCTCGTTCTACAGCTTAATATTGAATACTTCATTAGTTGTACTTAGTGCAGAACTATAATTATGGTGTCGTTAGATTCAAAATAAAATTAACTATTTTATTTTCATCAATAATATATTTTTGTGTCCCCCTTAACCAATTCCATAAAGTTATTATTATAGTCTGCCCACTTCTCCCACAACTAGGCGAAATGGATTTTATTGTAAAATCAGCTCGTCTTCCTAATTACAGCAAAAGGGTTTCAAGAAAATATACACAACTCTGAAGAACAGCCTTGCTTGTGTATAGAAAGCAGTTAGCCACTTCTCCAAGTTTTCGAAAAATAAACAACTTTCGCAAATGTGTACTTTAATTTTAATACGGCATTTCTTTCGATTCAGAATTCCCGTTGTTTGTTTGTTTGCACTGAAGTGCCATTTTTGCGTTTATTTTTAAGGAACACTTTTTTCCCAGACCCATCTCCTCCCACCTGCAGCTTTAATTGCTGTGCAAAGAGTCTCCCGCCGTCATTGCAATGGAGGCAGTCATCTTGTTTGTGTAAATTTAGTGTGCGTAAAATTCTTGTTTTCCTTTTTTCTTTTCCCGACTGAGGCGACCCAAAACGTTCGTTTCTGATGTTTGATTTGTTCTTTCTACTTTGTTTTATTTTGAATTCATACCGACAATCGAAATTGTTTTCCGAAATTAATTACGGCGCGTTGGCGCGTTATTGTGCATTCCGAAATGTCTCGAATTAGGATTCGCTTACATTTCTTCCCGCTCTCCAGCATTTATTTTTCTTTCGTTCTTTTCTCGTCCTTCGTTTGGCAACGCTTGCGACGGAGAGCCGGTTTCCATGGCAACTGTGGCGGATCCCCGGGGTTTCCCAGCAAATTTCGACCGCCAAGCTGCGGATCTCCCTTCCGCACTCTGCTGCCGAACGAGTGGAGGCCATGCACGCCTTGTTCCGCGGACTCTATTATAAGAAACACTAAATGATATTCTCGAGTTTTCGGTTTCCAAGTGGACACATGCAACTTTAAAAACTGTATAGTTGTCGAAATGGTTTCAAAAACATTGTTTGTATTCAATTTTCTTAACTGACTGTGTGTGTGTTGGCATAATTTGTATCTAATCATTTTGAGAAGGCGAATGAGCGAAATCGTTAAAATTGCGTTTGTGTCCTAAAATGATTTCCTCTCTGCCTTCCTTTTTGAATCGTGCATTTCGCCCTTTTTATCTTCTGGACCTCTCTTCCGCAGCAACGAGTGGCAACTCTTTCCAGAAACACTTTTCAGCCAAAGCACGCCAACCCCGCACTTATTTCTTTCCATATTCAACCCCTTTCTTTCTATCCCCTCCGCAATGTTTTCAAAATACTAGTCCTTTCAGCATGAAAAAAGAGTTAATTAGGGAAGAAAAAAAAAATCTAGAAACAATTTTAATCAATACTTATATATAAGAATGGAGTGTATGTCTGTAGAATCGAACAAAACCCCTCATTTTGAGTTTTCTTTACGAATTAGGATACACTGTTTTCAGAAAATCACATTAAAATTTTGTTTGTTTGTCTTTGTTAAAATTTTTACTAAAAATGGCTGTCTGTTTGTCAGGATTTAAATCAAAAACTACTGCATGAATTTTTATAAAACTTGCCACCATTTGAACAATAGTTTCTCAGTTTAAAATCTGCACTTTGTTTCATGTGGGTATCTGCAACCGTTCAAAAGTTATAGAACTTTTCCCATTCCAAAACTCCACACCCAAAACACTTTGCCGAATACGATAAATTATTTCCAATTGGAAGAATAGAATTTTTTTTTACTCTGATTGATGTGTTATTGCATTGTTAATATTAAAAATAATGAATGTGAAGTTTAATAAGTGCATTTTTTTGTTACTGGAGTTAATTTCTATAAAAAAAATATATACAACTTTTTAAATAATATTAGCTTTCAACTACATTTGGCATTCCAAGAACATTGCCAAGTGTTTTATTTTCATTTTCTGCAAAATGCATTATTTTTATCGACATCATATTACAGGCTAATATTACAAAAAGCGTTTTTAATTATTAATTTTTAGGGATTTTTATATTGCAAAATATATCTCTCTATTTAAAAAAAAAGTAAGCCCTAGGGGGAATTTTCAGTTCTTTCAATGTTATTCAGATCGTATCTCAAAATCTAAAAGTCCTAAAATTACGAAATTAAATGAATTTGTTAAGAAATGTTTGATCAATAAGAAGAATATATTTTAGTTTCAATACTGTTATTAGTTTATAAGTTATTTAATATTAAAGTCGTCGTTGATAAAATTTCGCTTACAAGTAATTTTGTCCGTCGAGTTTCTCAAACACTATTAAGAGGAGAGATCCAATTTTTTTAGGGAGTGTACAAATAGGTTTGAACTGGAAATCCAAGTAAGCATTTTTTAAAATTCGAATTAGTTTTGGATTTATTAATTTTTTTAAACATTTAAACACGCTCCACTTTTTGAAGTTTTTTCACCCTCATTTTTGAAACGTGATTTCTAAATTGCTATAAGTCATTTAAAATTACATATTTTCTTATTCAAATATTCATTTTTCCAAGATGGCGGCCAACGCCGAAGTGGTGCAGGTGTGTAAAATCAATGTATCGCACAGAACCCTTTTTAGAATAGATTAAAATTGTTTCCAGCTTTCCCGGATTTTTTCCCGAATTGAATCCTTTGCTGACTGGAGTAAATCCGGAACGTTGGGTCCGACAGCGCGCGAAAAGAGTTCTTTCCCAAGAGAAGCATCCTCCGCCTCCTCTGTCGAGGAGGAGTACAGAGATGGGGGGTGATTTCCGTCCCGGAAACGCGTTCATTGCCGGTCGTTAACTTAACTGTGACCATCTCTTTCGAAAGAGGGGAGGGGGGGAACTGAGATTCTCCCCCCCGCGGATGTCGTAAAATTCTAAACGGCCAACCCGAGGCCTCGTCCCTTCCAGTGGAAGAAGACCGGGAGCAGGCACATGGAGCCGGTTGCCATGGAGACGGAAGCATCCCACTCCACATTTTTGCAACAAGTATGCGGAGAGAAGGTCAACGGGGGGCTCCCGAAAAGGGGACGGGGTGAATGCCCAACAGAGTGCGGCTTATGGCCAAAGCGGACGTTTGGGGCGCCGGACTAAAGAGGGCGTCACATTTTTCTTAAAAATGGGAAGACAATAAATGAATTCAGTTGGATATGTGTTGTCAACATTTAAAATTTTTGTAGATTTATACTTTGTAATTAAATTCTATATTACTGTTAAATAAATTTTTCTTTGAGATTCATTTATTACATTTTTGCTGCCTATACAATATTTTACAGAAGTTGCTCGGATTTCTTTTTTTAACTTTGACACTGCACGTCAGTGATTTTCTGAAATTTTTGTTCCTTAGTGAAAATAAACCAGTATAATTTTTTTGTTGACATATTTAGAAATTCCAGTAATTAAAAAAAATACACAATTGTCAAAATTGTCTTAAAAAATTATTTGAGTAAATGAATGCTTCAAAATTGTGTTTGCTTGTGTCAAAGAAATTCTTTAGGCTGTCCCTGCGAACAACCTTTGGCCCTGTAACAAAACAAATCGGGTGCGACTGTATCGGAGCTCGGCTTGAAAAGGATGATACGAGAATCGTCATTTCAGCAGAATAAAAAAAAATTGGAATGAATAGCCCTGATGGTCCAGTCAGCAAATGGTTCAATGCGGGAAATTTTGTGTTTGTTAAAAGATCTCTCTGTTGAGAAGTTTGGAAAATTTAATAAAATAACTTCTTTTTTTTGTACCCAAGCATCAACTTGTTAATTTTCACGAATCACCGTTTCATATGTGCAACTGCCCAATGGAAGCTCCGTCAGAACAGGCTCGGCGCTTGGGCGACTCTTCCATTCCGCCTTCTGTTTGCCTTGGCACCCCGCCGCGAAGAACGAGCACACGGACAGGAGATGCGTGTAAGGAGAGCGAGGCCCAAAATACCCCCCAATCCAAACACTATCCAGATGTCCTTGAAAAGATAAGGAATCATACTTCGTGTTGTCTTGGTAACACACATCATCCTTCTCTTCCAGTGATAAAATACGGTCCTCTAGGGTTGCTGCTCTTCTCGTGTTGCGCTTTTGTCTTTGGTGATTGTCCGCGTCACAGTTATCGGACTGAGGGACGGACCACCCCTTCAGTCCGATGAGCGCAACAGAACTTTTGGCTGTTGCGCTTAACAGAGGAGACGCCGGACTCAAGGGGGCGCCAAATTTTGGTGAACAAAAAACACGGAAATAAAAGTGAACATTTATTTGTTTAAAAATATCAAATCATCACCTATAACGAGGTGTCATAATATTTAAATTTACATAAAATAGCTGGGGAGGAGTGGATTTTCGAGCTGTATCGCAGCGATTACGTTTCCCGGTGCCGATGCATGGCTATTTTAAACAAAAATATCGTTATTGGCAAAATCATTGTAATCAAAATTGCTGTAAAAAATATCAGGGATGGGAATCCTGGGCCAAAAGTGGTATCCTGCGCCAAATTGCTACAAACCACATTTATGGCGAAAGTTGATGGTTCAATGTCTTTCGTTGCATAATGGCGTTGTTTTAAGAATTTTTGGCTTATGAAAACTCTGGAATTGTATATATTTACTATACTCGGCCTGCCTTAGTTTGTTTTATGAAATATTGATATTCAATCTAAAAAAAATTCAGATAATTTCACAAAAATTTAGCATCTTTCACATCTAGCAATATTTGCGATCTTCATCAAACGGGAATGATATCTCTCGGAAGTTGAGATGATTATAACTATAATTTCGGCATATCTACCGAATGCAACTTTCAATTGGCGCTCTTTTTTTAATGCATGGAAACCTTGAAAATGCAGAAATTCGCTAGACGTGATCTGCTGCGATCTCTCTCCGTTTGAAGGCTTTCCATCCTTTTGCATCTGATTTATAAATTCATATATTTCATTACTTCCTGTTTTATCATGATTTGTTTTGCAATACTTAACAAAATTGCATTACATTTTTCGAAAATATAGTTTAATTCACGAAATTGAAATTTAGGACTTGTCATTTTCAGTAATAAATATTGATTTTATTTTAATAAATAAGCTCGTTTCTTTTCGTTTGGTTGGTATTCAAATTCCAATTTATATTTTGTTTAAACGTTTATATATTTTTATTATTATATTAATTATTTTTATTTTAAATTTTCCTTTATCACAACCCTCCCACTTAAAAAAAACATGGCTTTTATTTACCTTTTTGGAAGTTTTAAATTTCTTGTTAAACTAACTTTTTAGTGTGTAATTTTTAATGATTTATATTAATATGTTTAAAATAAGTAGCAAGGTTAGGTCGGTGTTTTGAAAAAAGCTTCTTTTTTTTGTGACTTGCAATTCGTTTTTGCATTAATATTTGATTTAAATGTTTATATATTTTATACATTATTTTTCTTTTATTTGAACCTTACATGCTTAAAATAAGTAGTAGCGTTGGTTTTCCATTAAATTATCATTCTTTAATAAATCTAAAGTTTGTGTAGAAAAAATGACCAAATGTGTTGTTTGATTTTTTTCAAATTTGTCATGAATGTTGCTTGAAGTTGTTAAGATATGTTTTTGTTGTTGTGACGCCTATATATTAATCTGGTGAAGGGGGGGGGGGGGGGGGGGGATGCAGTTCCTCTCTCCATGCAACTCAACTCTTTGTTGTATCATTCTCCGATTGCGACTGCAGCAAAACTAAAAACAAATTCGTGATTATGTGATAGGGAACATAGTTTTTAACAGATGCATTGCAAAAAAGTTCTTTTGTAACGTGTCAGGAAACATATATGGGCTGAAATGAAGAATCGTTCGCAGTTCCAACAAGGTATATTTATTAATTCCTACTCTTTGCAATTCTCTCCAGACGTGTTTTGGGCTAGATGGAGACGAGCGATTAGAGCAACACGGACTCTTAATCCGACAGTTGTGTGATTTGTATCTCGAATTGAGAATGCAGCGAGCTCATGTTCGGAGGGTTGCCTGTTTCGTTCCTCGTCGTCAGCAGCAACAAAAATAAAAATATCCCCCGCATATTGCACGACCTTCCTGTTCCTTTTACTAAGTGAAGACTAAAAGTGATAAACCGTTTTCCCCAAACCAAATTCAGTCCATAGGATTAGGAACATTCGCATTAGTCATTAGCGATCTCTGTGCACACAGCTCTTTCGGACCACTCAGCGGACTTATCGGGCACTTTTCACGTTTACCATTGTAAATTATTTATCTTTTGACACTTTAGTGCGAAAAACGATATTTGATTTTTTCTCTCTCTCAATCTCTTTTGGCACTTTTATCGTTTACCAACTTTAATCTTCAATTCAACCTACCAACTGGGTGCCATGTTTGTCAGCAAATGAACGAATGTGAGAATGATGCGTGTGTGTGTGTGTGGGCTACTGTTTTGAAAAATGCTTTCGAAGGTTTCTTTCTTTATTTTCAATTGTCTCCGCCGTGGCCAAGTTGGCGAAACATCTTCCTTGATGACAGTCCTGGACTCCCTCTCTCTCTCTCTCTCTCTCTGGATAATGTCGCATATCCACACGGGAGGAGGGGGGGAGGCGGATTACCTTCCCGTTGCCATGATGACGAGAGCGAAGGAAGGAGGCAGTTGCCCCTGGCAACGGTGATGTAGCTGCCGCAACATCGCGTCACTTGTTCGCGTTCCGAATGGAGCTGGACGTCCGATGCGTCATCCGCCTCCTCCTCCTCGATTGTTGGGGGGGGGGGGGGGGGGGGGGAAGCACTCACCCCTGAAAAAGTGCTCTTTCACTCTTTGGGGAGGGGGGGCAGTCAACTGACCTAGAGAGAGGTGTGGAGGTGTTCTGTCAATAGGCTTCTTCCATGGAGTTGCGTCCTTCCGAAGTGGGACTACTTATAAGAAGAATACGATTACTACTTAAGCCCATTTCACAAAACTAAATTCTGTCACAGCCATTCCAATGCGATTTTTCGACGTATGTTTGGGGTCACACCGCTTTCTAATAAACAAGCTTAAAAGTCGACCGCAAATTTTTTTATCACTTTTTTTTTTTTTGGCGATTTGTACTTTTTTTGAAAATTATACTTTTGTTAAAACGCTTTTTACTCCTTATTCACTTCGCTCGCTTTCACATGTTTCCACCAAATCGTTTTACTCTGCCTGTTAGTATGACTTGCGATGTCATTAATCGTATAAAACTTTGTTGGTTTTATTTTGTATAATAAGTTTAACAGGAGTACTGAAACATCATATGGACCAGGAAATAACTACCTAAAAAGAAATAATTATAGGTTATGAGAATTGGTGAGAGAACTATCCTTTATTAGTTAATACTTCAATATGTACTCGAAAATAGATATTCTTAATGCCGCCGTAACCACTGGTATGGAAGTTAGGCCTGATAGTCCAGTCAACAAAGGGTTCAATTCGGAAGAAAAAAAAACAGGATTGCTGAAAACAATTTTAATCTATTCTAAAAAGTGTCCTGTACGATATATTAATTTTATACCCCTGCACCACCTAGTAGTAAAATCCCGATTACAACCTGTACTTCTTAAAAACAAACGCCCTCACCTTTTCGGAATCATGCCCATCTCTCACTCAATGTGTACGTATTCTACGTTCTCAATAAATAGAACACTGCCTAAATTTTTTTTAATGGTGATGTTTTATGTCTTTTAATACTATCCTTTTAAAATTAATAGACCCCCAGCTATATTCTACTCTATTTTATCAATAACCAAAAAATTATAATTTTTTAAAAAAAGAAATATAGTAATCATTTAGTCCAGGTTTTTTTGCAACGACAGCCTTTTTGCGGGAAATGATATTTGCAGAAAGTGCCGGTCCTTTATTTGTTGTGAACTAACCGATTTTTTGTAATATTCCATTCCAAGTCATTTTATTCTCAGTATCTCAGTTTATTTTTTTTATCTACTTTTGGATTTAATGATACGTTCTAAAAGAATAAAATTGAAGAGAGGCTTCTGTAGGAGGCAACTATATTAACTTAATGCTAATTTTCTTAAAGGATTTTCGCAAATAAGTTGTACCCTATGTTGTATGGGGGAGAGATTTCTTGGCTCTATCCCCATATGTGTGGAGTTGTGGGATACATTTCTCACCTGCTTTTGCAATTTCTGGAATCGCAAATTGAACACTTTTCTGCTGAAGACACAACTGATTAATCTAATTAATATATTCTAAAAGACAGGACACAATAGATTTTATTACTTAATAATATTTCTAATGAATCGAATTACAGGGCTGTCAAAGGCGACTAAAGCGACTTTTTTTTTTTAAGATTCGGTGACTATGGCGACTATTTTTGTTAAAATAGTACCAAAAGCGACTATTTTCATCAAAACCCTCTACTTTTTTTAGGTTTTGGCGACTTTTTTTTGATAACTTTTTTTTAACAACACTAATTTTCAACTAATATTTCACAGAATCACGCACCGTTTAACTCATTTTGAAGTATCACGTAATCTGATTGGCTGTTGCATACGGCGCCAATGTACTGCTATTTGGCGATTCTAAAAGACAAACAGTCGAAGAATCAACACCATTAAACTCTGCAGGATGTGTTTACAAGTAAATAATACTTGCCAAGCATGTTTATCACCAATATACATCGCTTTCTTTACCTTTTAGAGAGCAATTTGCGTTTAGGTTGCGTGTGTTACTTCTAGAATTCACTGCGCAAAGCAAAGACCATTAGATGTCCTTTACTATCAATTTAATAAATGTATCAGTTTTTTTTTTTTAAATTTTCTAAAAAATTTCCAAATATACTCGCGTATATTCCGAAAAATGTTAGTTAAAATTTTCAGTTAAATGTGTAGCCTATATGCATGTTAGTTAAAATAATTGCATAAAATAGCTGGGAAGGAGTGGATTTTCGAGCTGTATCGCAGCGATTACGTTTCCCGGTGCATCGCATTTTAAACAAAAATATCGTTATTGGCAAAATCATTGTAATTAATTAATTAATTGCTGTAAAAAATATCAAGGATGGGAATCCTGAGCCAAAATTGGTATCCTGCGCCAAATTTCTACAAAACTTCGCTCATGAAAACTCTGGAATTGTAGATATTCAGTATACGCGGCCTGCTTCAGTTCGTTTATTGTTTTTTCGAAAAATCGATGCTCAATCTAAAAAAATTCAGATAATTTCACAAAAATTTAGCATCTTTCACATCTAGAAATATTTGCGATCTTCGTCAAACGGGGAAGATATCTCTCGAAAGTTGAGATGATTATAATTATAATTTCGGCGCATGTATCGAATGCAACTTTCAATTGGCGCTCTTTTGATACGTTTTTTTAATGCATGGAAACCTTGGAATTGCGAAAATTCGGTAAACGCGATCTGCTGAGATCTCCGTTTCAAGGCTTTCAATCCTTTTGCATCAGATATATAAATTCATATATTTCATTACTTCCTGTTTTATCGTGCTTTGTTTTGCACTACTTAACAATATTATATTATATTTTTTGAAAATATAGTTTAATTCACGAATTTGAAATTTAGGACTTGTCATTTTCAGTAATAAAAATTGATTTTTTTTTAATAAAGAAACTCGTTTCTTTTCGTTTGGTTGGTATTCTTATTCCAATTGAATTATATTTTGTTTAAACCTTTATATATTTTTATTATATTAATTATTTTTATTTGAAATTTTCCTTTCTCACAACCATTCCACTTAAAAAAACATGGCTTTTATTTACCTTTTTAGAAATTTTCAAATTTCTTATTAAACTAACTTTTTAGTGTGTAATTTTTAATGATTTATATTAATATGTTTAAAATAAGTAGCAAGGTTAGGTCGGTGTTTTGAAAAAAGCTTCTTTTTTTTGTGACTTGCAATTCGTTTTAGCATTAATTTTTGGTTTTTTAATGTTTATATATTTTATACATTATTTTTCTTTTGTTTGAACGCAACATGCTTAAAATAAGTAGTAGCGTTGATTTTTCATTAAATTTTCCTTCTTCAATAAATGTAAAGTTTGTGTGGAAAAAATAAAGTAATATCATTTCCCATAGACAGTAGCATCCTTCTTAATTGATTTCATGCACAACGTATGCAAAATTGCAACACTGATTTGGGTTAGTGTATAAACCACATTTCACTGGAAAAAAAATCCACATCCTCCATTGAAAAAATATTTATATAAATTCAATAATTCTTAATTAAGAACTCATTTTCGTTAAATATTTTCAACTGCCTCAGTCTCATTTAAAGCATATGCCTTTTAAGTTTATTTAGTCAGCTAATAACCTTATTCACAGCAAATCAATTCTTAATTAGGTCGAAAATCGACATTTTAGTGTCTTAATTTCTTTGATTTTCAAAAATGAAAATTTCTAGGGATTTTGCATAAGTTAGCTGGTAAAATTAGTTAAACCTTCAAAGAACTTTATACCTGATTATCAGAATCTATTATCCCATACAAGCTTTGCAAAATAATGGCCATTTTAGAGTTGAAATTTCTTTGCTTAGGTCCCTGTTTTAACTTGACCCCTCAGCATTTCGTCTGTTTGTAAATTTACTTGTTACTCATTTATGACCAAATGTGTTGTTTGATTTTCTTCAAATTTGGCATGAATGTTGAATGAAGTCATTAAGCTCAACATATATGTGTTTTGTTGTTGTGGGGCCTATGTATTAAAGTTAGCATAGAAATCGAATCATGCATTGGTTCAACAAAAAGTTTCATAATTAGAAGTATTTGATGCAACCCTCAATTGTTCTCAGAACTACTTGTGTAAACTTTGATGGAATTAAGTAGATATCTTTGTAAAACTTAATAAATTATTCAGAGTTTAAGGAAATATTTGTATTTTTAGATTTGTGATTACATAGACAAAAGTTTTGGGTGTATTTTTTTTGGTTGAGAATTTTACTCCTATTTTTAATATGAATGCAATTAGCAAGTTTCGGGATATAAACAACTTATCATTACTACTAAATTTGGTTAAAAGACTGCAATTATAAAAGTGATTTGTTTCAATTTTGAACGTTTTTTTTTTCCTTTTCAAAATTTGTGAAAATTGTCATTATATTCCGCTTTTTATTAAACTATTGTTTGGTTTAGCAAGCTATTTGTTATAAGCTGATATTTATTAATACCAAGCTCAGCAAAAAAAATCTGGCAATATGCTGACAATTTTTGTAAATGCGGTATTTTTATAACCATTGCCTTCAGTCATATTCTATTATGTTTCTTTAAAAGTAGGCATATGTTTTTCGGGTATTTTTTATATACGTTAATTTTTTTAAAAAGTAAATATTGGTGCAAAAATCCACTTTTACAAAACAGTACTATTGTTGTACGGTTTAAAAATGGAATTTGTTCATATCTAGTTAATATATACATTTTTAATTTATGCAGTCTATTTAAGAAAATGAGTATAAAGTACATATTTAGAATTGTCTAAAAACAGTGACAATAATAAAAATAATATAAATTTGTAATATTACTTGCATTTAATAAAATGTCTTTGTCGCAATTTGTTTAACGTTTGTCGCAATTTACTGCTTTTAGTCATCTTTGCTAAATATATGCATAATTGAGGAGACTATTTAGGCTACTATTTTGATGTCTGAGGATACTAAAGCTACTATTTTCAAAGGTACAACTCAGTGGCAGCCCTGGAATTAAATGCAAATGCTTTGAAATGTCCATATCAACGCTTAGACATTTAGTGATATATTTTTTCGTCTATTAATGTCTTTTCATTATAGAAATAAGTTTAAGTTCTTTGAAATGCTCATATATAATGGGTTAGACGGGTAGAGAATGCAAATATCGCATCAATTCTGAAAAACTAAAACTTAAATTAATATTCTTTACGATCATGAGCATTTAATAAACCCATTTACACAATAATTATTAAAAACAGTTGCGAAAATCTACCTTACATAAACTTTTTCTATAATCTAAATATAATAATACATTTTTTTTAATTGAATTTCATAATAATGCAGTTACAATTAAATTAATATTAATCTATTTTTTTTTGTTAAACATATTTTTTTAATGATGAAGATGACTTTCTCGACTTTTCAATACATTATAATATTAATTTAATACGTTCTCGACTTTTCAATACATAATAATATTATTTTATTAGCCTAATATTTGAAAATGACACATGTAGACATTTGCGCCAGGTGTTAGGAATATTTCAAAATTTTGTTCTTAAGAAAAGGTTACATAATATAAAATTTGTATATGTAGCGTAGTATGAATCTTAAAAAAAAAAAAAAATACTACTTTGAACAAATTTTTATTAACAAAATACTTATTTGAAGTAACATGATAAAAATAATTAAAAACACATTTATTGTAAATGTCATTTATTTTTAAAAATGGTTTTAAATTTTGTGAACTTAATTTCCCTGTGTGTCTGATGAATTTGATATTTGACATATCTGATTTTTTTTTAATTTTTACATATTTTCATGGCTTTGTATCTCGGTACTTGTTTAGAATTTTCCAACATATTATACATAAAACTTGCAGGAAATTTAATGCTCTTTAAAATTGGTATTAGTAGCTTTTAGCCTAAAATGCACTGGAAGCGAGTTATTGAGGAAAAACTGAAAAAAATGCATTTTTTTAGTGATTTTTCCAAGATGACGGAAAACGCATAAGTTGCGGGAGGTGGAAAACGAGGGGTTCGAGACATACAACATACCTGAAAAACAAAATTACTCCACCTTTTGCAACCCCCCCTTTTTTTTTTTTAGCTATTATATCGCTACTGGGCTAATTGTCCGCTTTTATTGTTGTTCCTGGAATGACCTTTTAGAACGTCTAACGAGTATAAATGAAAACAGACGCAACCATGTCGACGCTGTTTCGCTACGATTCATTTTGCACTCCCGTCAGCATTCATTAAAACCTTCAGTTGTTCTAAATCCTCAGAAGAGGCGACATTGCTTCCTCGCGACTCAAGTGTTTAACGACTCGGCGCTGCTCACAAAACTCTTAAGACTATTTTATTCAAAATAATTTTATAGACGAACGAATTCATCAATGGAATATCTAGAAAAGAATTGCCTTTGGATTATCGGTGTCCCTTTTTAACTTTGACATTGTATTTTACAATATTAAAACGTTCAGATATGTTAAGAATTAAAAAAATAATATGTACTACAGAACATCAACACAAATGATAATAACGCTAGCTAACATCCTCGGTTCCAACCTAATAATGTTTTAATTTTAAGACATTAACTTTGATCTCTCAACGTAATTTTTAAAAATGTAATATTTTTTTTTGTTAAAGTGACCCAAAAAAAAAAAATGCTCCTAACTTCAAAAAGAAGTAATTTGTTTGAAAATGAAGAAGAAAAAAAAACTTTGTCAGAAACTTCTGTGTATATGTGTGTCGGGCGGCAAAAGAAAGCGTGTGTTCAGAAATGATTTTTACCTTCTTTTGCATTTTGTATAGGAATTCCCTTCGAAAGTTCGTAATAAAAAAAGTATTTCCCCCCCTTTTCACTCCCTGGAAGTTTTTCTGTAAATCCGGGTGCCCGAGGAACAGAAAGAGACGCGGGTGTCGAAACTGCGGATGAAATGCGACACACCTCCTCCTCCTCCTCCGTCGCCCACTCATCCGGGAGGAGAAGTGGCGACACTGGATTTAATTTCGTTTGCTACTTTTTTAGTCGTCTTACCTTGGTAAAAGAAAAAAAAAAGAATGGCAGGAAAACAGAATAAGGAATGGAAAGCATTCTCCTCGTTTTACTTCACACCCTCTGCCTCCCCGAATACGTCGGAAAAGGGTTTTACAATCAATGTCTCCCCTCCCCCCCACTTCTCTCGCGTTTCTTATGAGGAAGAGAAATGTCAAACAGACGTCATGGCTGGGAAATGTCGAAAAAGGGTCGCACGCTAAACGAAAAGAAACCCATCTATTAAAAAATGACCCATCTATTAAATCTAATGAATGTGCTAAAGTGGAGAGTAAAAAACTTGTTTTAATATACGTGAAACACAAAAAAAAAGGAAAGTGGCAAATATCCCCCCCCACCACACACACATACTTCCCGTATCCATATTTTTTTCCTTTTCCTTCTGTGTCACATTTTTATCGCCGTTATTCGAGATGCAATGTCTTTTTTTCAATAAGAAAAAAAAGGAGGTATCGCCAGGGCCCGATCAAGACATTGAAGCAAGGGAAGCCCCCTTATAAATGGGGGCCCCATTGCTTCTATATAAACCCTGAAAAATCAAATAGAGCTTTTACATGCACTAAAATCCTGGTCCCTGGATGTCAACGAAACACATTATAAATAATATTTAATAAACATTGATAAGTAATGCAAATATTCCCAATAGTCTTCTTCATGTGTGTTTTTGATTATTTTTCCAATAATTGAACACATTGAACACAAGTGATAACTTTTTTTTCGTTAAAGTGAGTGATGCCACTTTTATAAGGCAAATTTAGTGTCAAACTGTGTTAGAATTGTTAAATATTTATATAACATGTGTGATTTGGGGGCCCCTCAAAAATATAAAGTGTAAGCCTAGACTTCCTGGGCCTATAGGATAGGAACTCGGGTCGCTCCCCTAGACTCTTGAACGTGTTCTTCACGGGGAGCAGAAGAACTCCCCCCTTGTGAGCAGGAGGAGATCTTGAGCCAAATCAGTGGCCCTGATGGGTGGGGGAAGACGTCCGTCCCAAATCTCTGATGTGTTTCAATGAACTGAAGATTGATGACCTTTCACCAACTCCGAGTCATTTTTACTATGAGTTACCATTTTTACTATACCAGCTACTCCAGGAGCAGAAGCGTCAAGTTTTAAAAATGATCGGGGGAACTCTTGGCTGAGTCATTCCGTGTGAAATCAACACACTTTTAATAAGAAATTTACTTCCACCACGTCTCGGATTTTGATCACATTTCGCACATGGGTAGCCAGAAAATTCGGCTGTGCAAAGTTTAAAAAACACCAAAAATCGCAAGACTTGCATATGTTTAACTTGCCACAGCAGGCCTCCTAATTCTGCTGGAGAGGTGGGTGATGTGCTATTTTTCAAAGTGGACTGATAAGGGGTTCATAGGTAAAATAATTGAAAACCAAAGCAGTTTTTTCATCAAAATTCTAACCATATATAATAAAGAAATAGAAACAGAAAGCATAATACATTAATTTTTAAAAAAAATTGTTGAAATAAGGAAAATAACTCAAGACATATTTGATATTGTATTATTCAATTGTAGTTGATTAATGCTTCATTTGTTTTCAAAGTGTCATTTTCAGATAACACAGAAATCTTCCACTTTACAGGATTTACGATGCATAATCTGTGAGAGGCATCCAAATCACATTTGGCTTCCGTGGATGAAATATGAAAATGATTGGAATGGTCCAGCTGGATGAAGAAATGCTACTTGTACTTCATGAATGACTTTATCTTGCCTACCAGAAAACTGTGGAATAATAAAAATCATGTACGAGTTTAAAGCTACATGGTAAGTTAGAGGAAGAGGTATTTCGGAAAGTCCCAATCCAAAACCGGGCGAAAGCCTCTCGGAAGAAGTAGTTGAAGCTGTTAATTTGTTTTACAAAAGTGACAAAGTTAGTAGAGCGATGCTTGGCGCTAAAGATTGCTTAACAGTTATTGAACCAAATGGAAACAAATTAAAAGTTACAAAAAAAAAAAAAAAATTATTTTGAGCAACCTGAAAGAAGCATACTTATTATTCAAGAACAAATTTCCAAATTTGGATTTTAAAATTGGCTTTTCCAAATTTAACACTCTTAGCATTGTATTTTAGCAGGATCAAGTGGCATACACACTGTGTGTGAATGTATAAACACTACATCTAAATGTATTTAAAACTGATGATTGAAAATGGGAGTACTGACAAACAGTGAATTAAAAACCTACAAACATTGCCTATCAAAAATGATATGCAATCCGTCAATAATAGATTACTGTATGGATCATTGCACATCTTGTTCGGGTGATGCTGCAATACGGACCATCCTTGATACTTCATTTGAAGAAAACATAAAAGATCACATTTCGGCAGTAAATTTCAGTCGACTGTTGCAATTTAGAGACTCTGCAGAAATCACCAGAAGGTTTTATAAGGTTTTTTAACATCTTTCATGTACCACATGAAGGAAAATTTAAAAGAATCTGAATTTGAGTGACCCTCGACTTTCAGGAAACTATAGTATGGTTCAGAAAACTATAGTATGGTTGTTCAAGGTGAGTCCCAGTGTTACCACTGGGATAGTGGATAAGCCACAATTCACCCTTTTGTGATATATTATAAAGGAAAAACAAAAGGTTGAACATTTAAGTTACGTTGCAATTCCTGATTGCCTTGAACACAACACAGTTGTAGTTTACACCTTTCAAAGAAAACTTATGTCCTTTTTGACTGCAAATTTGAAAAAATTCTCCATGAGATCTTTTACTTTTCTGATGGGTGTGCTACACAATATAAAAATAAGAAACATTTCATCAACTTCTGTTTTTACAAGCAAGACTTCAATATTGAGACCGAATGGCATTTTTCAGCAACATCACTTTGATAAGGACTTTGTGATGGAGTTGGCAGCATGGTTAAAAAATTAGCAGTTAGAGCTATCTTGCAGTGACCGAACGAAAACCAAATCTTAAGCACTCTCCAGATTTATGAATGAACATTAGAAAATATTTCTGCTATTAACTTCACTTTTACAACTCAGGAGGATTATGTACAGTCACAAACATTCTTAAACGATTGTTTCAACGAGGCAATTACCATCCAAGGGACTTAACAATATCATGCCTTTATACCTATTGACTTAAACACGTCGAAATTAACTGTGAAAACATTTTCTGAAACTACACAATCAGCACAAGTAATTGTGTAAAATCACCAGATAAATCTAAATTAGCAGACATTAATAGCTATATCACTGTTGTATATGACAAGAAGTGGTGGCTTGCTTATGTTCTTGAGAAAAATGAAGAACTTGATGAACTAAAATTAACATTTCTTCATCCAGCTGGACCATCCGAACTATTTTCTTATCCAAAGAAGCCACATGTGTTAGGGATGCCTCTCGCAGATTTATTATGTATAGTAAATTTTTTAACATGGACTGGAAGAATTGGTGTTATCTGAAAACAAATGAAGCATTAATCAGCTACAATTGAACAATAAAATATCAAGTATGTTTGAGTTATTTTCCTTATTTCAACATTTAAAAAATATATATATTTGTATTGTGCTTTCTGTTGCTACTGCTTTCTGTAGTCTTTGCTTTGTGGGACCCCTACATATTTTCCGAAATAAGCTGTAATTCTACGTATTGTGATATGACTAAAAGCAGCTTATTTTAGGCGGGAGGGGGGGAATGAGTCTCGTCTCGAATTTCAGATATTGTAATGCAGAGCCGACAAAAACTGTTTCGAGTTCTTTACTAATTCTCAGAATTACTCAATAACCACAAAGCTAATATTTTAAGTCAAGGATAAAAAAAAGTTCTATGGATTTATTTAGTTGTAGTTAAAACCGTGTACGACGCTACCGGATTCGACGACGCAAGAGGAAGTCCCGTAGCAGTCTATTCTGGATATTGCGATGCCGGTTTTAACGATCGTCCGCATCTATGGCGATCGAGTCCTATCCTGAACGTGCAACTGTGCCCGGATACACCGACGAAGAAGCCACGTGACAGATTCCGTCCAAGTGGCGGCAGTAACGCCCGAGTTAAGTTCTCAGGCAATACACTTTTGTTTCCCTCCCCCATTTGCCTAGTTTCACATATCGGCTTATTACTCTTTCTTGATTGCGGGCGACATTTCTTTTTAGTCGGGTACAACGGCTTCCAGATAGAGGTATCAAAATCTCTCCGCCGACCCTTGTTATTTGAGCTGGGGGGATCCTACACTGCATTTCATTCTATTGTGTTTACGAAACGGCATGTTGTTTTCGCGTGAGTCATTTCAACCAAACGGTTCCAATCTTACAATGCAAACATACAGCAGCTGAAACTCCAGGTTCCAGGATGTTATGTCATACATTTTGGCAAACAAAGGTGTTCACCTCGATGGGCACATTTGTTTTGAACTAAGGGCATTGGCGTGTTCTTTGCAAGTGATCACTTTATTAGGTAAACAGTTTTACGATTTATTGAAGCAACCCACTTCGCGAAGCGCATAAAAGATGCAAATGTGCAACTATTTGGAATGCAATAGATTTGAGAAACTTCCGATTATTTAATAGTCTGTTTATTGAGCACTCCATTTGAAAGATAACCTGAAATGTGGTCTGTTTGATGTGGGTAGACAGCTACAATTCGAAAGAAAAACGGAGCAGTTACTTTGTGTTTGATATTACAAAAAAAAAAAAAAAAAAATAGTTTGTTCAATGCAAATGTATCTGTTCCCGTGTTGCCAAAGCAGTGTATTTGCAGATACACTGATTTGTTTAGTGTCAGTGTGGAATCATGTACAAAATAAGAGTTTTCCGCAATACTTACAATAGGGAATCTGCTGATTCCGATTCGTTGAAATGCGAAACACCCTATCCTAAACTTCACTATCCCAATTCGACTTATCCACCGCTCGCCGAATAGAGGGAATGTCAATTTGTTTACCTGACGAGACGAGACGTGCATGCTTGGAGAAATTGTACCGAGAAGATGGAAGTCTACTACATATAACGCTAATATAAATTTAGGTTTAACATTTGGACATAACTTCGTAAGCTGCATTGAGCAGCCTATATGTATTAGATGAGGTATTCCAATTCGGTTGGTTGAATTAACGTCGCACTAGAGCTGAAAAAGTGGGCTATTCGGGACGGTTCTAGGTCTATCCTGAATGAAAAACCTGGGAACCCCACTGCCTTGTAAGTTCGAGCAGTCTGTTTTGGCATTCGAGTAGTGGTTTTGAGAAACTCGTATCATAAGAACCGTTCAAAAACTGCTGCTACCCCCTTTGGAGCAGTCGTTGGAGGCGACTCATTCTCTCCCGAGCAGTCGGTTTTAGCATCTCACCACTCAACATCTCAAGCCGCCGTTTTTAAAAATCGTAATTGTTCATGTTATAATATAAAAATGTCTATCTTTGGACACAGTGAAATTTCCTTAACTTTTTAAAAAGTTATACACTTAATGAGCGTACAAAAACCTTTGCTGTTGTTCGAGCACACGAGTGCCTGTCAGTTTATCTGCAGATTCACTAGAGTATGTGCGAAATCAAACAATATTCCGCACATACACGTATCGACCTGGTGTTTCTGCAGTGTTATTAGCGGAACTTCCATCGACTTTCGTACTTTAACGGTAACATATCCATTGGTATGTATGCCCAAAATACTGACACCTCAAAGGTAGAGTATATGTTTTTAAAGAAAACACAATTCCAAAATTTATTCGCAAAACAACCGTATTAGGAAAGGCGTCAGTGTCTTCTTCTCTCTTTAAGTAGAGGTTTAGCGAAACGGCGATCGACTTGCAAATCTATTAAATCCATATAACCCCCCCCCCCCTCCCCCCCCACTCCCTGCCTTCCTCGCCCGTGAATCTATTTTAATAACTTTGGAAATGATTAGCAGGTGGTGAGGGCTCTTTTTTTTCTTTGGAGTTCCGTATTTTTATTTTTTAAAATTCTTCTTCATTATTCTAATAACAGTTCGGGACCCCCCCCCCCTCCCATACACGTTTCCTCCCTTTTCCCTGATCGATTGCTTTTTTTCTCTTATTTGCCAAAATGAGCTTTTCCCGATCCTTTCGTAGCACAGAAACGACCGGTATGTTCAATGAAACGACCGGTATGTTCAATGAAACGACCCGTATACAAAATGTGTGCAGAATCACAGGTTTAATCCTTTCGCGACTCCTGCTGCATGTATGTGAAATGACCAACAGGGTGATCGCCCATTAGCTAAGTTTGCAATCGTACAATTAAATCATGTTCCGAGCCAAGTAGTAACAAAGCGAAAACGATTTATTCCTCAAAACCAGCACATCTTCACTTGGCAAGAGCAAAGCCAGGAATGACATCTCATGGGAATTTGTTATACCATGTGCAGAGGGAAAATAGGGATAATTAGGGTGTCGGAAACACGGTCGTTGATCGGGCGAAGGGATCCTTTGGGGGGAAAAAGGTGCAATTTGTTTTGGGAAAAATAGTGTTATGAACACAAGGGACAATTCGCAAATTGTACTTAGTTATCTAAAGTAATGGGTGTTACCGAATTTTAAAAAGAGGGTGGTACTGGAAATTTCTTTAACTAGTACTACTAAGTACGGGAAAGGGTTAAAGTGTCGATTTTTCTTTAGGTAAGAAAATAAAATTAAAGCTATACATCATCTATTAAACTTTTTTTTATAAATATTTTGTAAAGAAGTGTGTTTCCTTAAGTTATAATTGTAAATCAAGGACAAACGCTAGTTTTAAAGTTGGAAGGAAAGTAAATATTTAAATTTTCTTGCGTATATCGCAAGCAAATTTTTCAAAGTCTTCCAAGTATTTATAAAAAATATTTTTAATAGTAATGTTCTTTTAATAACTCTTATATTTTTATCAAATAAAAAATACAACTATTATAATAATAACAACTCTTGAAAACAAATACATTAAATCTGGCGTAATTGTGTAAATTAAGGCTTTATCCAAATGGAACGTTTTTGCTTTGAGTGTGCAAAAACAAAAATCTAAATGGAAGTTTATTGTAGCTTTTGCGAAGGTCGTAGTCTTACTTTAGGAGTAACGCGCTCCAGTCTGAAAACTTAACGTTGTCTGTTTGGAAAAAGTAGAGAAAACTGAGTTTGTGAACTACGATTTCAACGACTAAAACTGAATTTCATTGTATTCCACTCTTTCTCCGTAGAGTAATGAATAATTTAAAACAAATTTCATTCTCTCTTTAAAATAATTAAATTTTTTATTAAAAAAAATAAAAATCCAAATTTTATTGTTTTATATAAAAAAAAAATCAGCAAACAATCTGCGTGCTAAAAGCATGTTTCGATAAAAAAAAGTTATCTTTTTCATAAGTTATAGCCTTGACACTTTGATCAAAATTTTCGAATTTCTCGTTTTTTGAAGAAAAAAATAAAGCCTCTATGAACCCGGAATCGCGTCGAATGATACTTCTTTATTAAGTAATGTAATTAGATGCGATTAAGTATATATCTATAAATCTAAGTATATAGTCGCTATTTTAAAATCACAATTACTTTGCGTTTTTGACTTTATCTTCGATTTCAAAACACGATCGCATGGAAAATGTCAAGTCTCTGGTAAAAAAAGATCTGCCAGAGGATTTGCTTTTAAAGAACCGTTCTATATTTGTTGGCATCGTGCCATGTCTCTCTCCCGCCATCTCCAAAAATAAATAAATGCTCGCAAAAACCTTAAAAGCGGAATTTCTTTCTAACATTTCAGTTTCCAAGATGGATATGACGATATCTGCCGCTTCCCACCTCCCCCTGCATTAAAATTGGTAAGTTTAATGCGAGAACTTCATACGTACATGTCGGGTGTTTTTGTCTTTACGGCAATTAAAAGTTGCACACACGCAGTTTGGGCACACAAATGCCGGAGAACGTTTTTGTGATAAAGTCAAATTTTGGTTTAATGTCATGTTTCACCAAGATAAGATTCTATTATACAGCCAATTTCTTAGTTTTGAAAAGTTACGATCGGGCTGCAATGGAGAATTGCCGCATTTTTTTTTCTTGTTTTATACCGATTGAAAATGCTCTAAAACGACCAAAAAATTTAGTTTCACATTTTTGCGACGCATATTTATTTTTTATTTAATATTAAAAAACGCGAGTTTCGGAATCGCTCTAAAACCGGAAATCACGTGTCAAACGAGGGAGTGACGTACTATGATCACTGAACTCTAATAGGGTTGCTGGAAGGCTGAAAGCCAGTTTCGCCAATAGGGGAATTGAAGGTATGGCGGCCGTCGCCAACTGTTCCCCTCAATTTGTCGGTAGATAGGAGTTTCAATGGTGAAATCGCTTTTTTAAATAAATTATTGCGCTTTAAATATAGCCTTTTTGATAATGCTGTAAATTACAATAAAACACGGTAATATTGTAGATTATGAGAAAAAATGTTGTTTGCGTTGCTTTTAAAGGGAAATATTAATATTTAGAAGTTTTATACAACCACATGGGTGGTCATAATTTTTAACTTTTAACGCTAATTTTTGTTTTTTTATGGTTTCAATGCCTAAAATATTGCCGTAATTAATTTGGGTAAATAAAATTAATTACTCTCTTAATTAATAACAAAGTAATTAAAATAATTTGCATACTTAAATAATTATTATTTTTAATTTGTTAAAATAAAATCTTAAGAACAATTAATGTTTAATTGGTACTAATTAACATGTATAGTACCACTTATCCAGTGGCGTTGCAATTCAAAAATTATGAATAGGGTTATAAATAAATAATAATTGTTAATAAATAATTATTTTTAATTTAAATATATGATAAAATTCCCAGAATATTTACCAATATAAAAAAATAAACGCTAACTAGCAATTATGTTGATTAGTAATTAATTCATCATTAATAATTATTAATTTTCAATAATTTGTTAATTACTAAGGAAATTTTATTGATTTTTTAAGAAATTAACAATTATAATCAATAACAATAATACAACGCTAAAATAATCCTTATTGCAATTTTATTGGAATAAAACACATTTTATCGCTATATATTGTTAGTGCATATAATAATGTTTTTATTAAACTATTACTTTTAAATTACAATATAATTTCTTTTACATAAATGTATTTTAGTAACTTTTTTGAAACACGTTAAAAGAAAATATGCGATTAATGATTTATTAAATTTCTTTTTAAAAAAAGCTGATCCAACGTCTAAACTCTTAAAATACTATATAATGCAATTATTATGTAACACGACGTCAAGCGTAGTCAAAGGTGAAACAAAATCCAAAGCAAGCGATAAAAGTTACCAATCTGGCGGCCATGTACCTAATTCTCCCCCGTTTCTCGCCAACTCTACCCCGTTTTCTCGCCCTTGTAGGCTTCATCGGCTTCTATACCCTTCCTCCTTCTAGGTCTTGTACATTTCTATCGGTTATATTCACAATCGCAGATAACCCACGGTTTACATGCGAATCGGGAGGTAAACCTAAGATTATTGATGAAACCCTATTCACAAGACCGGTTTTCGGCAAATCGGCGGAATATCTACAGGAAACTAAACCTCGATTTATACCACCAATATTGGCAATATAAACCATGGTTTTAGTTATAAACAAAATGGCCGCTATACGATCGCTCTGTTAGGCTTAAAATATTTTGTTAAAAATCTATTTAGAGACAAATATTTCTCAAATAAGTACTTAAGTCTGAACTTTTTATGCATTGAACACTAAAAATTGTCCATACGAACTAATTCAGTATACTTTTTATTAAAATCGATGCGACATAAATGTTGTCGCTACGAGATACCCGGATGGATAGATCTGTTCTTCGAGTACCTATTTATCGTAGGTTTTGTGGTGTAGTGGTTCTCTCTTTTGTTTGTTTAATAAATGTTGGAAGTACTATAAACGAATCACAAAAATTACTCCGTTATAAGACTGGAAAGAAGGAGGGATAATAGGGAGGCCATAGTACATTGAAATTGGTGCAACAAACAATTACATTTTAGTTTCGAATTTTACTTTTTGTCTTGCTTGCAACAAAAAATTAATACCTTGATTTATCAATTAAAATGAGTTTTAGAAGGACCAAACGGTAGTAATGACGTGCTAAAACCACAAGTTTACCTATTTTTAAAGCCAATTATCTAGGATTTAGCAAGGTGGGGCAGTTTTCAGTTTTGGTGCAACAAGCAATTCGTCAGTTTTCGAATTCTAATTTTTGTCTTGCTTGCAAATTTCTAGATTTATCAATTAACATAAGTTTCAGAAGGACCAAAAGGAAGTTTTGAGGGGCCAAAACCACAAGTCTACCTATATTTAAAGCCAATTATCTAGGATTTTAGCAAGGTGGGGCAGTTTTCGGTTTTGGTGCGCAACAAGCAATATTACATCGTCAGTTTTCGAATTCTAATTTTTTTCCTGCATCAACCCAATTATATTGATTTATCAATTAAAACAGTTTTAGAAGGACTAAAAGGTAGTAATGAGGTGCTAAAACCACAAGTTTACTTATTTTTAAAGCCAATTATCTAGGATTTTAGCAGTGGAGCAGTTTTCGGATTTGGTGCAACAAGCAATATTACACCGTCAGTTTTCGAATTCCAATCTTTTCCCTGCATCAACCCAACATTGATTTATCAATTAAAATCAATCAGACGGATGAAAAGGCAGTCATTATAGAGGCTAAACAATAAAGAAGTTTTTCTATTTTTAAAGCCATCGAGATGGTAAAAAGCCACCAATAATACTATAATTTTAGCAAGGAATTTTATTTTAGAATGGGACATTAATTCTGAACTTTCATTAGTAATTCAATGTACTTGTATTAAAATGTATATGTGCTTGTATTCATGTATTTAAAAATGGTTTTTCATAAATTCGACGATTCTACATTTTTCGTTCGCTTTCGAAAACAGAAATCTCTGAATGTAAACAATTGACACGTGTGCATTGTCGACCAATGAAAGAAGTCGTTATATTTTTCAAAGGCATAACCTCGGAGTAACCACGGTGTACAAATTCCCCAGTCGAGCGGAGGTTGTGAATAAGGTTCCGACGGAATCCCCCGATTTCCTTCAATCCTCGGTTTTCGTAACCCACGGTTAATCGCTGGATATTTCAGAACTTGTGAATAAGAGGGTTATTCACAAGTTCTGAGAAATCCAGCGATTAACCGTGGGTTACGAAAACCGAGGATTGAAGGAAATCGGGGGATTCCGTCTGAACTTAATCACAACTTCCGCTCGACTGGAGAATTTGTACACCGTGGTTACTCCGAGGACGTGCCTTCGAAAAATAGAACGACTTCTTTCATTGGTCGACAATGCACACGTGTCAATTGTTTACATTCAGAGATTTCTGTTTTCGAAAGCGAACGAAAAATATACATTTTAATACAAGTACATTGAATTACTAATGAAAGTTCAGAATTAATGTCTCATTCTAAAATAAAATTCCTTGCTAAAAGTATAGTATTATTGGTGGCTTTTTACCATCTCGATTGCTTTAAAAATAGAAAAACTTCTTTATTGTCTAGCCTCTATAATGACTGCCTTTTCATCCGTCTGACAGATTTTAATTGATAAATCAATGTTGGGTTGATGCAGGAAAAAGATTGGAATTCGAAAACTGACGATGTAATATTGCTTGTTGCACCAAATCCGAAAACTGCTCCACCTTGCTAAAATCCTAGATAATTGGCTTTAAAAATAAGTAAACTTGTGGTTTTAGCACCTCATTACTACCTTTTAGTCCTTCTAAAACTGTTTTAATTGATAAATCAATATAATTGGTAGGGATGTGAAATGTATGTTCTTTTTAAAGAACAGGTGTTCCCTGTTCTTGTTCTTTTAAAAAGAACTGTTCTTTAACCTGTTCTTTTCAGAAAACTGTTCTTTTTTTTTAGAATTTTTTGTGTGTAGTATTTTTAAACTTAAAACCATAAAAATTACAAATGCTGATTAATTTTATTTTATATAGTAAATAATTAAAAATAAACAAAGGATCTATAATTTTCAAAATAAGAAAACTATTAATAATTAGTTTAAATTTATTTCGACATTTCAGAAAATAATACAATACAAAAAATTTTACAGAAAAAACAGAAAAATGAAAAATTTTACTGCTGGCTTTCAAAATCAGATGTAATGGTGATAAAAGTTTTAATATAGCAAATTCCTAGTTTCAATAACGCACAATTCTAATAATTTAGAGCAGTAATATATATGAATTATAAAGAAAATTATAAGTTCCTTGAAATGATCTCTAGGACGCAAGCATTTTTCATATATTTATATGTTATTAAAATACATTTTATTCCTAAATCAATAAGCATTGCAAATTTGTAATAATTTGCTTGCTAGTTTGTAGATTGAAAGGAAATGAAGGTCAAATTAAAATAATATTTTAATAGCTATTCATTTGTTAAGATTTCAAAAATGAAATCCGAAAATAAAACTAATTTCAAGAACTTCTGAGTGTCTCCAATGTTCACGATATGATAAAAGTTATAGTAATAAAAAGTTACATTCATCGCTTTCAAGTACGGTAAATAACGTAATACACTAATATTTCTATACACCATTAAAGTACAAATATACAAAATAACAGAAAATAATTAGCTGTTTCACCCAAATATCCGAACCATTAATATATACATTTTTTACAAGAACGATTACACTTACATATAGTACATACTGCTATAGATTTAGAGGAATCGGTTACGTTAAAATAGTTACATACAGGTGAAGACCTTTTCAAGATTATATTGAAATCAGAGTTTAAAAATTAACATGATAATCCTATTTAATTTAAAAATAAATAGTAACTACTTTTGAATGTTCATATCGCATAGTCTACAGATCAGCAAGTAAGGAACAGAGAAAATGCGTCTTATATACAAGTCAGCTGAAAATGAATTGCCACCGACTCTCTAAATCCCAACAGATCGCATTCCTTTTCTAACTTTACCCACACCAGTGAGACAAAGAACCGAGACCGAGACTGAAACCCTCACAAAAAACACCGACAAGAGTGTTATTTACGTAATCGCATCAACACCCCTCATCCCCACCTCCCTTTTAGTAATAGAAATCACTCCCTCCCGTTTCTAGTTAATCTTATCCTATATCCCGACATCTTTACTAAGATGTCAGTTAAAGTCTTTTGAAGTTCCGTAACAGAAAAAAAAAAACACGCATCTTTCTTTGTATCAAATTCTGTAACTATTTGTAGAAATTAACAAAAAAATACCGCCAAAAGCCGAAAAATGTCCACCTGAAAATTTATTTAAAAAAAAGAAAAAACTAATAAAATTAAAGGATTATATTAAGTTATAAAGTTTTGAAACACGACTTACTTCTAACTACATGATCAAGAATCTAGTCTAATAGTTTTTAATATATTCTTAATATAAATTTGCAAATCCTTTATTTTAGCTTTTTAATTTAGTGCATGTTAAAAATACAAATTACAACATAAAGATATAAATAGAACATTCCTTCAGGGTAGATAATATATATTTTTTAATTTATATAAATTTATAATTTTTTACTAAATTTTGTTTTTTTGTATACACATTTAACATAAGAAATTCGGATCAAAATCATTTGCATAATTTTTTTATTACACAAACAACTAACAAACACAACACGAAATATTCAAATTTTGAAATAATTTTAAAACAACTCGAAGAATGTATAATTTTTATACAAAACATCCTACCTGTAATATTGAATCGGAAAATTCCAATTTTTTTCCGTTATGTAATATTTATCATCTAAGACTAACAATTAATATAAAGAAATTTCACAACTATTTATTTAAAATTTCCTTAGTAATGAAATTATGTAAAATGTAAAATATCTTTAGATAATTTGACTACCTTCCCTAAAAGTCATAACAAATCACCTCAAAATAAATGACACAAGCAGTTCAGTAGCCAATTATCATATTATAGAGAGCAAAGTACGCATATCTACTAAAAACAGCTTCAAAAACTAATTAGCCCTGGCCCCTAAAAAGAACAGCCCTACTCCGAAAAAGAACACCCGTTCTAAAATAGAACACACGTTTCAAGAAAGAACACCCGTTCCAAAAAAGAACACCCGTTCCAAAAAAGAACACGCTGCTCTTTAGAACAGGGTTGTTCTTTTGAACAGGGTTGTTCTTTTGAACAGGGTTGTTCTTTAGAACAGGGTTGTTCTTTAGAACAGGGTTGTTCTTTAGAACAGGGTTGTTATTTAGAACAGGTTGCTCTTTAGAACAGGTTGCTCTTAAGAACAGGTTGCTCTTTGGAACACCCTGCTCGGAACACCCTGCTCTTTAAAAGAACAGGGGCGTTCTTTTAGCTGCATTCTGAGCAGAAAGCATATCAGAGTGAAATATTCTTGCAGCGCAGTGCGAAAGCGCTGGGCACGGTGGCTCTTAGGGGTGTGCGACGTGTGACATCGCACAGGACCCTCTGTTAAAGCGGCCCAGCGACTAGAAAAAAAAATTATAAAAGTAAATAGTAAGAATGGAAATGAATTTCTATTTTTAAAATTGTATTTGCATTATGGAGTGCTCTGGAGTGGAAAGTCGCAACACAGATGTTTTTATATCTTAAACACTGATATGAATTATTGCTTTACTTTAATTTTTAAAAAGTGAAAGGTATATTCATAAGAGCTGAAATATTTAAATTTTAATTACGTTTTCGTTTCGATTTATAACAAATAATTCAAGGCTTTATTTACTCTAAAAATATGTTTTTTGTCAAAGAAATGTCATTTAATACAATTTAAAATATATTCTGAACAGATAATATTACATTATTTTGTGATAAAAAAATAGTTTTAAATTATAATAAATTTTAGGCCCTCTTATTAATATAAATTATTTTCTTTCATAAAAAGTTCAGAAATATTCTTTGTATTACTTCATACAAATAATTTGTTTTAGAACGTTTTTTAATAATTTGTTTTAAAAATTGGTTTTACATGACATTAAAAATCCCCGCTAAGAGAAAATTTCATTATCATAATTAATATTTCTGAAACATAATTTGAACACTGAAATTTCTACCATGATATGTAAATAAATATTCTCTATATCAATGACATATCCAAAATCTAACTTTTCACACCGAAATATACATAGTGAAACTAACTATTTTCAGGAATTATTTAAGCTTTTGTTTAATGTTGATTTTCTTAAAGTGTTGTCGCATTAAAATATTCTTTGACGGATTTTATACCCCTTTCATTACATATATTTCATAAACGCAACTATTAAGCAATTCGATCGTTCGATATAAGTATTAAATATTAAATTAACTAAGTACTATTAAATTAATCAAATTGCAGATATTGCAATGAAAGTGTTAAATCGATAAGAATCAATGAAACCGCGTAATAAACACAAGTTTTATGAAATGTTAAAAGTTTTATAAAACTTAATAAATTTTTATTAAAAAATAAGTGCCTTCTTTTAAAACTAAATTATTGCAAAACACCAAAAGCACTGTTTGTCATTTGAAGTGCTTAAAAATATAAATCTTTAGACAAGACATGTTTAGGATTAGCGATACATCAAGTTAAGATAGAATACATCCGAAAAAAACAGATCAGAAAAAAGAACAGGGTTTCTTTAAATTGAAGAACAGACTGTTCCTGTTCTTTTTAAAGAACAGGGTGTTCTTTTTTTTCACATCCCTAATAATTGGGTTAATGCAGGGAAAAAATTAGAATTCGAAAACTGACGATGTAATATTGCTTGTTGCGCACCAAAACCGAAAATTGCCCCACCTTGCTAAAATCCTAGATAATTGGCTTTAAATATAGGTAGACTTGTGGTTTTGGCCCCTCAAAACTTCCTTTTGGTCCTTCTGAAACTGATGTTAATTGATAAATCTAGAAATTTGCAAGAAAGACAAAAATTAGAATTCGAAAACTGACGAATTGCTTGTTGCACCAAAACTGAAAACTGCCCCACCTTGCTAAATCCTAGATTATTGGCTTTAAAAATAGGTAAACTTGTGGTTTTAGCACCTCATTATTACCTTTTGGTCCTTCTAAAACTCATTTTAATTGATAAATCTAGGTATTAATTTTTTGTTTCAAGCAAGACAAAAAGTAGAATTCGAAACTAAAAATGTACTTGTTTGTTGCACCAATTTCCATGTACAGCCGCGGAAAAAAAAAACGAACCACCGATGATTATTTCGTTAGTTTTTATAGTAGAGCTAAACTTAATATATCATTTTGTAGGGAATAAAGTCTACTACACATTGATATACAAAAAATTTGCATAGGGGACTATCCTCATATTAAAATCCTCACCAACTTTAAAATTTCCAACAGCAACACCCAATTTTGATTCAATATTTAAAATCTACGACAAAATTTATCGTTGAATATCAATTTGCAAGTAATTTGGTTAAGTAGTTTTTTAATTATGAATATCGAAAGTTTAGAACTCGTAATGTTAAATGAATTTCTTAAACTTTTAATCATATCTTTCGAAATAATAATTTTATTAAGCTGAAATTTTTATCCGTGTTACTTCTAAACAACCCAACTAAAATACACTAACTTTCATTACATATATGTATATTTTTTAATTTTATTTAAATTAGGATATTAATATTCATAAAATTTATGAATAGCAACCATGCTATATTTTGATAGTGATGAATTCAGAAAAACGTTTTATATGCATATCTAAAATTTCATGATTTTCCTTTTTGTAGTTTTTTGGCAATATTATAATGTGCATCAAATGATCATTTAAGGGGTCATACACAAATTTAAAATCTGCAGAACTTAACAGAAATCTACGAATTTTGAGAATTAAAAGCGCTGTGATCGCGTTGGTATAAAATTATAAATTCTTATATAGAGGCGAAGGGTATACAGGAGTGGGAGAATGAATGACCACGGAAAAATAAGAACCACGGCTAACGCCAAAACATTTTCTACCAGCGTACTTTATTTCGAAGTCTCACTAATACTTTGTTCACTGTGGAAGTAGCCCCTCAAATAAGATCGATACATATTGTCTAATATCTCTGCATATAAATGTAGGAAATTAACGAAAATTTGTATTTAGATTATTTTGAGGGCGGGGAACATTTCTGCGCTATCAAAAGTAGGTGTTGCTATTGAACATTTTAAAGTTGGTGCGGATTCGAGTATGAACATAGTCCCCTATGCAAATTTTTTGTATATCAATGTATAGTAGACTTTATTTTCTACAAAATGGTATATTAAGTTTAGCTCTACTATAAAAACTAACGAAATAATCATCGGTGGTTCGTTTTTTTTTTCCGCGGCTGTACTATGGCCTCCTTCCTATTATCCCTCCTTCTTTCCAGTCTCATACCGGAGTAATTTTTGTGATTCGGTTTATAGTACTTCAATATTTATTAAACAAACGAGAGAGAGATAACTACTACACCACAAAACCTACGATAAATAGGTACTCGAAGAACAGATCTGTCCATCCGGGTATCTCGTAGCGACAACATTTATGTCGCATCGATTTTAATAAAAAGTACACTGAATTAGTTCGTATGGGCAATTTTTAGTGTTTAATGCATACAAAGTTCCGACTTAAGTACTTATTTGAGAAATATTTGTCTCTAAATAGATTTTTAACAAAATATTTTAAGCCTAACAGAGCGATCGTATAAGCGGCCATTTTGTTTAGAACTAAAACCAGGGTATAAACTGCCAAGATTGGTAGTATAAACGGAGGTTTAGATTCCTGTAGATATTCCGCCGATTTGCCGAAAACCGGTCTTGTGAATAGGGTTTCATCAATAATCTTAGGTTTACCTCCCGATTTGCGTGTAAACCGTGGGTTATCTGCGATTGTGAATATAACCGTAACCCTCTTATTCACAAGTTCTGGAAAATCCAGCGATTAACCGTGGATTACGAAAACCGAGGATTGAAGGAAATCGGGGGATTTCGTTGGAACCTTATTCACAGCCTCCGCTCGACTGGGGAATTTGTACACCGTGGTTACTCCGAGGTTGTGCCTTCGAAAAATATAACGACTTCTTTCATTGGTCGACAATGCACACGTGTCAATTGTTTACATTCAGAGATTTCTGTTTTGGAAAGCGAACGAAAAAAAGTGAAAAAGTGAATGAAAAAAGTGTCGCTGAAAAAAAGCGACGAATTTATGAAAAAATATTTACATAAATAATACATGAATACAAGCACATATACATTTCAATACAAGCACATGAATTACTAATGAAAGTTCAGAATTAATGTCCCATTCTAAAATAAAATTCCTTGCTAAAATCATAGTATTATTGGTGGCTTTTTACCATCTCGATGGCTTTAAAAATAGATAAACTTCTTTATTGTCTAGCCTCTATAATGACTGCCTTTTCATCCGTCTGACTGATTTTAATTGATAAATCAATGTAACTGGGTTGATGCAAGGAAAAGATTGGAATTCGAAAACTGACGATGTAATATTGCTTGTTGCACCAAATCCGAAAACTGCTCCACCTTTCTAAAATCCTAGATAATTGGCTTTAAAAATAAGTAAACTTACGATTTTAGCACCTCATAACTACCTTTTGGTCATTCTAAAACTGATTTTAATTGATAAATCAATGTAATTGGGTTGATGCAGGAAAAAATTAGAATTCGAAAACTGACGATGTAATATTGCTTGTTGCGCACCAAAACCGAAAACTGCCCCCTTGCTAAAATCCTAGCTTTAACTTGTAACTTGTGGTTTTGGCCCCTCAATACTTCCTTTTGGTCCTTCTGAAACTGATTTTAATTGATAAATCTAGAAATTTGCAAGCAAGACAAAAATTAGAATTCGAAAACTGACGAATTGCTTGTTGCACCAACACTGAAAACTGCCCCACCTTGCTAAAATTCTAGATAATTGGCTTTAAAAATAGGTAAACTTGTGGTTCTACCACCTCATTACTACCTTTTGGTCCTTCTAAAACACATTTTAACTGATAAATCTAGGTATTTATTTTGTTGCAAGCAAGACAAAAAGTAGAATTCGAAACTAAAATGTAATTGTTTGTTGCACCAATTTTAATGTATTATGGCCTCCTTCCTATTATCCCTCCTTTTTTCCAGTCTCATACTGGAGAAATTTTTGTGATTCGGTTTATAGTACTTCGGCATTTATTAAACAAACGAGAGAGAGAGAACCACTACACCGCAAAACCTACGATAAATAGGTACTCGAAGAACAGATCTGTCCATCCGGGTATCTCGTAGCGACAACATTTATGTCGCATCGATTTTAATGAAAAGTGCACTGAATTAGTTCGTATGGGCAATTTTAGTGTTCAACGCATAAAAAGTTCCGACTTAAGTACTTATTTGAGAAATATTTGTCTTTAAATAGATTTTAAACAAAAAATTTTAAGCCTAACAGAGCGATCGAATAGGCGGCCATTTTGTTTAGAACTAAAACCATGGTTTAAACTGCCAATATTGGTAGTATAAACTGAGGTTTAGTTTCCTGTAGATATTCCGCCGATTTGGCGAAAACCGGTCTTGTGAATAGGGTTTCATCAGTAATCTTAAGTCTTACCTCCCGAAACCGTGGATTATCTGCGATTGTGAATATGACCGTAAGCGAATCAACGGGATTCCTTCCAACGGGATTCGTAGTTTCGATGCTTACCTTCGTCGTTTAGCAACTTTGCATAAACCACTGAAGCATAAACTTAAAGAATAAATGCCCATTAATGATGTATGATATAATGCTTTTTCAAAATTATCTGAAAAGAGCAATTCCATTTCGAAGCAAGTTTATTCCGGTGTATACATATTGTATTCGTTCTTTTTTTTTTTTAGCTAAATATGTTTATCTTTTTTTCAATCGTAAGCGGAAAATAAACATTGACCTACGAAGACATAGTTCTTATTGTACAGAAATAACGCATTTTATTTTTATAACATATTAGACAAACATATGAAAGAGTGGAACTTTTATTTTCATTTTTTTATCATAAGCAGTTGAGTTACATACAATAAGCTATCAATACCAAAGGTTTATAATTTAACACGAAAAACATTGTATATACGAAGAGCACTGTTTAATTTCAAGTAGTTCAAAATTGTTTTTTTTACTCGTCAAACGGTTCTGTGAAGACAAAATGTTATTAAAATATTTTTAATGTAAAGATAGCAGCTAATTTAAAAAAAAAAATTAAATTATTGGTATTATTAAGGACAGATTGCAAATTGTACTCTAATTTCACTATTGTTTTTAATAATATTTGTTAGAACTTTTTCGGAATAATTGAATACCAAATGTGCGAATTACACTACAATATATTGTTAAAGGACTTCCAAAACATGTGTAGTACTTACGTGTGTGCACATTACATGTGTGACGTTCATCCTTTAAAACACACGCACAATTCCCCCCACCCCCTCCCTTTCATTTGCCCCAGAATAAAAAGAAGTTCGCGCCCTTCCTTCCGCATATCCATCCGTCCCCCGTTTCATTTATTATCAACTAGCTCGGCTTTTTAATAAAAACCTCCCACGTCAAACTTAATAGAATTTCCCCTGCAATTGTTTCAAATATCTTTCCGCGGGTTCTGCCGCCGCCTGTCCCGCTTTCCTCCTCCTCCCCCAGTGATCGGTTTCCCCGCGGAATAATAAATGGAACACGAAACGCGATGCGTGAAACTGGGAGAAGAAGAAAAAAAAAGGATGTCTCTTTTTCGTCGCGCCTCCTATTCTTCCAACTAGCGGCAGATCTTCGGATTTTTTTAATTTTTTTAAGCCGAATTCGATCTACCTTGTTAACCTCAGTTTTTCCGACTTTTTCGTTCTCTTGAACTGCAATAATATTCTTTGGTCATGCTGTGTCTTTTTTTTTAAACTCTCGAAGCCGTGCATTTTTCCTCCTTTAATCGTCCTATTTCGTTTCTTTATCATCGGTCGAAATAAAATTGTACACGTTGATGGCAGCGATGTTGCATCGGTCAATCATGTGATTCTTCTTTTGAATCCTTTTCCAATTGCCACATCGACTAACACTTGGCATGCTCACGAGATGTCGATACACTATGGAGTCATACTCTCACATTAATATGTATTTCTCCACTGTGCTGTTTTTCACTACCATCGATGTTCCCCTTTGAAATTTTTGTTCACGTGTGTTGTCTGAGATGCATTCTTCATAAAACTAAACGCCTTCACATTGAAACTCAAAACTTATGTGCTGTGAAGGAAACAAAGGAAGGTATCCGCATGTTAACGCTTTCATGTGCTTAATATTATTATTATTATCAATCAACCAGAAATGATTTCAACCCGTATATTTGTGTTGGAGAAAATATTGTCTGTTCTTCGTCATTGCCAGTCTATTAATATTCTATTCCAGTGTGTTAATATCTTTTATGGATTAAGATTTTTTTTTTTTTAAATTAAATGAAATCCTCCCATTTGCAGTTTTAATGTGTGTGAACTCCGATTAAATATGCTTTTTGTCCCCAAAATATCCAAATAGGGTGAGCAACAGGCAAGTCAAAATATCTTATTATTTATTTGAATGTTGAGATGGGACATTTATAAGTACTATAACGCTAAACACTTTTTTAATTAATAAATTTATTTAAAATATAAGTACGTTTTAACGAGGTATATTAATTGCCTACATTATATTTAGCACTTAAGTATTTTTAATAGTGTAATTAGAAGGTGGGGGTTCACAACTTGCCGAGTTTTCGGGTCGGTAGCCACCTGAAAGTTGGGAAACCACTGTTCTAGATCCCTCCAACCAGCTCTAAGTGCATTTGTTTCTAAACAGCTCTCTGTGCAGCACCGGCCGATTTTCTTTTTTTCCCATCTTCTCAAACAGGGAGATTGCGTGACCCAGTCTATAAGTACCGTATCACGTGATCCTGCAACCGGTCAGATCGCTTCCGCAGAAGTTGGGGGGGGGGGGGGGGGGGGGCAGTTATTCCAATCTTCCAACACAGCGAAATGATCGTATGCTCGAAAAGAATTCCGCCCCATGACATCACAAACTGGATGTTTGTCGGTACGAGAAACTATTTTTTTCTTTTTGTGGGCCTTGTCGAGTCAAAAAATGTCCTTTGACATTTGATTCAGAATGCCATTCACATACGAGAACGTGCGCGGCGCCAAACAAAACGCGGTCTCACACATGTGAATGGATATTATGCTTTTGCCCCCCCCCTCCCCCCTCCCCACTCTCCTTTTGTGATTTAAATAGTAGGGAGTTAATCTATCAAAAATAAATTAATTTGTAATCTTTTTGTTTGGACACCTTTAAAACATAAAGTAATCACTAAAACGTATTGTAAGCTAAAATATGAATTTATATATGTACAAATTATTAGATTAGTAGTTGTTTGAAGGAATTTATTTAAAATTTAACCTTCTATAACTAAATGTAATTTTCTAAATAGGAAATTTCAACTACATAATCTGTTTAGAAAATAAAGTTTAAATCAGTTGATTTCATTTCTAAGGAAATAATCACTCTGAAAAAATAACTTATTTAATAATTTTTTTTAACAAACTGATTTTTTTTTCCTTTTTAATGCTTTTAAAAATAGTCGAATGAAAAAATACTAATTTTTTTTATTCTAATAAGCATAAAAATTATTCATCTTTCAAATACAACAATGTGAGAAGATTGATTTATGAAATATATTTTGGAAAAAAATACTAAAATTTTAGGGGGGGGGGACTGAGCCCCTTCAGAATATTTCATGGGGGGGGGGGGACTGAGCCCCTTTAGAATATTTCATGGGGGGGGGGGGGCTCAAGCGCCCCCTACTTCCTACGCCTATGCCCCCTCTCCGCTGGATTACCGAGGGAATGAAACGCTCGTTGGCGTAATGCGATGACAAGTAGGAAATTTTGTAGAATGAGAGCAACATGGTTTCTGAGTCTGCCATAGTTTGGCATTCCAAATAGGAGCATCGTGTCTTGATATATTTTGGTTAGAGACACGCATCTTTAAAAATCACTTGTACTCATGGTATCTTCAAAACATGTAAACAACCTTGCCGAATAAGCTCATTTTACCAATGAATGTGTTGTGTTGTATAACTTTGTAAAATGCTCGTTTATATTACGGAAACAGAAACCTAAAAAAAAATAGTTAGAATGAAGATTCAAAGATTGTTTTATTTACTCTTTTACTTCGCCACTAAAAATTTTGCGGGTGTACTTAAATCCTTTAATTTTTTTATAGCAGGCAAATGAATACCAATCAAATAAACTTATTTAATTCCATGAGGGGAAAGTGCTTCATATCAATTGCTGCAACCCTTGATTCTCCTAATCCAATCTTCATTCGCGTTTTTTCCCCCCACAGCCCTCTTGTCTCTTCTGTTGGTGGCGCCTTCTATTTCTTTTTTTTTGTCCTGGATTAATTAAAAGCCCCCCCCCCCCCCCCCCCCCAGAAGCTGTCTTCGGTATTAGGGAAGAGAAACGCGGCCGAATTAAAGGAAAACTTCCCTCCGTCAATTTGTCACCATCCGCTCCTCCGAGTCAGTAAAGTTGTCTGCCGCTCTGCATCTCTCCACAAGGGTGGGAGTTGGGGTTGGGGGGGTGGAAGGGCGTGTGCTCGGATTTACACGGACGTGCACTGTGAAGGTGGAGGGGTGGGTCTTTTGTATCTCGAACAAGCTCCTTAATCCAGGCGCTCCCTCGATTTACTCTTTTTCATTGTGCTGTCACTTCCTTCTAAACCTTGTTTGGACAGTTGCCATGGAAGGAGGGGGGTGAGAGTCCTGTGTGGAACCCCCCCCCCCCCCCCTCCACGCTCTTCCGAAGTCAGTCGTCTTTGTTGTTTCCTGATCTGCCCCCCCCCCCCCTTCTTTCATTCCCGAAATCCCTCCGGATCTTAAGATTTCGGGTGTTCCCGAAACCGGGCAGCCGCGACGTGTCTTCACTGCGCGTTTTATTATTTCGCCTCCGTGTCTCTGATGGGAACAGGGTTGCCAACCTCAACGTCTCCAATTCGCCAAACTAGGGAAAACCAGAACCAAATGTTATGATTTTTTTTTGTTGTTGCTAGAAACCTAATGTAGTTTTTTTTTAAAAAAGAAAAAAAAAAACATTCAAAATCAAATGAAACCTAAAAGTTTAAAATTTTTCTTCCAAATACACACATTTTAGAATGAAATATTTCTATATAAGTCGCCAAATGAACATGACTACGAAATGACTTTTCGCAACACTGTTCAACAACGACGAGAAGAATGTTAACCGACTTGCAACGGGGGCAAAAGAGTATTTCTATAATAAAAAGGAATGGGAAGTGGCATTTTCATCTATAGAACGGAAACGTATTTTTTTTATCCCACTTCTGTAAGCTTCCAAGTATTACAAGTTAATTAAAAACATGACTGTTTCATGGCAGGAAATTGACACATGCACATTATCTTCAAATGACTAATTTCAACAACAAACAAGTGTTGACAAAATGTTTCCAAAATTAAAGCAAATACGACAGGAACTAACAAGTCACTTCAGGAATGTTTTTAAAAAAATATATGTATATAATTTTACGCAGTGACAGTAAAATGCGTTTTGGTCGCAAAACTAAAGAAATTGACAACTCTGCGATTACCGAATCGCAACACACCAGCTGGGGACAGAAATCGTGGCTGTCGGATGCTTGACCGAGCTCCTTACCATTCTGCCACCACAGGCCGAGCGGTTGTTTCCGAATTTTAAATGTTGTATCGCATTTGATTTTTGCTGAAGAAAGCATCCTACTTTAACTTTTTGGTAACTTAAAAATAAGAGTAATTAATGAAAATTTCCAAAATTGTGGCACGTAATTATGTCAATTCCTGGGGGAAAAAAACTATAATAAAGTTTTCCCTCCGAATTCGTTATTTGAACACTTTTCTTTTTGTGATGTTGTCACATCCCATGCCATAGACCACTGGTCTGCAAATTCATTAGTCAACAGAGCCAAATATCAACAGTACAGCGAATGAAATTTCTTTTGAGAGCTAAATTTTAACTTAAACTAATATAGGTACAGCCGGGGGAAAAAAAACGAACCACCCCTGGTTTCCAAGGCCACTATTTATTGTAGAGTTAAACTCAATATACCATTTGGTAAGGAATAAAGTTTACTACACATTGATATACCAAAAATTTGCATAGGAAACTGTCCTCATCTATTAAAATTCGCAGCAACTTTAAAATTTCCAATAGCAGCACCCAATTTTGACTCAATATTTAGAATCTACGACAAAATTTATCGTTGGATATCAATTTGCAACTCATTTGGTCAAGTAGTTTTTTAATTATGAATTTCGAAAGTTTATACCTCGTAATGTTAAATGAATTTCTCAAACTTTTAATCATATCTCTCGAAATAGCAATTTTATTAAGCTTATATTTTTATTTGTGGTACTTCCAAACGACCCAAATAAAATGCACTAACTTTCATTACTTATATGTATATTTTTTAATTTTATTTAAATTAGGATATTACTATTCATAAATTTATGAATAGCAACCATGCTATATTTTGATAGTAATGGATTTAGAAAAACGTTTTATGTGCATATCTGAAATTTCGTGATTTTCTTCTTTGTAGTTTTTTTGCTATATTAAAATGTGCATTATATGATCATTTCAGGGGTCATACATAAATTTAAAATCAACAGTACTTAAAAGGAATCTTCGCCAATTTTGCGAATTAAAAGCGCTGTGATCGCGTTGGCATAAAGTTTTAAATTTTTATATACCGGCGAGGGGTAAACGGGAGTGGTGCACGTTAAAAATGACACAAGTCCAATGTCATATCGCCTATTGAGGTTGCGTCGGGTGCCAGCTCAGGTGCTGTCCCCGTCATTTGACCATATTTCAAAAATACGAAGCATCGTTCTCGGGTCTTTCCTACGATATAGATCCCGAACTGTGGCCAATAGCCCACTGTGCTGCACTAGTGCGACGTTAATTCAAACCAACCAAACAAACAATGAACCAGTTGAGAAAACAATGAGCTAGTTTTAAATTTTCAAAAAGTAGGGTGGCAGTTTCTTCCGCTCGTCTCCCCTACTCCGTGGCCGAGTGGATAAAGGCATCAGCTGGGTATCATTTGCCTACATCATTTAAGAACATCCCTAAGAATACCAATAATAAAATTCGACTTCCACAATATTACAGATTGGTAAGGTAGTATAGTTTAACAAAGCTTCTTTAGCAATAGATTTCTTTTAATATCCCTCTATTTAAGTTTGTTTTTAAATGCTGTATATGTATATAATTTCTAAAACTGCGAATTACCGAATCCTGTGAAATACTGTACCGTTGTGATGTAAATGCCATTCCGTGATGTTGTTTCTCCCCCTCTTGTTGTTCGCAGGCTGTCGTGGAGACCGTGGTGAAGGCGTCCGAGTACAGCGACCTCGTGATCGAGGAGGGGAGCCCCGTCAACGCCGACATGGTCTTCGACAAGGCGAAGCTCAACCTCTACGTCATGACGGAGAAGAAGGTGGGTCTCCCTTCTCCTTCCTCTCGTGTCTCCCGCCCTCAGGGTCCCATAAGCAGAGGGGGGCTCCAGTGCCCCCTCGTCGTCGGGGAAAAAGCTTTAATTGTTAAAAACAAGTTTTTGTGACACATTGAATCAAATTTTTTTTTTTAATTAAATGGATCTGTGTCATCCCGACAGACAGAATTCCGACAAGGTTACAGTTCATTGAAATCCCGACTTTCATGTCCGAATGAGGGTCTCGGGATAAGCATCCAACGGCGCCAGTTCAATCTTCAGTATGTGTGTAACTTTTTTCTGAAACAAAAAATTTCCCAACTAAAAAATTCGAAATTCGCAACTCAACATTGCAAAAAAATTCCAAGTGACCGACATTTTTCACCTTTTTTTTATAGATTAAGTAGAATTAAAGGCTTAAAATAAACAGTAGAAAGCTACGATACATGTTTTTATATTGTTTTAATTCATTTAATTTATTGCAGAATGCTTTATTTGAAAATATTTCTTGTATGAAGATAATTTGTAATTTTCCTGACAGAAAACTTTACATTAATTGAGAATTTAATGCAATAGCCTATAAATTATACTTAAATAAACCTTATCTCTTAACTAAAAAAAATGTAAAAAATTAATTTTCATTTAAGTAAACATGAATACGTTTGCAGATGAATATCGAAACAGCAACAGTTATCATTGCCATGAACTACTGTCACGGTTGATATTTTTATAAAATAATATCTACTTTTACAGTTGGTATATTAGAATAACTTTGTCTTAATATATCATTATGTACAGCCAGTGATATATCATAATGATTACATATTCTACACGTTGGGCACAGGTGACCAATAAGGCTTTCTTAGTGAAAGAAAAGGTTACTATATTATTTTAAAAAGGCAAACTAATGCAAATTTAAAGTATTAACTTGATCACTCAAATTCAGTCTAAAAGAGGATGATAAATAAAGGGTACAAACCAAAACCTCAAAGTCCACACCTCATCTCCCCCCCAAAAAAGCTCCCGGGCAAAAAGAAAAAAAAAAGCGTCAGACAAATTATTCACGAAAGTTTTAGAAAGAATTATAGAGTAACAAAAAGGCGACGAGCTCCGTTTTTCTGGGCAAAATACTAAAGAAAGCGTGGACATAAAGACGCCAGTTGTTACTAAAAAAAAAAAAAAATGGAAGGAAAAGCATAGCAGAAATATTCAATCCCCAGGGATTCATAAAACAAAACAATCGCCTATGTGACGTAATGACCAATCATTGCAAACCCCCGACATGATGCATAAAGTGTGCACTGAGGAAAAGCAACGAGATGCATGGAAAAGAACAATATCTGTATAAATAGAAAAAAGAGGGGTCCTTTTTAAAATATTAAAGAAATATTGATTCAATAATTAGAAAAATTACATGCAAGGGGTTGTCTTATAACAGCAATACCATAACTACTTTTTACAATAGTCAATAACTATTTTTAAAATTAGTAAATCACTCATTAATTACAAAAAAAATTAGTTAAAAAATGTATAGTTATGGCAATTTAAAGATCTAATAAGCGTTTTAGTTGACCAAAACAGGTAGAGAATAATATAAAGGCTACGTTATTTAAAGTATAGTGGGAGTCTAAGACTCGAAATAGCATAGTATGGGTGCATCCCATTCAAAGGAATGTCTACATTTGACCATTAAATATTAACTTCTATAAATTCAATTTAAATTGTAAAAGTCATTTTAATTCGAAGTTGTAAAAGATTGAATAACCAAATTTATCTTATTATAAATATTAAATTAAATTCAAAGTATTTAAAAATTCTTTAAATGATAATTCAGGGAATGTGAAAATTATTAAATAATTCTTATTAAGATCTCTGTTATTAATTTCACTCGTATGAAATTTAACAAATATTTAAGAAGGTCTGAAGTGGGGCGGAGATTACATCGCAGAAAAGCGAATTCCTTGGCCAGTAAAATAATATAATTTAAATGACGCCACGAGTAATGTGTATTTTAAATGACAGTGGATAAATTTAATAAGTAATTCTGCAATATAAACTTAAACTAAACTCTTTGTAAATAATAATGATATCCAATAAAATACGTAAACAATCAGAAAAAGTTTTACTAATTTAATACAAAAATGCGTTACTTGAAATACTTCTTGAAGATACAACTTTTTGAAAGAAATTTCGTAACTTAACGGCGCCAGAAGCCTCGGGTGTTTTTCTCGGTGTCGGACCATGGTTCGAAACTACGAGGCATTGTTCCCGGGTCTTTCCTTCGAGATGGGCCCCAAACCGTCGCCAATAGCCCACTATGCAGCTCTAGTGCGACATCCAATGCAGAGGTCTAATTTAAGTTTAATCTCACAAGTCGGGTAATTTCTAATCTTCTCTCGATTTCATTTACTAATAATATTAATTTTATCTGGGCTTAAATTTTCTCAAATCAGGGATTTTAAAATTCGAAATTCCCAATTTTTAAGGTTTCCAGATTAACAGATTAAATGGGTCTCTTGGATGGGAGACACTGCGTCAGGCGAAACAGTTTGTTTATTCTCATTTTACTGGATATGTTTTTGTTGGCGACTATCTCTCCTATTTTTTATAATATTTGCTCAAATGACGTGTCACGTATAATCCTTCTGAAAGTGCTCCAAAAAAGCCGCATCGAAATTTTTTAGGATGAAATAATTTTATATGCACACAATAATTTACATCGGTGATGCCACCCCCCCCCCCCTCCCCCCCCCCCAAATTATTAATTTTTTTAAATTGTTCCGGTTATTAATTAATCAAAGAGTTTCATCGCAGCGTATTTAAAAAAACACATCAGAAATGTCAGTTCTAAAAAAAATTCCAATTGAGCTACTTCAAGACGGCAAACCCTTTAATCGGTAGTTGGAGAGGAAAGGAGAACGACTGAAACTGATTTTCTGCGTCTTCTTCCGACCTTCCATAAGCGCAAATGGCACTCCTCCAAAATGCTGTCGACTGAAATAGTCCAGTCAGCAAAGAGTTCAATTCGGAAAAAAATAGAGGAAAGCTGGAAACAATTTTAATCGCTTTTAAAAAGTGTTCTGTATGATATATTTTAATTTTGCACCCCTGCACCACCCCGGCGTTGGCCGCCATCTTGGAAAAATGGCGGCCAAAATCAGTTTTTTGTGATTATCTCCTTAGTTATTAAATTTGGAGAAAATATTTCAATTACAAAATTATTCCTCAAGTAATTTTACACAAAAATGCAATTTACATTATGTTTCTGCGACTCACCATTTAGACGCTAGAGGCAAATAAAGTGAATACTAATTCACTTAGTGGCATGAAAACTCAAGAAACCGCTTTGACAGGACATCTTTTGTTCCTTTCTTTGTTTAAAAACCTCTCGGTACCTTATGAACGTATATTTTAACAAAAATGGTTGTTTGACCTTAAGGTAAAGTTAATTTTACTGAAGGGATTTTGTAAATAAGTTATAATTTTATATTTCTGAAAGAGATATTTCTTCTTTTCTGATATTTCTTCACCTTCGTATTAAAGTTCGGTATAACAAAATACGCCTCATGTATTTGACAACAGCACAACTGGAGTGTTTTTTCTACATGGTGAGTGAGTATGTGTTGTATGGTCATCTTGCGATCTCACCAGCTTTCAAAAGCCATGTGTTAGTATAAGATCATTAACAGTGTACAATAATAATAAGAGACATATGTATACAATGTGTGTAACAACTAAACTATCATTATCGACTTAAATGTAACAAATGAGGTCTATTTGGGAAACAACCGTTGCACACCATGCCAACTAGTCTGTGACTGAGCATATGAATTATGAACTAGTATATTTTTCCAATGTCATCAATAGTTATTTACATTACAACATTATAAAGCCTTTTTAGAATTTATTTTTAGTGGGCAAAGATTATTTATTGTCCTTCCACACTGTGGGTTTGGTTTGATTAATTAACGTCGGAATAGTTCCACACTATGAGAGTAAACACTGGGCGTATGAGCAAACGCTTTTTAAAGAAATTATGTCATCATTTAAAAGCCAGGTGAAAGAAAATACTCTAGTATTTCTGTAAAAATCGGAGACATAGATGCTAAATTTAAATGTTTCCTGAGACTAAAACAGGTTTTTTTTAATGTGTGATTCCTATCCATTGGTTAAATAGGATTTGATTAAGGACAATATTAGAATTTTTTTTTTAGCACAAGCAAGCCATTTTGGCGCTCTTCTTCCTTTTGAAGAAATTAATACTTTTCAGGCAATCAGACAACTAAAAGTAATATAGTACATTTGCTAATTTCCTTAAATGCAAAATTTGGAAACTCATGCTATGCAGACATTTTTTAGTAAGAAAAAAATATTAAACTATACATTCTCTATGAAATTAAATTGTACAAATATTTATAAAACAAATAATGCAATCGAAATTAGAATATAAAAATTCTTTAGTAATCTAATTTAAAATTAATACACTAACTTGGAGTGTTCCTTAGTCTAACGCCGCAAGACGCTTAGGTCTTCAGCCACACTTGTTTTGTCTTCATAACATAATTGTTTTATTTGCGAAAAGCTGCTATCATGTTATAATACTCGGAAGTAAAAGAAAAGGGACTAAAATGTTCATTAAATATCTCTCTATTTTAAAAAAAAAGTAAGCCCTAGGGGGAAAAAGTAAGTACTAGGGGGAATTTTCCGTTCTTTCAATGTTATTCAGATCGTATCTCAAAATGTAAAAGTCCTAAAATTACGAAATTAAGTGAATTTGTTAAGAAATGTTTGATAAATAAGAAGAATATATTTTTGTTTCAATACTGTTATTAGTTTATAAGTTATTTAATATTAAAGTCGTCGTTGATAAAATTTCGCTTACAACTAATTTTGTCCGTCGAGTTTCTGAAACACTATTAAGAGGAGAGATCCAATTTTTTTAGGGAGTGTAGAAATAGGTTTGAACTGGAAATCCAAGTAAGCATTTTTTTAAATTCGAATTAGTTTTGGATTTATAAATTTTTGAAACATTTAAACACGCTCCACTTTTTGAAGTTTTTTTACCCTCTTTTTTGAAACGTGATTTCTAAATTTCTATAAGTCATTTAAAATTACATATTCTCTTATTCAAAAAAATATATTAATGTTCGTTAAAACTTCTTCTTTCTGATGTTATAAAGATTATATTTCTATCTTTACAATTAAATTAGATATGGTCAATTAAGATAGGTATAAAAAATAGCGAAGAAGGATAAAAATGTCGGATATTTCGAGAAAATTTAAGTTGCGACTTTTTGTCTCATTGTTCCGCTTGCATCTCAAAAAGTAAATGTCCTAAAATTATGAAATTATGCCAGTTTATTAAGAAATGTTTGGGTAATAAGATGAATATTTTCTTTTTTCAATACGATCAGTATATTAGACGTTATTTTATGTTAAAGTCATGATATTAGAAAATTTTGAAAACAATTCATACATTTTTGGATACTTGTCTTCCAATTTTCAACAAAAAAATAAATAAAAAATTAGGGATATAGATTAAACTATTGGCTACAAATGATCCAGAGCGTTTGTGAAATTTCGATTTAGTTTTGTAGTTATAAATTTTTAAATAATTGACGAAATGTCTGAAATAATCGTCAATTATACGGGTAAAATTTTAAGTGATAAATTACAACTGCTCTAAATAGTTCAAAAGTATACTTTTTTTCCCGTTAAAAAAATATAGTTATGTTCGTAAAATATTTCTTTCTTGAATGGTATCAATACTGAAATTCTATCTTAAAAAATAAATTAGATGTAACTATTTATGTGAAATAATATAAATATTATTAAAAGATACTCCGGAAGGAAATGCCAACATTGGCAAAATGCCAACGTGTATTTGGCTGCCAACGGCGAATTATTATTAGCGCCAATTCTCAATTATCTTACTTTATATAAATATAACTTGGCGATCAAGCCTATTTATTCTTGGCGCGTTTATGCTGTTGTTTGTTTACACATGTTTCGCTTTTCAATGAGCACAATTGCGTTGAAGCAGTTCTACAGTTGAGTTTTTCCAGTTATGGGGGGGGGGGGGGGGATTGGGGGGAAGCATGCCCCCCCCCCCCCCCCTGTAAACTTGAAACCTTAAAAGTTGGGAATTTCGAGTTTTAAAAATCTCTGAGTTGGGAAAATTTATGCCTCAGGCAAATTAATATTATTAGCAAAGGAAAGCGACGACTACTAGAAATTGCCCAACTTTTATTAAGATGAAACTGAAATTAGACCTCAAAACGGACCACTGCATTGGAACATGCGTGCGACAAATCAATACTTTCGAAAGAACTGTTTAATATTACCTATAAAAAAGCTGAAAATGTCTTATAAGTTGGAACTGGGAATTTTTTTAGCACTGTTGTGTTGTGCAATTTCGAATAGGTAGGTGTGGTCTGGTTAAATAACGTCACACTAGAGCTGCACATTGAACTACTGGCGTTGGTTCGAGCAAAGTGCCCTTGATTTGTTATTGGTACGTATTTACTTACTACATCAAGGACGCTTTGGTTCGAGGTCTTTCTCAAAGAAAAGACCCGGGAACGATGCCTCATATTGTTAACAGTGGTCAGATAACGAGGATAACACTTCAGCTGGTACCCGATGTCCTTAGGTTGGGAATTTTGAATCGTTCAAGTTCGGAATTTCGGATCGTTAAGTTGGGAAATTTCTTGTCTCAACATACTAAAAATAAATTTGTGTGACGGCACTGCCAGTAATAATTTATATAACTAAAAAAAGTATTGTTGTTAGGACACATTGTCATTGCCTACAGTGTATGAAGCCGGTATTGGTTTGCGAAGCAAACTAAAGAGGATTGCGTAGCAATCCTCCGGGGGTTGGTGGAGCGTTAGCGGAGCAGGGGGCGGAGCCCCCTAGTAGTTTAAATAATGGGAAACATACACAAATATGAAGATTTGAAAATGTAACTGTTCATGAAAAATGTAAATGTGACATTCTTGATATTCATACTTTGAATAATAATACGTATTTAGTTTTGTGGAACTACATTAAGTTTCGAATAATAATTCAATATCGGAATTTAAAATGTTATTTGCATTGTAGAAGGGTGTTTCAAGCCGGAGTAGCTACTTGGAAACAAATAGGGCAGATTTATTCTTCAACTCTATGGAAGCCCATTGTGAAATCTCTTTCAGAAATGGAAAATATAACTTATTTGCAAAATCCCTTCAGTAAAATTAACTTTACCTTAAGGTCAAACAACCATTTTTGTTAAAATATACGTTCATAAGGTATAGAGAGGTTTTTAAAGAAAGTAAGGAACAAAAGATGTCCTGTCAAAGCGGTTTCTTGAGTTTTCATGCCACTAAGTGAATTAGTATTCACTTTATTTGCCTCTAGCGTCTAAATGGTGAGTCGCAGAAACATAATGTAAATTGCATTTTTGTGTAAAATTACTTAAGGAATAATTTTGTAATTGAAATATTTTCTCTAAATTTAATAACTAAAGAGATAATCACAAAAAACTGATTTCGGCCGCCATTTTTCCAAGATGGCGGCCAACGCCGGGGTGGTGCAGGGGTTCAAAATTAAAATATATCATACAGAACACTTTTTAGAAGCGATTAAAATTGTTTCCAGCTTTCCCCTATTTTATTTCCGAATTGACTCTTTTTTCATGCTTTGCTGACTGGACTAAAAGTGGATTCCTGAATTGGGATTTTCGTGTTGAACATCCCCGATCCGATTTGCTAATGGTGCAGCCACCGCAGTTCCTATTCAGGACATTTCCACCACAGCTTCAGACTTTCGTGAACGTCTTCTTCCTCGATGCAAGAACAATTGCGAGTGTTTTGAGCGGTCCTGGGAAGGGGTCGAATTTTGCGAAGTTGTCAGTCATGACATTGACTCACTTCACAGGGTCATGGAAAGCATCTGTCCGATGACTAGTAGTTCTGGGAACAGTAGACCTCTCGTCAACAAAATAACATGGACGTCGTTTTTAATGAGTTGTAGACAACATTAATTAACATTCATGCCAAATTTTAAGAAAAACGAACAGCGTGCTTGATCGGGACTGCTTAACAAATTTACAGGCAGACGAAATGCCGAACTGTCGAGTTAAAAGAGGACCTCGCCGACACTCGATCAGTGATCCACTTAGAATAAACATTCTATTGTTTCGCGGATAAAGTCACTAACTGTTTTTTCTGCTTCCTTACACAATGAGCGACTTTCACTTTTCATGACCTCTGATCTGAGTGAGCCCCGCGTGTCTGCTTGTCGATTATCAGTTCCGTGTTGTGGTGTCCATTTTAAATGAGGAGTCTCTCGAAGAAGTTTGAAAGTATAATGCATGGGATAAATAATGGCCGTAGTGCAGAGAGAGCGTTTTATATTTCCACAAGAAACACGCTCCACGATCCCAAATACCACGGAGGATGGGCACAATAGAAACAGAGAGAGCCGAAGTCCCCGTTACAGTTCCTTTTCGAAATAAACTCTCGGGGGGGAGGGGGGGGGGGGAGAGGACACGATTTCGCTCTTTGTGCATCCCTCCCGAGGGAAGAAGTGTCATGCGGGGGAAGGAGGAGGGGGGTAATGATCGTGAGCGGCGGTCACTTTCTGAGAGAGAGCTGTTGGACTCTTGCCCAAAGTGAGTGTCGCAGCAGATTATCGCCAATCAATCGTGGGATAGATAAAGGGTGCAGTCGTCTGTTCACTGTAATTTTGTTCGCAGCAGCAAGGAATACATAGACAAATAGTTTAAAAAAAAAATAGATATGTTATTTGGGAATCTTGAAGTCAAATCTCATTCAGTCTTTCGAATATCATCCTTTCCACGTCGAGAGAAGTTTGAGAGGGGAGATTCGTTTTCAAACACGCTATTCGCGAAAAATCTCCAATCAGCAGGTTGACGTACATGCATCCTAACCCGAACATCGAACAATTTTTTTTATTGTAGTAAACAACTTTGGAGAAGGAGTGGCCCCCACCCCCTCCCTCCCCCCTTTCCGAAAGTTGGACCCAAATCTTCACAAATTCCTGGCTACGTGCTAGATACTTATACTATTTGTATTCAAACATGGGATTTTGCGATGCTTAATTGACAACTGCCCGTTCCAACGCCGCCCCCCCCCCCTTTACCCCCCGCGTTCTTGGATAGGAACTTTTGATATGCCTGTTTTTCTGAGGAGAGGGAGGGATGCTCTAACTCGAGAAGAAACCCCGCTGACAGAACAGAATAATGCAGATGCATGCAATCCCTTTGAAAGGTTGAGAAGAGAAGCGTTGTGAAATAAACACAAAAAAGGTGCGTTTCTCCTGCGACGAGAATCATTTACTAAAACTCTTTGTGGAAGTACAAAAATCAAGGCAAATGAATTTAAAGGTGACATTTTTCGGAATTTTGTCGATTTGAACTCATTTTTGAAAACGGGAATTTGTTAATTTGAACAAAATTTTGAATCCCGCCTTCGAGTCAGTTTGGGGGAAGTTTTATACAAATTAAAGGAAGCATTCACCTATGGCGCTCCCCCCCCCCCTGATCTGCCACTGAGCGTGGGGCGCTAAACCTTATGAAAATCTAAAGCCGTTTATTTGGTAACCTCAGCTTTTATCGTATGTCAGTTCAGAACAACAGCTTATTTTCAGTTAGTGATTTGATTTGAATCGCGCCAAGAGACGGGCACCGTGATTTCATTACCGTTACCAACCTCTTTTAAACCACAATCGTAATTTTTTTTTTCATTAACACGCCAATGCTATAAAAAACGCTTTTCGATTAAAATTGCAATTTAGATGTCGGCGTGGGTTCGAATTTCTTCGCGATCGCCCATTTTAATTTAAAAGAAAATTCAATATTAATTAACAATTTCGAAAATGATGGCTCTGTGGTATTATCATCGGGGACCATTGAAAGCTTCAAGTCATTATGACATTTAGAAGTGGGTTTAAAGTGAGAAGATTTGAGGATACAACAACACCATAGGCGTAATGTTATAAAAAATATGGGCCATCATCTGACCATTTGACACCTTTTGAGTTTGGACGTAAACTCGCGTGAAGGCTACCTTTCCTGCTCGATAGAAAACTCTTTTGGAAGCACATTCTTCTTCTTTCCTTTCTTTCCTCAACCCCCACGGAAAAAGGTCATCACCATTTCACACAGGGTGGAGCAACTCACTAAAAACAAAGTCGCTGTTTTGTGGGCGGGGCCTTTGAAGACTGTTAATCCGTAACAATGTTTGATTCCTCCGAGTGGAAACTCGCCAGTGGCTTATAGGAGAGCCCCATGCAAGTTTGCGGCTCGCCCTATGATCCAGGCGAAGGCAGTGGCGTAGGAACTTCTTTTTTTCAGGGGGGGCTGAATTTTTTTTCAATATATATATTGTTATACAATATAAAATAGTACGGAGTTGCGAGCTATTAAACAATTAAAAAACAATCAATGCTTTAAATGTTTACAAACAAGTGTTTAACTAGTTAAATGTTTAACTTGTATCCGTTTTTGTTTGGACAGCTTTAGAACATAAAGTAACCTGGAAAAGGTTAATAGTAATTTCAAATGTCCGTATTGTACGCTAAAATATGAATTTTTTCAGATTTGAGGATTCGTCTCTATTTAACTTTCTTTAACAAAATCTAATTTTCTAAAAGAAGAAATTTCAACTGTATAAGCTGTTTAGAAAATAGTGCATGAATCTGATGGTTTATTATTTCAAAGGGAATAAATTACGGGAAATACGATTATAATTTATGAAATGTCCACAAATAATATTTTTTTATTTAAAAGCGCATTTTTAGATTATTCTTAAAATTACTCTTTAAAGCTTTAGCGTTGTAGCTTTCAAAGCAAATTCGCCCACTTTAAAACACGTTTAGAATAAATAAGGGGACGCTTTCTTTCGAATGCCTCTTTGTAGGAATTCTCTATTTCTAAAATTTGTTTTTTAAGTATTTTTTTTAAAAAAAATAGTATAATATTAGGGGGGGCTGAGCCCTTAAAAACAATTCCTGGGGGGGGCTCGAGCACCCCCAGCCCCCTTACTTCCTACGCCTATGGGCGAAGGGGTGATTTTTTTTTTGTTCTTCCCATGCATCCGACCCTCGCGATGACCCTCGTGTGTGGAAGAAGGGAAGTCCTATTTGAACCTCTGGAGTTTGGGGATTCCGGCTGAAAGATAGAGAGAGAAAGAGAATCAAAAAATGTCGACTGCTTGCGGGAATGTCGTCGATGACAAATCTTATCTCGTATAAACTAGATTTCCCACCCCGTTCTATCTCCGGCAGATGCGGACATTCCCCTCCCCCTCCCCCCCCCCCCCCCCCCCCCCCCCACACACACACTTTCTCTCGCACAAAAGCAATTTCCGTCCTCCTTATCTCGTTGTGGTTCTGGACGAGGAAAGTTGTTCGACGGGTCGATGGGAGCAGTCGAGATTCAGAGTGGTAATTGAACCCTTCTCTTCCGTTGTTGTTCGAAGGACGAGAAATCAGAGAGTGGAAGAGTGTTTCCCTAGAAACGAATACACGACGTCAGGTGGGGGGGGGGGGGGGGGGGGGGGAGCTTTCCGTGAGGGTCGTCACAGGAACGATAAGAAAACGAACGTATCTGCAAAATGTCTCAAATGGAGCTTTCCGTGAGGGTCGTCACAGGAACGATAAGAAAACGAACGGTATCTGCAAAATGTCTCAAATGGAATGCAGTGGCGGCCCGTGGTCGAAAATGTTGGTTAATTCCCCCCTCCCATATTTTCCACAAACCAAACATGAACGGAAATTCTTTATTATTTACTACTCAAATAAAAGTTTCCTTTCAATTTTACGAAATGATAACATGCGAAAAAAAATTTAAAATACTTATTTTTTGAAAATAAAAGCATCTTCCTTTTTTTTAAACTTGTGAATCGGTCAATTTTAATAATAACCTAAATAACGAAACAACAGTACACAGTAAATTTACCACGAAAACCATATCCGTTTGGAAAGATTCTCGTTTCTCCCACCCATTCCCGTGATTCACGCACGAGCCAATCAGTTTATCGAATTCCAAGTGCAGCCCAATCAGAAAATTAATTTCGGGCTGTACCGCGCCACTCATGCAGTGCATTAGCAAGGGGGGAAATCTCCATACTACATAGAGGTTGCCATGGCAGCGATGCAGCCGATTTCGAACTTCGCTGTTTGGCTGCAGATTTGATTGAATGGAGTTTTCCCCCTCCTGAATTGTGCATTACGGTAACATGCTTGCTATTTATCGGATATTTAGTTTACGGTTTCCATAATCGTGACATTACGGAATGATGAACGTCAAAGAACAGAGCAACATCTGTGATGTATTGTCCTGCTTCAATATGTCCCACATCACGCAAGCGCTCAGAATCTTCCATTCGTCTTCTGGAAGCCCTATGTCTGTCGTGAAAACAAATCGTACGAAAGTTCTAAACACTTTTTATCAGCACTTACATGCAACGCCTGTAACCCTTCTTCACAATGCGACTGCGTTTTTGCATATTTCTCGACGCGAAACCGCGATTGGCTGTTACATACATATTTGCATACTTCCATCTCACTCCGTGGGGGAATTTCAGCCTCTCCAATTTTGATTGGCTTCCGGAAATGAACATTTTCCTCTGCGTGCTTCACTTTTGACAGTGAAGTGCATTTAGAATCAAGTAGGACAATCGAGGTCGCTTTTCCAAGAGACGCATGCCGCAGCAAGCGTGCGAAAACATGCGTCGGCGACAAGGGGACGTTTAAAGAGCCCCCCCCCCCCCCCCCCCCACCTCCATTTCGGCGGCTACAAACTTTTCCGGGATTTCATTCATTTCCATTCGAGAAACCCCGAGACCCCCCCCCCCCCCCCCCCCCCAGCGTGAAAGAGCACAACTTCCGACCACTTTGTTCGAACAATAATTACCTCGCTGGAGACGGAATGCTCGAAAGCAACACGCGAAAACAACAGACTTCTTTTCTCTCTCTCTCTCTCTCGAAGTGGGAATCGGAGCTCTTTTCAGGACATCCCTCCTCATCCCCCCCCCCCCCCCCCCCCCCCCTCTATCCTGAACGTGCGTCGTCTTTCCTTTCTTTCTGCCTGGAGGGTGAATCCCGGAAAAGCTCGGAAGAGAAGTGAAAAGGAAACAGTCCTTTCCTCTGCTTTCGTTTCCTCTCTCCTTAGCGAAATGATTTAAGAGGTTTAAATAGGAAAATAATTAAAAAGCACGACACTGGGAAATCGAAGCTGAAGGGGGGGGGGGGGGCACACCTTCTCGCGGGGGGGGGGGGGGGGGTAATTGGATACCAAGATCCTAAAGCGGAGCCTTTTGCCGCCGTTTTATTCATTTTTAATTGAGTAAACGAAGAACAGAGACCGTGGAATTCCTT